>JZKD02S0420651.1:297924-310540 GCA_000966675.3 Picea glauca | reverse complement strand
TTTTATATTTGATGACATAATAACTAGGTATGGATGCCCTAATATCCTTAAGAGTGTTCAAGGTACACACTTCATCAATAAGACAGTTGAAGCCCTAACTGAAGAATTTGCAGTCCACCATTAGAAGAGTACACCTTACCATCCACAAGAAAACAGAATGGTTGAAGCATTCAACAAGATCTTGGAGACAACATTGACAAATATTTGCAGTGTGAACAGAGATGACTAGGATTTAAGAGTACCAATCGTACTTTGGGCTTATAGAACCACTTGCAAGAAATTAACAATGCAGACCCCCTTCAAGTTGGTTTATGGTCTTGAAGTTGTTGTCCTGATGGAATACTTAGTACCAAGCCTAATAATTGCTGCATTTATAGACATGGATGATATTGGCACTGTTCGTGAAGGCTTGCACAGTTGGTTGAACTAGAAGAAGACAGATTCATTGCGGGATTCCATCAGCAAGTTCAGAAGGAATGAGAAAAGGCCTATCATGATAGACACATCAAGAATAAGACATTCAAGCAAGGTGATTTTGTACTGGTGTATGACAGTAAGTTTATCAAACACCCTGGGAAGTTCAGAATGCATTGGCTCAGACCATATGAGATTTCCTATGTTACAAAAGGAGGAGATGCGTAACTGAAGACATTGAAGGAAGACTGGAAGGAAGGATTGGTGAATGGGAGTCGGCTAAAGTTGTACTATGATAACCAACTGCCTCACAACTCTCAGTAAAAGAATGAGGAAAAGGGTCCAGGTATCAGGTGCAGTTGAAACTGGGTACCAGACACAGAAAATATAGTCTGCACAAGGATGGAAAGAAGGCATAAAGAAAAAAGCAAGGGCTTCACTACACAGTCCAGAGTCGAAGTAAAACAAGAGGATCTGATCTGAAGTGCCTTGGGATGAGTCACAGGTGAGTGTTGGGGGCCTGTTGGCCCTTGGTTATGGAAGGAAGTGAAGAAAAAGGAAGGAAAGGTAAAAGCGAGCTTCACGGGAGACACAGTAACTGTCACTGAGTCAAAGTGAGAAAAAGAGTAGGAAAGATGGAGCGAAATGCAGAAAAACAAGCCATTGGACAAGGAGATCAGGGATGACAGATCAAAAAGGAAGAAGGAATGTGGACAACTCAACAAGTAGAGAAAGCCATTATTGGATGCTTTGGATCACCATGCGATGAAGAAGGAAAGACAGGCTGGCGAAGCTCGAAAAAAGCAGGTCAAGTTGACCTAGGTTTTTAGACACCTAGGGTTTTGGCACCCAGGTTTCGACCTAAGGCTATCGGTGAGGGATTGTAATGTATAATCAAAGGTCAAGAGGACCTGGGTCAGGTTGGTCATTGAGTATTGGTATGATATTTTTGTTATAGCTCTGTTGTGGCGGGAGAGGATTGTATTGTGAGATCTTCAGCTATGTGCGAAGGTCAAGTCCTGCAGCTGGGTGCACAGGAAAGGGAGAGAAAGAGAGAGAAGAAAGAATATCTACTAGCTGAGAGCACAGATAAGAATTGTATGCTTTACCTTAATAAATCATAAGAATAGTTCTGTGGACATAGACCTAGAGAGAGGGTGAAACACGTATATTTTGTGTCGTATGTGTGATTGATGCCTGGATCTGTGTCATTGTTATATTGTTATTTGCAGTCTTATGTTAGATCAGATCTATAGCTTTGTAGGATAGACCTAGCTGATAAGTGATATATGAATGTTGTATTGTTGTTGTGATAGATCCCCTTGATATTCCCCTGGTTGTAGACATTCCTGTCTTGCAACCCCCCTCTTAACTGCTTCGGGTGAGACTTCATCTACTTTGCAGGTGCTACCGAAAGGGCCAATAGCTAGGGCTTGTTGGTGCGCTCTTGGAGTAAACCTCGGGTCTACCCTTGTGCCAACAATAATTCAACCACTGGTCCTTTCTTTATTAACTGGTTTCTCCCCTTAGGATCCTAAGGAGGTTTATCATCCTCATCAAGGGAAATTTGGGGTTATTTGATATAATGAACCCTCCATTATAGTTTTCACATTCTTCCTCTAGTGATATCATGGCCAGTACTTTCAAGGCTTCACCCCCATAGTCAGTTATTGGCAACCCAAACAATAATAAATTTACATTGTCCACATGCCTTAGCATGGTAATCCTATTTTATGATTAAGTTACAAACTGGGGGAGACATGGGTGTTACAATCTTGATTCCAAGGAAGAAATGCAGTGGACCCATGTCCATCATCAAGAACCTGTCATGCATAATCCTCTTGACTGCAGTAATTGCTGAAGTTGAGCAACTGGTGATCAAAAAATCATCAAAATACAAAACTAGGAGTAGAAGTGAATCAGTCATCCCAAGCATGTAAACATTCGGGTATGACTTACAATGAACAAAGTTATATGAAAACAGGCAAGAGTCCATCTTGGCATACCATGCCCTCGGGGCCTGATTGAGGCCATAAAGAGACTTCTTCAATCGAAATACCAAATATGAATCCTGCACAAATCCCCGGGGTTGCTCCATATAGGTCTCCTCAGAGAGATCACCATGAAGAAATGCATATTCACATCTGTTTGATGGACTTCCCATCCATTGGCTTCCAGAATTTTAAGTGCCAAATGTATGGAATCCATCTTCACTATTTGAGTGAAGGTCTCATCTGAAAGCCTTTGGAAACTAGACTAGCTTTGTATCTGCTAACCTATCCATCCGCTCCACTCTTGGTCCTGTAGACCAATCTACACATGACAAGTTTCTTTCCTGAAGGAAGGGGAACCAGATCCCAAGTCTGGCTCTCTTCTTGAGGAGGGATTTGTACTCCTCCTGCATGACGGATTACCAGAAGGTATTTCCAATAGCCTCGCAATAGGACTGTGGATTTGAAGACTAAACTAAGAAAAGATGCATGGGTGGAATTTGTTCAATGGCATTGAGTGCAAGAGGAGTCTCCTCAAAATTAGATCGATTCCTCCTAGTATCAGTTGGATCCCCACCAATATATCTTGCATCCCGAAGAGTAGTTTTGTCCCACTTGGGCCTCTGCTTTGGCTCTGCATCTACATATGCATGGACTGACTTTGCATCTGACTGTAGTGACTCAGTATTTGAATAATTTCAATCCTATGAATATGAACTCTCATATGAAGAAGAGTCAGCATGTGCATGCTCATCATCTCTAACATGTGGAAGATCAAAAGTGTCTACATGTGGCTGCTGAGGTACATGCGAGATACTTTCCTTGAATTGGAAACTCTGCTCAATGATGAGCCATTCCAAGGAAAGATCAATGAGTCTATATCCCTTCACACCATTGGGGTATCCAACAAAGATGCACTCTGTGCTTTGTGGATCAAATGCCTTCCTCTTCTCACAGAGAATCCTGGCCCATGCATGAGAACAGAATATACAGAAGTGGGTCACTTCTGGTTTGATGCCACTCCAAGACTCATAGGGGGTGTTATCCTTGAAAAATGTATGGGGATATCTGTTTTGGATGTAGTTTGCACAATTAAATGCTTCAACCCATAATATCTATGGAAGTGACTTTGCATGTAGCATGAAATATGCCATCTCTTTTAGAGATCTATTTTTCCGCTCAACAACTCTGTTTTGCTGCAATGTATAAGGAACTGTTTGTTGCAACTGAATCCTTCCCTCATGACAAAGATTATGTATCTCATGGTTGACATAATCTCCCTCGTTATCTATTCAGAGGAATTTTATCTTCTTTCCTAACTATGTTTCAACAAGGCCTTTGAAATCTTTGAGGTGTTGAAAGACCTCTGATTTTTTCCTGAGAAAGAAAATCCATGTGAAGCGTGAGAAATCATTAAAAAAAATGAGCACGTACCTTGATTTCCTGATTGATGGATGTACAAAAGTGCCCATGAGGTCACTATGGATTATATCTAGAGGAAAGGAAGCCTTCTGAGTATTTCCTTTGTCGAATTTCTCTTGAGGGTGTTTTCCAAGAACACATCCCTCACAATTCATTTGGAGAAGTGGATGTTAGGTAGACCATCAACCATTCCCTGCCTGCTAAGTTGTTGCTTATATATGAAATTTAAATGCCTAAACCTTTTGTTCCATATCCTACTTCTTTCATAAGCATGGGTAAGCAGTAATGCATAATCTAGTTCAATAAATTCAAAAAATATGTAGAGTCTGGATTGATGATTTACCTCACCGGTAGAAAACTTGGAATTGGTTTGCATGTCATATATATCCACAACATCAGGTGTGAATACAACTCTCTTTACGGTGCCAGAGTTTTTCATTTGATACACAGAGAGAAGATTGAAAGAAAGTTTGGGAATGTGTAGCACATTCTCGAAGCTTCCATTTGTGAGTTCAATTATTCCTTTGCCGGCGACCTCGACTGGAGAGTTTTCCCCCATAATAATAGGAGGACCTTTACATCCATCCAATGAAGAGTGGAATTATTTTGTGTCTGCCATGTGGTGTTATGCTCCTGAATCTACAATCCAAGAATTGAGAGAGGAGTTGATGGCAATCAAAGCATGGCTAGAATTGCCTTTCATGGGATTCTGATCTTCTGGCTTCTTCTTCTTGGCACCCTGGGGGATGCGATATCCAAGGTTGTTTTGTTGAAGTATTTGGGCCATTTGATCTATCTATTTCTCAATACATGTAGATTCTGGATGGAATCCTTTATGACAGTAAGTGTATTTCTCCCCTTTTCTTCCATTTCCACGTTTGGATCTGGAGGCATCATTGAAGGGTTTTGAGTAACCTTCCTTCTTTGGATTTTCATGTGATTTCCTTTTGTATATGTATTTTTATTTCTAATTTGAATGATTTCTAACATCTTGTACATTAAGTGCATGCACCTTTTGACCTTTGATTTTGCCAATGTTGATGAGCTTGTTCTGCTCTTGCGTGAGAGACTCGATAAAGACCTCAAGAGATGGCATTTTCCAGGTAGCTCCAGAGGTGAACCTAACTGAATGAAATGTGGATACAAACATTGAGTATTTCAAACCAATTTTAGAGAGAATGGTAAGAACCATTTGTTTCTCCTCCTTAGATTTATCAACCCCACAAGCCTTGAGTTGCGACAACAAATCCTTATATTTGGTAAAGAAATATTGGATATTGGCTAAGGTTTTTGGATCCAAAGTGAGCAATTCCACCTCGAGCATGTGTCCCCTCATATCATCCTATTTTCCAAAAATCCCTTCCATGGTGTTCTAGGATTCATTGGGGTTTTTACAAGAGGATACATAAACAGGAGTTCAGGAGAAATGAAACTACAAATAATTCCAAACGCTTCATCCATTCGATTCAAATACTTGGATTTTTCTATGGCTGATGTGGGTTCGGTCTCTATGTCCATGGTTAACCTGTATAATCCTATGCCTAAAATAATCACTATCATCTTCTCCTTCCATGCAAAACAATTGTACGGTGTAAGAATGAATTCTTTTGGAAATTCCATTTTTCCACTGTCTTCAATCTTCGGTACTTGCAAAAAGAATCTGGTCTATCTTTTCCTAGCAATTCGTCAGCTCTGATACCATGTAAATGTGTTTAAACTACACAGAAAAGATATATCTAGAAAATGACATACACAGTTTACAGAGAGAATGTGAGAAAAGAGAAACAAGAGAGAAATAATGGAAGAATTCTCATTAACTAAATGAATGAATGATAATTTACACATGATATAATCTGTATAACTCAACCAATGCACACTGGAGGAGAACCAATGCACCATAGTGGTGTTCTAGAGTGATATGGACACACACCATTAGTTACGGGAGTTAATTTCTACCTAGTCTAGTCTCTTAGGAAGTTACGAGAGTTAACGACCACCTAGTCTGAGTGAACTAGTCTCTCAGTATTCAGTTAACTGACTGAAATAGAGTAAAGTAAGTAGGAGATCATGGAATCATGAGTAATGCACTATTATGGTGATAATCCCAAGGATAATGCGCATTATCTAGTGATGATCCCAATGCTACATGGTGATGATCCCAATGTGGCATGTAGACTCCACTCAACTGATCAAACTGAAGTGTGAATTGAAGAGAATATTCTCCAAGAGGAATATTCTCCCTAGACTATAGGTGATCCAAATTTTAAGGGGGTATATGGTCTAAATTCATATGCAAAATTCATAAAGATATAAAGCTAATAGATTGCCAATGTGGATCAAGGAGATTCCCATCTTCTCATTAATTAATTGGGCTAACAAGTTGTCCATATGGGTCAAAGAGAATCCCACCTCTCCATTATTGTATTGGGTACTAATTAGTTAGMTGGTTAGTTAGATCTATTATTATAATAATAGAGACTCATTCAATGATMTCTTTCCATTATTGYATYGGGTTTTATTTTCCACTACTTAGTTAGTTGGGTAGTTAGATCTATTATACTAATAATAGAGACTCATTTAATGAGATCTTTTTGACTTTGTCCAATGGACCATTTTGTAATTCTATATAAAGGTGTAACAAGCCGTCTCATAATATCAAGTTACTCATTTTGGCTTCTCTCATATTTTCTATTGTTCATTGTAAGATTAATTAGCTCTAAGTGATTTACTAGAAATTAGTTTTAGAGGCGAGGCTCCTCTTTGAGCCTCACCTCCCAAGTACTTCATTTAGATATTTTTTTTTGTCCATGCTTCTTTTCATGCAATATTGGAATGTCTAAGCTCCTCCTCTCTCGACATTCAAGCCATCTAGATATCATCCCCTGAGATTTGGATCAATAGGATACTGAATAATGACTAGTAAACATAGGGAAAACCTTAGGAAACATAATTCCTAGGTGTGTGTGAAGTATCTCCAATAGGTACAAACCAACTTGACAAGACATGATAAAGTTGACCCGACCAAGCTATGGCACTAGAGGATGGGACACGTTGGAGAAAAAGGGCTCCAATCTATGCACAACAAATGTATGGTCGAAGGTTTTCCTAAATGTGGTTTAGAAGTCGACTTTTGTGAACATTGCATATATGGAAAACAAAGTTGGGTGAGGTTATTATCTGGAGCAACAAGGGAAAATGGGATTCTAGAATTGGTGCATAGTGATGTGTGTTTCCTGGTTAGAGTGCCTTCACTTGGTGGATCCATGTATTATGTCTCCTTCATAGATAATTTTTCCAGGAAGACATGGATATATTTCCTAAGGAAGAAATCAAAGGTTTTTGATAAATTTAAGGAGTTTAAAGCTCTTGTAGAAAACCAGATAGATAAGGAGATTAAGGTGCTAAGAATTGACAATGGTGGTGAATTCTATGGAAAAGAATTTGATCAGTTATGTAAGAAGTGTGGTATATCATGCCAAAATAACACACCATATAACCCACAACAAAATGGATTTTCCAAGGGAATGAACAGAACATTGATGGACAAGGCAAGGACCATGCTTAGTGGTGCTGGGCTCGCAGAAGAATTCTAGGCGAAGGTAGCTGAAACTACAAGATATCTGGTGAATATGTCTCCTTCGTCGGCGCTAGCTGACATGAATCCACATGAGGTCTGGTCATATAATAAGAATTCAGTTTCACATCTCAAAGTATTTGGCTGTGATGCATTTTTGCATGTTCCCAAGGAAAAGAGGAGAAAGCTAGACAAGAAGGTAGTCAAATGTATTTTCATTGGATACAAAGAAGGAATGAAAGGATATAAGCTCTGGGATCCTACATCAAGGATAAAAATGTATAGTCGAGATGTGGTCTTCAGAGACGTCAGAGGTAATTCTGAGCCTGAATAAATTGTTTAGATCAAGAATAATCTTGATAGGGTGCGATTTTAACTGCGGAAGGAAGAAGATGATTAAGATGAGTCGACTGAATCAAAGGAAGAGGTGGAACAATAGACTCCGGTGGTAAGGAGTTCAAAAGGAGTAAGAAAACCAGTCGAAAGGTATAGTCTTTCCAACTTCTGGTCCACATTCTTGTTAACTACCATTGATGATAAACCCAAGTCGGTCGGTGAGGCAGTTGACTCGGAAGAGGGTAAAATATAGAAATACACCATGGTAGAAGAGATGGAATCCTTGCACAAGAATGAAACATGGTATTTAGTCAAGTTACCAAGTGGAAGAAATCCTGTTGGCACTATTATATGCATGGGTTGTAAGACCCAAGGTTCAGTTTATCTAAGACCAAAAAAACCCACCAGACACCGGCCCTTTTGGCATCACCTGCTTGTGTAGATGAAGTCTCATTCGAGGTATCTATAGGTATTGCAAGAAATCTGGAGTGGTAAGGGAATGGGAGGAAAACATTTGGTTCATTCTTCCTTATTATGTTGTGCACATAACTCTGTTCTGTTCTTTTATTAACTTACTCATGATTCAAATTCCTATAATTATCATATTCCAGTTTACTATATAGATTTGTTACTGCCACAGTCATGAATCGTTGTACCATTCTTAACTATCATATGGAGGTATTCTACTATGCATGAAAATAATATTCATAATCAAACATATAAACATAGACAACATAGGATTCTGTAACATATCTTTATCATTCCTTTATTCATCCTTCTCATCCTTCGACTGTTACATTCAATAACTATGCGGTCACTATCAATCGGATTATAACATAACCTAATCTATCATAATCAAGCTTCATCAGAATAATACCTAGTTGAACCAACTGACTGAACTAACTGACTGAACCAACTGATTGAACCCTTAATCTCCCAACCCGTTACATATTTATACAAAAATCTAGGGATAAAAACCCTAATCTATTCATCCCAAAAATATCCCATTAAAATTCATGGACAAATCATTTAACTGGATGTTCGACACCTTTCTACTTCTTTTTAGCCTTCATGCTGCTTTTCTGTTGTTCTTCTAATTCTGGATTGTCAAGTTGTCATTCTCTTGTTATGCTTTATTTCCTTGCTTTATTCTTCTTGCTTTATTCTTATAGTTGCGGATTATCTTCCTTTCATTCACTTTCCTACTGGATGCACCTCATCTATGCGCTCTCTAGCATTCCTTCTTCCTTCACACACTTTTCATATACTTAGGATTTTTCCTCAAAAATTGATCAAAACTGCAAAAAATTCTTTCAAGATTTCCTGTCCAGCAGGCCCCCAACACTCACTTGTGGCTCATCCCAATCCACTCAGGCATGTTTCTTGATGTTCTTGTTCTTGTGCTTCTCTTAGCTTGGCCTCTACGACCTTCATCTCTAGGTATTCTATTAACTCTATCCACACCTGCATGTTTTCCTCACAATTTTTCGTGTATTCGTCCTCAATATTCTTGATGTTGGCAACTAGTGTGGTTGTTGTTCTTGTTCTATCTTCATGCACCTCTAATTGTTATCCTACCATGATCCTTAGCATTAAATCTTCTATCTAGGATTAGAATCCTTTAATGAATTCACTAATTATCTGCACTTTTTCCTCCATAGTCACTTTGAATACCAGGGGAACTTATGGATTTTCTTTATACAACTTTTGGACAACTACTTGGGTCTTCTTCACAATGCTCATGGCTTCATCCTTTTCCTAGAATTCTTTCCTAGCATTCTCCTCTTTTTCCTTCCATTTCTTCACAATACTCCTTAGAGTTTCTTCCTTCTCCCTATTGAAGGCCTCTTCCCGCCTAATGGCGACCTAAGTTTGGACAGAGGCTTCAAGGGTCATGTTTCCCATGGAAAAATCATTTCTTCTACTAGGTGAAATAATTCTATTAAGCCTCCTCTTCCTATAATCGTTTTCTCTTTCGATAATCCGTTGAGGTTTCGTGAGCCCGATACCATCCTCCTCTTTTCTTACGCCCATTGGTAAATCCTTCAAGTTTAGTTTGGGCATCGTATATGAAGCCAATTTCTAGGAAAATTCTCTTTTAGTGGGATCCTGATCCGATTCCTTCTCATTTACTATCATGAAGCATTCATAACCCTCAAACCTGTTACTGATTCCATTGAAATATGTGTAAAAATTTACATTTATGTTGGAAGTGATGTAAGCCCCTACATCCGATATTCTCTCAGCTCCTGAGCATTTCCCCCTAGCCAACTATGAAAGCGATTTTTCGTTGGTAATGTCATGATCCAAAAAATTGAGGATGACATTTTTTCCAACAATATCTCCTTCCCTACTCATCCTAGCGGGACCGGTGGTACTGCTGAAAAATATTTCCCCATTCATCTTGGGTGACAGGTTCCCGAACTAGAATTGTGTGTGTTTTACACATTATTTTCATCACCCCTATGATAATTAATAATGTACACCTATCCTTTTCTTTAGAAGGATTAATTGCCTAAATCCCTGAAGAAGAATGAAGATGAACTTTCCCTAAGAGATGGAATTATCTTTTCCTTATTGAAAAACCCTATAAAGAAGGATCGTCACACCTTGTTCAGTGTTAAGGGTGCGATGATTTAGAATCGATGTAGGTTGCACCATAGTGACTTGCGACATTGTCTCATTTTTCTCAGTGTTAAGGGTGTGACGATTTCCTGCATGAAGAAAAAGAGAAGCTTCTTGATGCTTCTAGAATAGAAGCTTCAAGGGTGAGGTGGCCTCTGATCGGTTTGGATCTGATTCACATTCCTAATCTCATGGATAACCTCCTCACCCTATCATTTTCAGCTTATAAAAGGAGGGGATCTCTCATGGGTAAAGTTAGCTTGAAGCTTATGAAAGTGATTTTTTTGGAATATATCTTGTAGATAAATTCAGCTAGCTTACAGCTGAAGGGTTTATGATAGGCTTTTGATTTATCTTGTCAAGACATATTTTTAGTATCTTCAAACTTACAATCTCAAAACTCATTGGAATAGAAGTGTGTGGGAAGAAAGGAATTGTTGGAAGGGACCTACAACATCAAGGCATCGGTTGTATTCTCCTTTTCATATTTCTAATATAGTAATATATTTCTTTCCCATAAAATTGTTCTTATTTTATTGTATGACTCCTTGATGACATACATAGGTTTTGTTAAGTATACATTGTTTCTTTCACTTTGTTGGTTTATGTATTTTTATAGGTTCAACATCCCATAAGTCTTGGAATGGAGCGAGGATGACACTAGCAAGGACAAACGACATTTAAAAGGTATGTCATTTATCTCTTGTTAGTTAGTATGCTTGATAATTAAATCATAGGGGAAGTTTTATATTATGTCTTGTTTTGTTCTAGTTTCGAGGTGAAACTAGGGAGATCAATTTGTGTCTGCACTTACTAATTTGTATGATAATAGTGTGTTCTTTGGAAGTTGTAGCTCTGCTCTATTCTCTAGTTTTCTCTTGTTCGCTCTTACGAGGTCTCATTGATATGCAATAATGATTTATAATTAACGGTCTTCTTATGTTTTTATTCGTTCGTGTTGACTGTACCTATCCCATCTTGCCTTAACTAACTTGTCCAATCCACCATCGTGGTTGCTGAATTGTTCCATAATTGCATCTTGATTACAAATTCCATCGGGTTAAAATACAAAATAAAAATGAAAGTTTCAAAGTTTTGATCTGATCAACATTCTTTTGATTTTGATAAAATATTTATTTATTAAAAATAAAATAAAATTGAAGAATATGATGATTGAAAAAGATTGAAGTGCATAGCTACATGTAAAACTCAATTCCATATTTACTTTCAAGTTGCATATATTTTCGCATATGTTGTCTTTATGACTTAAAGCATCGAAACTTTTAGATGAGTGTTCAAGTTATGATACATATTATATTGTTGTGCTCATGTGAAAGCTTTTAGAATGATGCACATGTTTTTATTAAAAGTTTCAAAAATGAAAAAATAGTATATTAAGAAAATGCTTGTATGTTAATTATGCTTAAACAACATATATTTAAAAATGCTTCAATGTTATATGTTTAAAAAAAAATGAAAAATGAAATTTAATATACTTTTGATTTTGATGAGACCTTATTGATTAAAGATAAAGTAAAATTAAGTGGTATGATAGGAAACTTGAATATAGAATTTCTCTTTCATGGTCTCTTCCCCAATCCTTTTTAAGGATTGACTCTCAAACTAGCTACAATACTATAACAAATTTATTGTAAAATAATTAAAGAAGAAACACAACAATAAAGCTTAGATGAACACAATCATATCACACACCAAAATTGAATTATTTATTCCATTGAGATCAAGTTGAATTTATACATAGAGATTTTTGACTAAAGATAGACACACTATCACATTGAGACTTCAATCCAACAGCAACTCAACTCCACATTATAATCTAGGAGAAAATCTTGTTAGAGAGAATAGTTCATATTCAGCTAAGATTCAACAAACTTCACAATAATAAAAATTATCTACAAACATAATCATAAGCACTCATTGGACACACCAATAATAAACCATTGAAAAATAGTAAATCCTCCAACTAGCACTAGAATCACATTTTCTAACACCCCCTCTTGAGGATAGTTCTAGGTACAGAAAAACCAACTCTAGTCCACCTCTAGTCATAAAATCTTCAAATGTTGTCTTAGGTAAGGTTTCTATGAGTATATTAGCTACATTATCCTTAGTAGAACAATACTCCATGTAAATCTTCTTCTTGTTGATCAAGTCTCTAATGAAATGGTATCTAATCTTAATGTCATTTGACTTGTCCTGAGACACATGATTGTTTTCTCCCTTTACACATGAG
>JZKD02S0420651.1:222770-276517 GCA_000966675.3 Picea glauca | reverse complement strand
AAAAAGTGGAATTTGTGCCAGTCTACCACCTCTTAATGGTTGTGTGCCATAAGTTGGAATACCTAGCATCCAAAGGGCTGCGACCGAAATCACTCATGCGTTGGAAATATGAAAGCTCTTGCTGCCCAATCATCACAATGAGAATAAGTAACCACGCATAGTGAAATTCCACGTCCTTCTCCTGGACCTATGTGCAATCCTGCATAAATTGGTTAACGAGAACTGTTGCCTAGTTCATATGCATACCTTCCTTGAATTTCTCTATAGCTGAAATGATTGCTACTAGTACCTCATCTCTACGATATTTACGTAGTAGTTTGCAGCCAAAACCTGCATAGTGAACCTGACCTCCTTGTCACTGATTCTTTTCACATCCAGAACCATTTTTCCTCTGAATGTGTCATACTTGTCTTTCATGGCTTTGAAGAGGGCCCACTCTCCCATTTTGTCGAATATTAAGGACGGGTCTTTTCCTGCCTTTCTCAACCCTATTATGCGTGTAATTAGCATAGTATCAATTGAAATTTGGGGATCTAGCCAAAGTGTCTCCCCATGGACGCAACTGAGCAATACCTTGACACAAGCATTGATTTCGTTACTTCATCTAAAATGTGGAATTTTGATTAACTTGAGTAACTTGGCTTTCTCCAAGCCCGACGCCCATTCTTGCGGTTCCACCCAAATTTTTCCTATGCCAAGAAATGTCTCATGCACAAATATTGATCCCTGACCAACTTAGGGAATTTTTGCATGTCAGTGATATCGTGGGCCATAAATTTCAAGTTGGACACCTTACCGAGCATGTCCTCATCTTGACTGATGCCCTTCGGGACTGGTGCTATTGGTAATGGATACTTTGAGTTCACTGGTATTGTTACTTTGGGCACGTCATCCTTCCTCAAAGTAAAATAATATCTATGAAAAATTGCAGGTGGCGCTAGGGATAAATCTATGGCCACCTCCTCGACATTCACATCTACTCGATTCTTCAATTTTTTATTTGTTGCTGCGGATGATCCTCCTACTCTAGGTGGTGCCATCCCCTCTGTATGTTGGAGTGGTGGACGAGCACTATGTGTCTATGCAAGTTGTTGTAACTTGGCTCATGTAACTCGACTTTTTTTGCTCTTTCTTTGAATGCAACAATTACTTAGATTTTCCTTCCCTCTCGGTGTTTTGTGTGTTCATTCCAAGTAGACCTATCATATCCCTCCTAACTACCTTGTCCAATTAGCATTGAAGTTAGTGATTGGTAACTAAATCCTCAATTTGCAAATCTTCCTTAAGATTTTCTTTTCATACTGCTGATCTGTTCGAGATTTCCAACAACTTTTCTTATTAAAGGCTTATACGGTGAATTTATGACATGTCACACCGCATGTCTAGTTGTCATTTTCGTGCATGTCTACTTTTAACGATTTTTTCATTGCCAACCTGTGTAGTGGTGCATTTCTCGTCGTAGTCGGGCCTGTCTGTATCTTGTCATTGAACTTGGTGCAGTGTTATCATCATATGTGCTGATCAAATCAGCTGCTGAAGTTATGATACCTTGGTATTTCAACACTCTCTTTCTTTTTCCTATCACTACTTTTTATTTCTTTTCTTTCTTTTTTCTACTTTTTATTTGGTTTTTCTTGTTTTTATTTCTACTATGGTACACTTAATATAATATAGGGCTTCTGGAATAGCCCATATTACCGCGCATACTATCGACTATCTCTATAGAGTTTTAGTCGACTTTCTGTCACCATTCCTTCCAATATTTTTCCATCCAAGGTTTCCAACTGCGCACCACCTGTCTCTATTATCTGTTGGATCACATAGGGACCTAACCAGTGCATGTGAAACTTCCTTGGATGTTGCAGATAGTTGTTGTCATAGAGTAATACCAAATAGACGACTTGAAATATCTTTGGTTTAATGTGGCGATTGCGCCATGCCTTCTCTCTATTTTTTTGCACCTGCTAATGGAACCTTGAAATAAACTGTTCCTCCTCAAGTTGAACTAACTACACCAACCGCTCCTCTATTGCACCAGTATTTGAGAGCTTAGTTATTTCCGCAATGCCCAGGCTAGGTAGAATGAACGCCATCAACATCACTGCTTCTTGTCCATAAACCAACCAGAAAGGTGCCTGCCCTGTCAACTTCTTACTTGTAGTTCTATAAACCCATAGTACTGCAAGGATGTGTAAGTTCCACTCATCTCTCCCTACATTGCAGATCTTTTTCAAAGCATTTTCCAAGATCTTATTAAAATCTTCCACTATGCGATTAGCTTGCGAGTGATATGGTGTACTCTTTTGGTGATGGATCTGAAACTCCTCCGTTAATGCTGCAATTTTTCTATTCAGAAAGTGTGTACCTTGATCACTAAGTAATATGCACGAGCATCCAAACATTGTGACTACATTCTTCAATAGAATATGCACAACAATCTTTGCAGTACAATCAGTAACTGGTGCTACTTCCACCCACCTAGTCAAGTACTATGTCGCAGTGATGATGTATTGTGCCCATGATCTCCTTGCTTGTGGGATGATCATACCTACATATTCAATGGCACACTTATCAAATTCTTGCAATGTAACTTGTGGATTTAATTTAATTTCATCTCACCTAGACAATTTTCCCACTCTTTGACATACATCACAAGGCTGAAAATACTCCTTCTCATCTTTGTGTAGTGTAGGCCACCAAATCCCTACACATAAAATATTTTGTGTCATTTATTTTCCTGCGTAATGTCCTCCAACAATCCCATCGTGTGTTTCCTCCAATATAATCAGCCTTTCATGTTCCAACACACAATGCCTCAATAGTTCATATTCCCCTAGCTTATACAAGTTTCCTGCAATCAACTAATAATCTGTCGTTTTCACTACCAATTTCTTCGTTTGCGCAACTGTCATCTTGCAAGGGGGCATGCTTGTACTTATAAATTCCACAATGTTCGCAAAGTGATCATCCACCATCCTGACTGCAAATAACTGTGCATCTGGGAAATTATCATCTAAATTGCCTGCATCCTCTCTTGTCAATATGTGCGAGAGATGATCAGGTCCTACTTTTAACTTCCCTGGTTTTACTATGACCTCAAAGTCATATTCCTGAAAAAATAACAACCATTTGCATATTCTTCCTCCTAATACTGGCTTGTTGACTAAGTAATTTAAGGAATAATGGTTTGTATACATCTTGAAGTGAGACCCCAATAAGTAGTGCCTGAACTTCTATAGTGCATAGACCATGGAAATCCTTCTCGTTGTGTAGTGGTATAATTATTTTCAAATATAGACAACTTCATACTTGCAAACACTATGGGATGATTAATGTCCCCCTCTCCTGGCTGTGACAACACTGCGCCCAATGCTATGGACGATGCATCTACATGTACATGGAACTCCTTGTTCAATTCTAGAAAGATCAAAATGGGTACGGTTACCAGTCTTTGTTTCAACGTGTCCAACCCCTTCTGGTAGTCCTCATTCCATTGGAACTTGCCTTCCTTCTTTAGTAATTTTTCCATGGGTGTTGTAATCTGTGCATATCCTTTGATAAAATTCATGTAATAACCTATATGGCCCAAAATTTCCCTCAGCTATCTAACTGATGTCAGAGGCTCCAACTCCAAAATTACTCCAATCTTGGTTGGATCAACCAATATTGCTTGTTTGCATACTACATGTCCTAGTAGAATTCCAAATGGTGCACACAAGACAAACTTCCTTAAGTTTAGTGAGATCTGACACTACCTACATCGATCTAACATGAATCGAAGAACTTCAATATGATCCTATAGTATACTGAACACCATCCAATCATCCAAGTAAACTTCCAAAAATTTATGGATGAACTCCTTGAATGCTACCACTACTAGCCTAGAAACCACCACAGGGGCATTCTTTGTTAAGGTTTAAGCTATTATTAGGTTTATTTTCAATTCACTAGATAACAATAGCATAGATAGGATCATTGAGAAATACACAATCACAAGAGACACATCATTTATCTTGGGAAACCCTCATGGGGGAGAAAACCCAACAAAAACTTCCTTAATATAGATAACTAATACAATGCCAAGAGAATAAACCAAACAATATAGAAAGTCCTCTCCCAAGTATGTGCCTCTCTCTCTCTTACTTCTTCTCCAACTGTAGCTCCAAACTTGTTCTCTGATGAACAAGTGAGTGAGTGAACAAATGAGGTGCTAGCTTCTCTTATTTATACAATCTGGCAAGCACTGAACTGAGGTATCTTTTCACTAGCAGGGCCGACTTCTCATTATGGGTGGTTATAACCACTTCAATATATTCTGGGGTTGACTTCTCATTTAGCCTATTACAATTAGGGTTTGACCAATCCAAAAAAGGGGATTTGGTCATTTACAATACTCGATATGATCAATCCACAATAAGGGATTGATCTAATGAATAATACATCAATAATAAATAGAATACTCTTTATAGTTACAATATTTTAACACTCCCCCTTAACAAGAAGGGTATTCTACAAAAGCATCAGGCGAGAGAGAGGGAAACATCATCAACAACATCTCATAACATTGACTGGCATATCTATAAATCATCGAAAGTTTTTCTCATCATCAATATCATCATTCATAGCAGGGAGCTGGAATGGAATCATCATCCTCATAAGCATGAGGCTAAGGTAACATCATCATCATCTTCAGTGTGAGGCTAAAGTAATATCATCATCTTCTTTAGCATGAGGCTAAAGTAATATCATCAGTATCTTTAACATGAGGCTAAAGTATCACCATCTTCTTTAGCATGAGGCTAAAGTAATATCATCAACATATTTAGCATGAGGCTAAAGTGTCATCATCAAGATCATCTTCAACAAGAAGCTAAAGTGGCATCATCAACATCATCTTAAGCAAGAAGTTGAAGTGGCATCATCAACATCATCTTCAGCAAGAAGCTGAAGTGGCATCATCAACATCTGCATCAACATGGATTAGTATAATACTAATACATCATCATCATCAATAAAAACAACAACACAACACAAAGGCTGGAGCATCATCAACATCAACACTGGGATGAGGGTCTTCAGCATGAGGCTGGAATCACAACATGAAGTTGGAAACACATCATGACAGCACAAGGCTGGCACATCATGACAGCACAAGGCTATCACATCATCATAGCATGACGTTGGCATGTCATCAGCACGAGGCTGACATCACAACAATTAAGCTGGCACATCATCATAGCACAAGGCTGGCACATCATCACAACACGAGGCTGACATGTCATCAACACGAGGCTAGCATCACAACAATTAAGCTGACACATCATCATAGTAATTAAGCTGACACATCATCACAACAATTACGCTGACACATCATCACAACAATTAAGCTGGAAAATCATCACAAAAATTGAGCTGGCACATCAACATTTTGTGGTACTCTGACAGTCCCTAAGGAGCTGCCCAGGAATCATAAGATTCCCTAGGATATAAAATCCTAATGGAGCTACCACGTGGTACTCTAACAAACCATCCTTACTGGACCTTCGAGATATTCCTAGGAATCATAAGATTCCCGAGGATTATAAAAATCCTAACGGAGCTACCACTACTGATCAGGATACCATAGTATCATAAAAACTACTCCCCCTTTCAAGGGAGGTCCTTTTGGACTATACCAAGCTGTCTCGAAAGTGATCAAACTTTACATGAGACAGAGGATTGGTTAACACATCTGCAACTTGTTCATCTGTTTCAACATATTGGAGTTTTATAGCTCCTCTCTACTTCATATAATGGGTGAAGTGATACTGGATCTCTATGTGCTTCAACTCATCATGGAACACATGGTTCTCCATCATTTTATATAACTTGGTTATCACATAGAATCACGGTGGCTTCCATATCTAGATCAAATAGATCGGTCAACAACATCTGAAGCCATATGGCTTCACAACTGGTGGAACATGGAACAATTTATTCCGCTTTTTCCATGCTTGAAGCAATGTTGAATTTCTCCCTACTCTGCCATGAAGTCATGGCTGACCTCAGACTGAAACAACATCTTGAAGTGCTCTTTTTATCAGAAGCACTTCCAGCTAAATCTGAATCAGTGTGACCACTTAGTCTAAAGTCCCGAT
This sequence comes from Picea glauca, assembly GCA_000966675.3. Taxonomy (NCBI): domain Eukaryota; kingdom Viridiplantae; phylum Streptophyta; class Pinopsida; order Pinales; family Pinaceae; genus Picea; species Picea glauca. The sequence continues at coordinate 270,380 of JZKD02S0420651.1, read as the reverse complement.
CTCCATTATAACTGAGACCACAATCTAATGTACCCTTAAGGTACCTCATCACATGTTTTGTATCATCAAGATGAATACATATGGATTCTACTAGATATTGACTCAAGGAAAAACATACATCTGGCCTGGTAATCATCAGATACATCACTGAACCAATAATCTGTCTGTACATAATAACATCAACCAATTTTGACGAGGTATCTACCAAGAGCTTCAACTTTGTTTCCATGGGTGTGTACATGGATTTGCATTTCAACATGTCAACCCTTTTCAAGTTTAATTGCATACTTCCCTTGGTTAAGGAAGATCTTCTCTGTGCTCTGCTAAACTTCAAGACCTAAGAGATAATGCATTTAGGTCTTCCATCAAACTCTGTAGTGAACTTCTTCTGCAATCTGTGATGATATTTTCTTCATCTTGTCAAGAATATATCATCTAAATATAGTAGTAACATCATTGGCTCATCATTCATAACCTTGAGATAAAGGTTATAATCAACTTTACTCTTGGTAAATCCCAAGCTCTTCAGGAAACTGTAAATTCTGCCATATCAAGCTCTAGGAGCTTGCTTCAACACATACAAATCCTTCGTCAACTGACAGACATGAATCTTTCTATCTTCAATCTTCAAATCAATTTTTCTCATTACATTGTACCAATCTGGTACACTTGCTCAGCTGCAACTTAATTTGCACAATCATGTTCTAGCTCTATGTTCTTTCTGCAAAGCACTTATTTGTCTCACTGTCTGGGAGTATGTCCTCTACTCTCTTTGCAACTATTCCTTATGGAACTGGGACTCTGCACCTGCACTTGATCTAAAGTTGAGAATGGTTGCTCCATTCTCATTGTGACTGCTGAAATCAGGGAGTAACTCCTATACTCCATCATGGCAACAATTTCATTTGAAACTGAGAGTGGCTCAATAAATGATACTGAGGATAACTCTTCTTCTTTCATGTGGGTAATGCTATATTTAATTGTAGTCATGTCTCCATGACCCAACTAATGTTCTGCACCAACTTCCACTCAATTTTAAATATGGGGATTCCCCCCCCCTACATTTCATACTATATATGAATCATGGTTGTTTTGGTTGTTTTCATGAATATTGGAACTATTTCTTCAATTGATGGAGTAAGTGTCTCGTCATAGTATTCTCCCTCTTGCTGGGAGATTCTCTGGACATGCATCAGGATTTGTACATCTACAACATGCTTGATCTGTATAGATCAATATTGACTTCTCTTCTAGTCTCATGGAAGAATCCATATCCTAGTTTTTCTGACTGGATTCCTTCTTTGTTATTGAAACAAGGGAATCTTCTAGGAGATTTCAGATCTCCTAGGAGTCTCTGAAGTTACGATCTAGTCTTCTCATGGAATCTGTTTCCCAGTCCTGGAAGTTGTCTCTTCATCTGATATTTTCTGAGATTAGGCTTACTCTCGATTTATTCCGAGTCTACAAGGACTTCATCATCTCTTACAAGGTATACTTGGTGTTGAATGCCAAGTCTAAATATGCAAGATAGATTCAGGCTTCAAGTGAGTCCTGCTTCCCATCAAGGTGGCTTCATTAACCTTTGAACAATTTTGTTGTGGGATCTTGATCTAATGTTTGGTTATCTTTGGAGCCTTCTGCTCCTTACAATCAATCTTCATATGAGATACTTTGAATCTCAAAAGATAGCTTCTTCTTCATCTTCTTGGTACATGAGTGTATATGGTCATGTACATAGTCTACTTCATGTCTGATATAATATGTTTCCTTCAAAAACCTTCACTATAGCTTCCTCAGGGTTATCACATGTGACCTGGAACAAGGTCAACAAAACAACAAGCAAGAATAATACTCTTTTGATAATAGTAGATAAAACAATAGCATGAGTAATCATCACAGTATCTCCTTTAGAGCTATCACTTGTGACTTGTTTGAAACAAGGATCAAAAGTAAGGAATACAATACAAAATGAGATCAACACTCTTCTAGTGTTGTGATCACACATTCATCCAAGGTAACCTAGAATCAACACAAGAAGTTTCTCCTAGAGGAGATGTTAGTTGTATCTGGTAAATTATTACATTAAGCATTTATCTCAATATGCTCACATGCTACCAAGCATAATACTTTTCAAGGATTGCTATCTCAACTATAGTGTTTACTTGTAAAGGGGTAGTCATCAACTTGTCAAGTGCAACTTTGAATCTTATCAACTTAATTAATCAAACCTGGAACCTGGAGTTTTGTCCTCAAGAATGTGTGTGTGTTGCTTTTATTCCAAGTCTCCTTCACTCAAGATGACAAGTGCTTTCTTCAACCTGTCTTCTTGTACTAAGACTATATGCTATCTTGATAGAAGGTTGGGTTAGAGAATAAACTCTATGATCTCAACTTTAATCCATATAATACCTTGACTTTAATTTTGACCAAAGGTTAGTATGATGGTCATAGCTTCAACATGCAATCTAGATCAAAATAATGTCATAACAAATATATGCATATCAGAATAATCAAACCTAGGTTACATTATTCCTCTGAATGTGTTGGATCTTGAGATCCTTATGGATCTATGGCAAGAGATCCCTTCTCCTGCAAATACCCTTTAAAGCTTAACAATTTAAACATATGTGAGTACATACCTCTGATGGCATTTGCAGGTAGTGGTACCATCTGGTAGCAATGATAATGATCACCAACTCTTAAAAACTTCAAGGGTGACTACAACTGGTACTACAACTGATACTTCAACTAATACTACAACTGCAATTGATACTGCAACTGATTTTGAGACTACAACTGCAACTGTAACTTAGGGTTTTATGAGGAAACCCTAATTTTTCAAACTTCAAATTTTGAAATTCTGCTACAGGGGATAGATGCGCTGAGCTAAGGCAAGTAAGATGGTGCAGTCATATTTATGAAAATCCAAATTTTACCCCCTCAAACTTGACCAACGGATTTCTAGACTGATGCTTCTGGTTTTCTGGTACTTCTAGTTTTCTGGTACTCCTGGTACTCTGGTACTTCTAGTTTTCTGGTACTTTTGGTACTTTGTGAAAACTAGGGTTTCACTTTTTGGGAGATATACCCACTGAAAAGGTGCGCTGAAGGTGCCAAAGGATTCCTTGGGTTAGGGCACACTTTTCTAGATGGTTTTGAGGCTGAAAATCTTCTTCAATAAAAAACCCTAATTTTCATGTACGACAACAGTGACGTTTTTCTTCTTCTTGTGAAATATGCTCTCTTCAGCTTAGCTATGATACCATGTTAAGGTTTAAGATATTATTAGGTTTCTTTTCAATTCACTATATAACCATAGCATAGATAGGATCACTGAGAAATACACAATCACAAGAGACACATCATTTATCCCGGGAAACCCTCATGGGGGAGAAAACCCAACACAAACTTCTTTAATATAGATAGCCAATACAATGCCAAGAGAATAAACCAAACAATACATAAAGTCCTCTCCCAAGTATGCACCTCTCTCTCTTCCTTCTTCTCCAACTGCAGCTCCAAACTTGAGCTCTGATGAACAAGTGAGTGAGTGAACAAATGGGGCACTAGCCTCTCTTATTTATACAATATGGCAAGCGTTGAACTGAGGTGTCTTTTCACTAGCAGGGTCGACTTCTCATTTTGGGTGCTTATAACCACTTTAATATATTATGGGGTCGACTTCTCATTTAGCCTATTACAATTAGGGTTTGACCAATCCGCAAAAGGGGATTTGGTCATTTACAATACCCGACATGATCAATACACAAAAGGGGATTGATATAATGAATAATACATCAATAATAAATAGAATACTCTTTGCACTTACAATATTTCAACATTCTTCAATCCAAATGGCATCACCGTGTACTAATAACTGCCCCAGTTCGTCGCAAATGTGGTTTTGTGTCTATCTTCCTATGCAATTCTTATATGATGGTACCCAAAGAATCCATCTATAAACGAATAAGTTTCTTGACCCCCTACATTCTCTAGTACTTCATCTGTGAATGGTGTTGGGAATGGGTCATGTAAGCATGTGCCATTCAGTTTCCTTAGATCCATGCAGATCCTAAATCTTCTTGTCTTCTTGTCTTGCACCACCATTGGGATAATCCACTTGGATTTTTTGATTGGTTCAATGATACCTGCGTCTAGCATCCTATCTATTTAATCCTTGACCTTCTCCTTTTACATTGGGTTTAAACTGTAAGGTCTTTATCGTATAGGCTTAACACCAGGTTTTAGTGGGATCTTCATCTTGCCTAAGTCACCTGCTATCCCCTTCATCTCTGAGAATGTGGTTGGAAATAAATCTTGATATTCATGCAATAAGTCTGCAACCTTCTCAATTGTCTCATCGTTCCAATAATATCCTATCTGCGCAAACTTAGGATTCTTCGATGTCACAATGTTGACCTTCTTTGTTTTGATAGGCTGTGTGTATGCGGTGGATGCAAGCTCTCACACTTATGTTGCGCGAGTTCCTTGTGTCTTAGGTATTTGTACATTCCTGGGATCCTCATCCTCGTATTCTTCCTTTTTTACATTATAGCATTCTAATAGATTTTGGACCATCATCTTGGCTTTGTGTGAACTGCATAAGGGTACTACTTCCATCATCTCTACCTCCGAGAATATCTTTTTTTGAATGACCTGTAGTGCAGCATGTATGGAGGGAGATTCATGTTCAAATGTGAACATGATTTTGAATCTCTGGACCAATTCTCCCCATTCCGTTGTCTCTCTGCGCATCTCCAATTCTAAATACCAATTCTTTGGGATTGTGTCCAACATGTGGATGAACCTGTGCATCCACTATGTCTCTGATTCTGAGCACCATAAAGCCCTACATCTTTTGACGAGACCCATCGGGTCACTCTCCCTTGCGTATTTCTGCGCAATGTCTTCTTCCTCGGGCCCAAAGTGTATCTGCATAAGTATACTACATTGTGCCCAGTTCTTCATTCTCTTTCTATGTGTATCCTACCATCTAGTTGGATTTTCCTTTAAGATGCCATCTAGTGCCAACAACCTTTGTTGTTCGGTTACCTGTAACTCAAATGCTTTTATAAACATACCAATATCAATTAGTCCATTGTACCTGGGTGGCTCACATATCTCTATGCCAATCCATAACAAGGATCAGTTTATACGCGCACATCATCTAGTTGATACTTCATGCATCCTCTACTGCCAATTCTCTAGACCAACTTCTGAATCTGATGCACATGAAATGATACTTCTCCAACTCAATGTACCATCCTTTGTCGGGTCATCATAGTCCTCCATCTGCGCAGTCAGATTATATAAGTTGTCAATGTCATTCCTTCTTGCTGACTCTGTGCATCTCTTCCCTTTTGAGTGGTCCAAAGGTGCAGTAATTTTTAGATACCCAACCTCGAATATCATCTCCCTCCTTTTCAGTTTAATAATTTCCTAGTTATCAAACACCCATTCCAATCCCATCAGTGCTGGATACAGTTGAATATCATCTACCATCTCAATAACTTGAAAGTCTTCCATGTTTCACACCCCATCTATGTTCACAGGTACACCTATCAGTCGCCCAATCGAGACTATCTTATGCTAATTCGTAAGCCTTAACTGAATAAGAGACCATACTAGCTCAGGTTCGCCCATCATTTCCCATGTCTTCTTAGGTAGCACATTCACCTCATATCCTAAGTCCAAAATAAAATTATGCACATCGTACCCTCCAATATGTGCATTGAACCTGAATTCTTCATTGGTTCTCTTCCTGCGTAGTACTTGGTTTACCATTCTATGTGCGATAGGGTTTCTCTTCCTTTTGTGCATTGATCAATCATATCATATAAAGTACTTAGTGCAGTCCTATATTTCATTAGTTCTACACAACTCTATAATAATTTTTTTACCGTACTTACCTGCGCCATTGGTTTCTCTGGCACAACTTGACCTTCTATCTGAGGCATCGCTGATGTTGATGCTCCCTCATGTAGTCCAAGTATTTATTTTCAAGATTTCTGATATGTCTCCTTCTCCTATTGTCAATAAAATGGGGTTATAGTCCCTGTTGAATTATGTACCCACTGCTCAAGATGATTTCCTTGATTAGTCCCTATTCTAGCTCCTCAGTGCGTAATAACTGCCACTATTGGTCCTTCATTGCATCTTTCAGTTGATATCATCTGCACATTTTGATTCTGGTTCTGAGTTGGGTTTCCTCTGGCCTGCCATTTTGCAACTAGTTGGGGATAGTATTCTGTTGTGTGATCCAGTTATCTGCAATATGTGCACGTGGTACATGGATTCTGGAAATCTCGGGCCAAGTGTCCAGGTTGATTACATTTATAATAGATAATCGATCCTCGTCCTCCTCTACCAAAAGTCCCTCTACCTTGGCCTCTACCAAAATTTCCTTTATTCCCATGATTGAAACCTATCTGACTATTATACTATGCACCACTCCCATCTACGCTAGTATTCTCTTATTGGATCCTATACATATCCGATGTGTGCTCCCGTAGTAGGTCGAATGTGTGACAGTCCTTCTCTTCATGCCCTATAGACTTGCAAAAATTGCAAAACATGTTCTTTGGAGTACTCTAATATCTATAGATTAATGGACACTCAATGGGATGATGACCCCATTTCTTATAGATCTTTCAGTGTCCTCCTCCAGGTAGTGCATTTGGTGCTCTAGTTTCCAAATACTGCACGAATATTGGGAATTCGTCCTTGTGATGGCCTTCCATCCTGCACTTTGTACACCATTTTTTTTCTCGTTTCTCCCTTCCCTTGGTAAGGTCGACCAACTAAATTTTCAATGTGACCAACTATGTCTGAACTTGTTCCATTACTCTATTATATCCTACCATTGAAGCCTCTAGTTTCATTGCAATTTCCAAAGCCTTGGGCTGCGACACAACCTTCTATTGAATTAATGGTCTACGGATTTGGGGTAGAAGTCTTGCAATGAACCACTCTTGATGTTGTTGATCTAGAATTTGGAAATTCAATCTCCCCATCACATCCTTAAATCGTTGATCAAAATCCCATATTGACTTTGTTTGTGCCTATTTGATCTCTTTCAGTTTGGGATGTACTGCGATTTTGACTTTGGCTCTTTGAACTCCTTTTGATTTATCTCTACCAAAGTCCCAGCCTTTTTGGTAGGCGTAACACTTTGTAACTTCATATACCATACTAGTGCATGGCCTGTAAATGTTGTTTCTAACTATGCAATATTCACAACCTCATCATGTATGTTCTTAGTGGCCCAAACTGTTTCACAGACAAACAATTGTTGTTCTGGAACCTCTGATCCCACTCCCTTGAATTTAGGAAGTCTAAGAGTATTATCTAATCCTACCATGTTGGTTTATGTATTCCTTCCTCTAGGTGATGTTGGTGGACTCTGATTTTGACTCTGCGTACTACTCCCACTATTCCTACTGCTACTGTTTTGTCCTCCTTTACTAACTATGATGGCTTTTGACAAGTCTTCAAATGTTATCTCTGATTGTGGTGATGCACATAGGGTCATGGATTCAATGTAGGATCCTATCTAAGTAGGACTTACCGACTATTCTATCACTACACTGGAATAACACCCCTCTTCTCCTCCTCCTATATATAGTATTTCCATGATTTGAACTATTGTGCAAGGTTCTCATTCTTCTAGCTCATTGTGTGACTCTTCTCTCCCAGCCCCATTCTTTTTCCTTTTGTACCTCCTTCCTCCGCATAACTCTCCAAACTCATAATCTTCCTCTGGTGTACTGCCTTCTTGCATCCTCATTCCCTTCCTTCCTTTTTCATTACTTCCTTCCCTCTCTTAGACGATCCTCATGTCATCCTCTAGATCCCCCTATGTGCGTAAAGACATTTTAACTATAGGACTCCATTATCATCATGTGCTTCTCTCATAACAACATTTTTATCCACGTATTCAACGATTTCAAGAACCTTCCACGCAGACCATTGAATTTTTTTTTTTCTGCAACACTGTATGATTGAATGCAATGTACGATAGATTTTGTAACATAACCCCCCAGTACACTATCCAACCAAAAATCAATTTCTCAAGTAGTTGGGCTACTTACCAAATTCATCTGTCTTACCAATTTAGGAGTCCAATTCTTCGGCACTAGAGCACTAAACCTTCATTTCTTCTCTACCAACCTCTCTAGCCACTCGGTCATAATTTTTGGAAATTTGACAAAGAAAATTTCATGTAGATCCAAGGTTTCTTGTTCTCTTGTCATGAAAATTCCAGTCCGTGATATCCTTCTTAGTCGGCCTCCAAAACATTCCCTTAATCGCAATTTCCTGGTCCCGACAACATAACAATTTGTTGGCTATTTCTGGTTTGTGCACAGGTTGTAAGACCCAAGGTTCGATTTATCTATGATAGACAAACCCTCAAGACACCGGCCCTTTCGACATCACCTGCTTGCATAGATGAAGTCTCACCCAAGGTATCTATTGGGGCTGCAAGAACGAGGCTTTTGTAGCAATAAGGGAAAGGGAGGCGAATACACGAGTCATTGTTCCTTCTTTTAGCTTATGTATGTTCTCAATGATTACATACATTATCATAGTCATTCATGAACATTGCAACATAATCAATCCATAAAATAAATCCATTCTGTGAAGTATAACATTATTCATAAATGCACATAGACAAGTAACAAACACAAGACACAAGATTATCTCAAAAATCTCTCTTTATTCATCTTATCAACTTATTACATTCACGACTCTTGCATACTCTCAACCTCACAACTCAATCTCTTTCTCTTTCATACTCTCCACCCCTCTTTCTTACCCCACCCGTTACATATTTATACCCAAAATCTAGGGCTTAAATCCATATTCTATCTATCCCCAAATATCCCATTACAATACATGGCATGGTCAGCTTCAATTAACTGGATGTTTGCTTTCTTCTACTTTTCTCTCTTTATACAACTTTTCTATTGTTTTTCTATTTCTAGAAAGGTGCACTGTCGTCCTTCGCACTTTCTTCTCTCACTTGCTTTCTTTATCGTTTTGTCTATGTGATGTCTTCATCCTACACACTTTCCTTCCTTCTGTGCCCTTTCTTCTGCGCACTTTCTTCTATCCACTTTCTTCTTTCTGCCCCTTACTTTATCCTTAGGTTTTTTCACCCAAAATTTCATCCAAAATTGCTTGTCCAACATGTGTTTACATGTTTTCTTCTTACACCACTTTTAGTTGGATTTCTTATCCTTTGACCATAATGCAAAATCATCTAACTCATGATTCTTCACCTTCTTCTATTATTTAAATTGGAATATCTCATACAAATTCTCAAATGAAGGTAGAATTTCTCTACCAACAATACTACTAACAAACATATTGTAATCATTAGAGAATCCATTCAGGGTTATGGGAACCATCTCCTAGTTTGATATTTTATCTCCTGCATCATGCAATTGGTCTCTTATCTCTTTGAATTTGATAATGTATGAAGATACTCTCTCTCTCTTTGTCATCTTGCATGCATTCAACTTGTTTCTGAACAACATCCTTCTTGATATGTTTAAATATTCATATAAGGACTTTAACTTGTCCCACAAATCTTTAGTTGTCTTGCAACTCCTTACATGCACAACTAAAGATGATATCAATTTCACTAAAATGATCATACGAGCCTTGATATCCTTCTTATTCCACTTATCATTTTTAATTGGATCTTTTGGTTTTGTTATGATCCATTAACTAGAGAATAAACATCTCTTTCAATGAGGATGAGTTCCATAAAACATTTTCATGAATAATAGTTTGAAGTGCATTCAATCTTTATAGAATCACTAAATTTAAAACTCTTCATGTCAAATATTGGAAGACAATAATGCAAATTATCACATAAAACACTTGTAATTCGTTCACACATTTATCTTTTTCACAAATAAAAATAACTTAGGGTGAAACAAGCCCACATGTCTTTTCTTTTGCATAAAAATAAACATATATGAAAATTTCCAAATTCAACGGATGACTACTAAAGTTGTCTTACTTTTCTCAATTTGCGCATCCAATTTCATAATATCAGAAGATAATATAGAAAAAGCGTATTGTCCAACCTCAATTGCCTACCTATCTAAACAAAAGAAGGCAATTTCTGTTGGAAAACAATACAACCACCATAATTAGCATACTAAGTTCTCCAGGGATTTGAGTGGTAATGATGAACAAGAAGATACAACATCGACAACTATTACTTTCATACCAATCAACCAATAGCTATAGAGAATCTATTGTAACAATTTGACTTTTTCTTCCCTTTCATTCAACATGTCCTTTTCATGTTGCTACGATGCACACCAACACAATGGGTAGAAACAAAACTTTCCTTGGTATTTATTAGAGGATGAAATTGTTTCACTATTGACATTTTGTACACTACAACACACGCAGTCACTCTACTTTCATGATTCTATTTATTTTTTTCTTTTTCTTTTTTTCTTCAGAGGATTGACTTTGATCAACTCTTAAAGCAAATACACTGCTATAACAAATTTACTACAAAATAATTGAAGAAAAAACAAAAGAATGAAGCTCACATGAACACAATCATCACACACCAAAAATGAATTATATATTCCATTGAGCTCAAGTTAAATTTATACATAAATATTGTTGACTAAACTATCCCATGGAGACATCAAGACACCAACCACTCAACTCCACATTCTAATGTAGGAAAACATCTCTCATATCCAACTAAGATTCCACAAACTCCATAATAAGAAAAGTGAATATCTAAGTAGATAATAAAAAATACTTATTAAACACACCAATAACAAATCATTGAAAAATAGCAAATCCAACTAACATTAAACTCACATTTTATAACATAATAGTTAACATAAAGTAAAGTAAAATAAAAAAAATAGAAGAAAACCTATAAACTCAATCCATATTTATTTTTTAAGAATTAATTACAACAACTTTTTTTTAACACCATAAAACATCTTCTGCTTTACACATATGTAAAGTATAATCCATGTTATACCATTATTACCATGTAAAAGCTTTTTCCAATTGATAATGAAGGTGAAGTAAAAATGATGATGACCCATACACAGAGAAAAAAAACCCTAAATCATAACTCAAATTCCATCCACATTTTGTCAGATTTTGCTTTTATTGTTGTGTTAGAGCATCTAGTCCTTTACATGTGCTAGTACCCCTTCATATTTCGTCGTTGTGCACAAATGAAAGGTTAAAAGTCCTTTTGTCCTGGGCCTACCAGGTGTACATCTTTTGATTTATTTGGATGGTGATCAGTTGTTTACCATATTCAGTTCACCCCACACATAGAAATATAGGTCAAGGGAACTCACCAACAAAAGATAAAACTTTATCAGGTTGTCAAAGAAGGGAAGCTCCTACACCAAGGCAAGTGGCTCACCTAGGGCCAAATTCAACAGAAATTTCCTCATCTGATGGGGGAACTCAATGTAATGGAGAGAATTGCTTCCTAAGGGGGGAGGATTGATCCAAGTGGATATTGGTGTCCACCTAGCTATTCCAACTAGATCACATACATATTTCATCTTGGTAGTTTCATTTTTCATTTTGGATGTTTTTTCTAGCTTTTCAGGTCCTGAACTTCCGGGGCCGTTTTGAGGCCCTAAATAGTGTTTTTTGGGCCCGCCACAAGCACACTATAAATTGAATTATAGTGTGAATTCATAATATGTATTCCTTAGATAGACCTTTCCAACAGGTTATTGTGTGCCTAAAACGAAGATCGTATGCAAAAGTTACGACCCCGGGAAGTTGATGTACCAACTTACCCCAATGGGGCCCACGTGATGTCTAGGGTTTTGGCATTCATGTTTGATGTAAAAATGATTTTGGAGCTTCATTGTAATCATCTTCTTGCAAATGAGCGCAATTCTCACATCTCTTCTCAGAGATAAGCCACCACAATTATAACAAGCTTGTTTCAGTCTGCATTTTACAATTTCAGCATATTTCCCTATTGAATAGAAGCCACGCTTTATTGTATCTCTGTTATTGTTCATTGTATCTCTATGTTAATAATATATATCTGTATTCATTGTATTCTTCTCATGAAATTTGGATCATGGTACTTGGTTCCCCGACCACATGGAAAGACAACAGTGAAGTGTCGATGGGTCTACATGACCAAATTTACCTTTGAAGGTGTTGTTGAATGACATAAAGGACACTTCGTTGTTGTTGGCCCTCGACCAAGTTTTGAGGAAACTTTGGTCAGAGTTTGCCCACTTTTGGACTTCAACACATTGGTCGAGGAAGGAGCACCCAGGTGGAGCTGATATCGTGGATCTCACTTAATTTGCGGGCTATGTGGACCTAATAATGGGTCTAGGGTTTTTGTAACGGGTTTATGGGATGTCGGCCCATGGGATTTTCCCATGTTTAGGCTTTATTGTAAGGATTTGTAAAAGTATAAATAAAGAATATTGTATTGTAAAAGCAAGAGATAGCTAGCTAAGTGCAAGTAGTTCGAGTTGCTTTGTGCAAAGGCTTATATGTGCAGAACTATGATTTTGTAGAGGATGCAATTGTTGTGATCTGGCTATGTGCATTTGACCTAGTTTTGGCAGGAGTATCTGGTGATCAGTGTGCAAATCTCCTATCTGGTGCAAAGCTTGACTTTGTGGATTAGTGTGTAGGAGTGAATGAATTTAAGATTTAGACAAATAATAAAGAGGTGAAGTGGTTGGTGGACATAGCCCCACACTTGGGTGAACCATATATATCTGGTGTCTTATGGTTTTCTTTGTGAAATGTTGTCTCTTGTTATGTTTTTCTTAGTGCTTATATTAGAATGTGTAATGAATATGTATGTTTTTCTTAAATGCTTTTCTTAAGTTAAATGCTAGATCTGATTCACAGTGCTAAGAGATAAATGTTTAAAGTGCATAGTATTTGTTGTTACTACGCTAGATCTATCCTTGGGTATGTTATGCAATGTTAATAAGGTCAATGAACTAATGTATGTCACTTCCTAAGTGTTAAGAGAATACCCTGTGAAGTGTTACTATCACAGATCTGTGTTCTAGCTTGGTTACAGACACCTGCGTCCTGTAACCCCCCCTACTTCTACCTCGGGTGAGACTTCGCCTGCTTCGCAGGTGTTTCCGAAAGGGTTGGTAGTTGGGGTTTTTTTGGTACACTATTAAGCGTTGAACCTTGGGTCTACCCCTGTTCCAACAAATGGTTCCATTGTCCGGACCTGAAATTGTGATTGCTGGGAACTGAAGTAAAGAAAATGAGAATCTTTGTGCATAGATCTACTGTTGAAGTGCATAATACTCTGTTTGACTTGCGAATCTTTGTGCTAAGAAATAAATCCAATCTGAATAAAAGAGGTAATATCCTAAAAGAGGTAAATCTTTGTGCTTTGACAAGAGTAAGATAAGTGAAAATTTTTGTTTCGAAAGCATGAACCTAAGTATGTTTAATAGATTTTGTCCTACTCTGAAGGATAGGGCACAGTTGAAAGAAAGAGTTGATTTGAGTAAATTTAATGGAAATGAAGAAAGATATGTTATTCCTATGCATAGAAATAGTTTTTGGACTAATAAGTGGATCTAGGAACCTAGAAATAATTTTTGCAGATTGCAGGTCCAACACTATGATACTAGGGGAAATGCGCAGTACAAAAGAGGTTGGGGAACATTTAAAAGAAAAAGAGGATTAACTTTGTGTTATAACTGCAGAAGACTGGGACATCTTGCTAAGGAATGCCCTGGCGCAGGTCCTATTTGTCTTTGTTGTAAGATTGTTGGTCATGAGGTTAAGGAATGTCCAAGGATGATTGCTAAATTTGAACGAATGAACAAAAGACAAGAAAACTACGAAGAGAGTCAAGAGACTAAGGGAATTTTAGAGAGTCATAAAGAGAAAGAATCAAATAAAGTTCAGACTATGATATTACAGTTGAAAGAAACGATGGATGCTCATAAATGTGTTAGTTTACCAGAGAGTCTGAAAGTAAAACAATGCATAAGTGCAAGAATAGAAGACTTTGACATAGACTGTGTCTTGGATGAAGAAACACAAGTGAATATTATGATAGAAGAAACTTAGAAAATTTTGGGAAAGCCTATTGTGGTACCTTCGTTGGGAAGGATAGGCTTGTTTAAGGGAAAGCTGATAACCCTATGTGTAAGAGTTACTAATGTACAAATTATTGTTCATGGAACATCGACTGAAGAGGAATTTGAAGTCATTAGGTTTGTTGGGGACAACACCCCTTTCCCACTTTTTTTAGGTAAGACTTGGATTGAGAAGGATTAGATCACAAGGAAAGAAGAGGAAGAAGGAACATAAAATAAAAAGAAATAATTAAGGGATTTCATAGCTAGGAAAATAGACCGACTAATAGAAGAATGAGAGGATAAGTCGAAGTAATAGAACAAAGTAACAATGCAGGAGGAACATAAAGCAAGAAAATTAGCTATCAAATTTGAAAGAATGCAAGAAGGATTGAGGAGCCTATATATTCAAGAAAGAAGTATGCCCACTCAGGAAGTGTTAAGAAAAGAGATATTAACTTCAGACCCTATAAGGGCACCTCAACAATGCGAAGCCACTATGCTAGGGGAAGATAAGAATAAAAATGAAAACAGGATTCTAGAATTAGTTAGAGAGACTTAGATCACAGGAAAGAAGGCAAGGAAGCTCAATAAAAATAAATCTAAGTTGGAAAAACTACAAGAATCTATAGAGACCAGATGGAAGACTTCGCAGACTGGAACCTCGCAGGAGGCAGGTTCATAGGATTTGAACCTTGCTGGAACAATAGGTCCACGCAGAATGGGACTTCACCCTGGCGAAGTTATATGACCATTGGAGGCGCCCCGACCATTAGAATGATGCTCAAGAATGGTTAGAAAACACATTTATGGGCTGATGGACCACTTTTGGATGTTGAGACCACACCATAACCCTCAATAGTTTTATCTAGAGAAGGGTCCTAACCCTCAACAATTTTATCTAGGGAAGGCCTCAGACTGCTCCCTGGCATAGTGCATCAAGGAAGCTTACAAGGAAGTAGAGAAAGGAAAGTGAGGTTACAAGGTAGCCTCTATACAAGATGGTGCAGTGCACCTTGCTTGCTAACTTCTAGATGGAAAGATCATGAGGAAGAACCACCCCACATAGGTCACTGAGTTCGTGGTGGAACTCGCAGGAAAATGTGTGGAGGGAATGCAGATGAACTGGGCGAACTACCTCGTCAATGAGCTAGAGAAGGATTTCCGCGAAGCCCAGGATTTGGGATATGAATTCCACTACATCTAGCTGATCATTTTGATCACATTTGTCACTTGGAAAATGCCTGAAGGAGCCACCTTCCCAGAAATCAAACCCTCGGAGTCATTGGTTGCTCGGTTTTCCACCTTGTGGTACACCAATGACATGACGAAGCAGTGGCAGTCTAATGTTGTGTTTCATGTATACTATCAGTAGTTAAAGGTTTCCATCGAATCATTCCCGTGCATGACACCACATACCCTACACCAATACAAACAAATAGCAAAGTTCTACATTGATCCTTATTTTATCTACATCACCGCACACAGAGACGAGAACTGAGACCCAGGAAGAGTTACAATCGTACTACAAAATGACAGATGAAGATATGGAGAAGATTACAAAGGAGTGGCCAAAGAAATTTCTTGAACCTGTCGCTAATGCAAAACTATCCAAAACTGACACCATTGGAAGCCGCATAGTTACCTGAGTTGAGCATGTCGGACAGTCTAGTGGGATGACGAAGAAGAAAATGCTAGAGGAAGTCTAGGATATAGAGAGCAATGAGAAGGAAAATGCTTCTGAATATAATGGGTCTAACTCACCAAGAGGAGGAGAAGATGAAGCAAAAGGACAGGGAGGAGGAGATGAGGGAGTAGAAGAGCAAGGAGGAGTCGAAGCTACCACCCCTCCACTTGAGGACCCCCTTGTTGGGACAATAACATTGCAAAAGAGGAAGGTTTCTCCGAAGAAACCTTCAAACAGGAAGAAGACACATGCTAATAAGCCCCAGTTAGAGGCCATTCTCACTTAGGATGACATCAGTCTGGTCCATAGAGCTATGGAGGACGCTTCTGAGGACATCTTGCAGAGATATGGAGAGAAGCAGGAGGATCTATATGGAAGGATCGAAAAGGAATTGAAGGAAGTACAACAAGCTATTTTGTTTGGTTTGTGCAATACCCATTTCACCCTCCTCATCACAGACTACATAATTAGGGGATGAACCAACCCAATTGAGAAGACTGATAGATGCAACAAAAGCCTGGTTCCAGAGAGTCTAGGAAGAGAAGGAGAAGGCTAGAGAATCCTTGAAATAGGAGAAAGATGAAGTCCTAGAGTAATTAAGAGTAGCACAGGACAATGTAGCAGCCCAGGAAAGCGAGAAAGCAGAGCTTTAGACGAAGCTCCAAGAGGAAAAATCCCATCTACAGAGAGAAAAGGAGAAGTTACTAGCAGAGCAGGCCATGGTCAAATAAGCGATGAGTAAAGCATGTCTCTCTATGCTAGGCTTGGCACAGGAAGGGGTGAGCTGGTCGAATCTGAAATAGTGAAGCTTGTTGAGACCCTCCAGCAACTTTAGGCTAGGATAACAGAATTGGAGGCCCAAATAGTACCGAGCACTCCGCAAGGGGTGTGTGACTAGAGGGAGGAGACCGCTAAGAAAACACAAGTGAGGATAAGAGCCATCGCCTTGGAATGAAAATAGTTGAGTGATAGAAGCGCACAGACATATGAACGCCTCACTAAGGATCCAGATATAAGGAAGCTGGAAGCGCAGTTACATGAGTCGCAACAACATGAATTTTCCATGTAGGCAGATGAAGCTGCTTACTGTAGTAGAAATAATGAAGAGGTCCCAGGAGCAATGCGCAGTAAAAAACATATCACTGACCTCCAGGGTAGGGTAATGGAAGTGA
This sequence comes from Picea glauca, assembly GCA_000966675.3. Lineage (NCBI taxonomy): Eukaryota > Viridiplantae > Streptophyta > Pinopsida > Pinales > Pinaceae > Picea > Picea glauca. The sequence goes on along the minus strand of JZKD02S0420651.1, from coordinate 253,410 downwards.
CACAGAAGCTACAACCTGTGCAGGATGACGCCTGCAAGGTGCTCGAAGAAATTGATGGACAAGGCTCACAATTGAATCAAGTGGTTGCAACAGTAGAACAACACCTGGAAGGGCTTGTTACAGAGAAAACGATCCAGGAGATCACTGAGCAGGAGGCTCAGGTGAAGTAGCAAGTGGAGGCAGCTCAAGTTAAGCTCGAGGCCTTCAAAGCAACATTGTCCACACCTGAGTGACTCAGGATGAGTCGCAGGTGAGTGTTGGGGGCCTGTTGGGCCTCGACCAAGTTTTGAGGAAACCTTGGTCATAGTTGGTCCACTTTTGGACTTTGACACATTGGTCAAGGAAGGAGCACCCAGGCGAAGATGAGATCGTAGATCTCACTTATTTTGTGGGCTATGTGGACCCAGTAAGGAGTCCTCTAGGGTTTTTGTAATGGGTTTATGGGATGTTGGCCCATGGGATTTTCCCATGTTTAGGCCTTATTGTAAGGATTTGTAAAAGTATAAATAAATAAGACTGTATTTTAAAAGAAAGAGCTAGCTAGCTAAGTGCAAGTGGTTTGAGTTGCTTTGTGCAAAGGTTTGTATGTGCAGGACTATGATTTTGTATAGGATTCAATTGATGTGATATGGCTATGTGAATTTGACCTAGTTTTGGAAGGAGGATCTAGTGTTCAGTGCACATATATCTTTTCCAGTGTGAATCTTGACTCTATGTCTTAGTGCACATGAGCAAATGAATGTAAGATTCAAACGAATAATAAAGAGGAAAATGTTGGATATATTGTCATTGATGTCAATAGTCGATGTGATGATCTGTTGTTAATGATGAATTACCATAGATGTGTTGTCATTGATGTCAACAGTATATCAGTCAGTAGAAGATGTCAAACAATGTGATGAGATCGATAGCGCAAGCTCAGGAGGAGGAGAAAACAGGATGAGCGAACAATATGAAGACCAAAGCTCAGAAGGAAAAACACATTGCACAGTATATCAGGTAGCAGAAGAAATTCATGATTATTGCCGATCACGATAGGATAAACAATCCTATGATAAAAGCTCAGGAGGGTTAGCAAACGTAGAGATCAAAGATCAGGAGAACTAGAGACTGACTATATAAATCTTCGGAGAATTAGTGAATTAAGAAGCCTCAACATCCGTCTGATCAAGAGGTTGACCGCGTTGATCATCTAAAACAATACACATCGGTCATGTGAGTGACCATGGGTTTAAGGACCGTTGGAAGATCATGACCATCATATCATGTTCGATTGGAAGGACAAGATAAGCTAGCAGAGTTGCATCACAGATGGATCGAGTCGTCGATCCTAGATTCTAATCTGAACCATTGGATCCAGAGGACACATGGTGAGCGATTGGCATTTCCCTGACTCGCGAGATGGAGAAGTCAAAGGCAGAGATGTAGGAACTCACGATACTATATGAACCATTGGATCATGATAAATTACAAGGATATGATAAAGCTACAAGAGATGCATCGCAAAATAGATCTCGATCGTCATATCATCCGATGTAAATCACAATCATTAGATCCTCTGAAGAAGATATCAAGTGTTAGATTGTCCAAATCAAATATGGGTCATCTGAGACAGAGGATATGTGGTGAGTGATTGGAATTTCACTGACTCACAGATCCAGAGAAATCAAAGGCAAAGTTGCATGAACTTGTGAGGTGCGAGGTCGCGACATGATCAAAGCCGTCGATCAGAGGGAGAGATATCGACTGTTGATCTGGAGAAAATAGGATAAGAGAGATAAATAGGTTATGAGTTCAAATATTCAAATACCCATCAATTGTCGGATCAAACTCGAGTTCTTTTCAAACCATTGGATTCGGAGGAAGGTGCACGAGAAAAGCTCCGAAATGATTAGGACCATCCGTTGTCAAGGAGGGTACGTGGTGAAAGGGTCAACATTTCGTTGACTTGGAGAGTGAAGAAGTCCTGATAAGATCTGGACTGTTGGATTAAAGAGGACTGTGGACCATTGATCTAGAGTATTTCGGATATCGGGAGTTGGAAGAGTCAGTGGTGGCTCACATTCAAACACCTGACATGTGAAGTAGCGATTTGATCACAGTCATCGATCAAAGGGAGAACCAAGACCATTGATTTGAGAAGGACATGTGGCATACCATGTCAACATACTACATCAACAAGGACACGTGTCAAGTTGATTTAGCATTTTAGGTACGTACAAATCATGAATCAAAGGGACACATGGAAACTACTCGACTCGTGACACATCATCAATTGACGTAAGCAATCCATAGATCTGGAGTAAATGGTGGCCGTCTATCTCAATGAATGATTAAGTCTTGGTCGTCAGATTTAGCAGTAAAAGTATGAGTGTAAGGTTAAAGCTGACCGTTGATCTGTCTCCGCAAAATATAAGCGTGAATCATCTGATTGTATCGCCGATATCGTAATCAGAAGTTTTGTAATGTTGCAAGTCACGAAGACCTGAAGGTCGAAGTGCTGAAATCTCGTCAGCCATCCATCTCATATGAAGATCAAATCATGACCATTGATTTGGTAAAGCGCTCAAGCACTCGTTTAGGATTAGCATTTGGTCACCGCCGATGGTCATATGCTATAAGTGTTTTATTATATCTCACTATAGTTGGTTAGCCCGTGGTTCTGTAACGCATGGTCATATGTGATGGTTTGAAGGAAGCACCTTCACAAAATCTGGTCTCTGTGAATATAACATAGATTAGAGATAGAGTATAAAGGACTAAATTGATCCATGAATGTGATCAATTTATGACAAAAATGAACCGATACACAATCATTATTAAAAGAGAGTTAAATCATGAAAAACATGAATAATGAATAAAAAGGAAAAATGATATTAATTAAAGTTTAGATTATCATTTTAAATGAAAAGGTACAATGGTTCAAATAACGCCAGTTTGAAGAATATATAAGTGAGAAAAAGTGGTGAGAAGAAAGTGTCTCTAAGGTTCATATCAGAAGATCAAAAATAGGAGCAGAGTCCAAGATGAAGAAATGTTTGTTCTAATATGCATGTCAATGTCTTATTAAAAATAAAGAACAAAAGAAGACAGAGCAACAATTATGCAATCTAGTACTTGATATAGAAGACCATACAAGAAAAGGTTGCAACAGACAAGTAGAAGTTATAGAAAATGGCTGCATGAGTCAAATTCGATGACGAGCAGAAGAGATTGAATTGCATTATAAACTAAGGGTGGTTGGGTGGTGCAAGGGCAGGTTGGAGCCTACAAGGGAGTTGGTGCTTCCTTGTCATTTGTAGTTGACTAAATAGGGGGTTGTATCCTCCTACCATTTGGTGCTACTAAACAGGGGAGTTGGTGCTTCCTTGTCAGTTGTAGCTGACTAAATAGGGGGTCATAGCCTCCTACTAGTTGGTGCTGGTAAACAAGGGTGTGGGTGCATCCTAATCAGTTGGTGTTGATCGAAAAGGAATAATATCTTCCTTGTATGTAACTTGTAAGAAAAGGAATTTTACAGTTAATAGAAAAGTGTTGGTGGTTTTCCCTGTTGGGTTCCACAGTAAAATCTTGTGTTCATAAGGGTTTGTTGTTCATCATATATTGATTAATTGAATAATTAATATGTGTGCTTAATATGGATGAATTTAAAAAGAAAAAGTAGGCAATACTGATTCACCCCCCCCTCTTAGTATTGATGGATATTCCAACAATTGGTATCGGAGCGAGGTTCCTTTAAAGAAACATTCTAACAAACTGAAAGGAAGATCAAATTAAGCACACATGGATGGACAAAAGATTTACACTGAGAATGGAACTCCAATACTTGGAAAAGTAGAATACATATTTTGGAGTACAATAATGGAAAGTCATCTGAAGGCATTGGGACCTGATGTATGGAATTCATTAATCACTGATTACTTCCCACCAAGTAGAGTAAGGACTCCAGCTCAAAAGAAATCCAAGAAAAGTAACTCAATGGCATTGAATACAATCCTTGATGGATTACCTGATGATGTCAAAGAAAATATAGGTGAATGTAACTCTGCAAAGGAATTTTGGGACAAAATAAAATACCTCTACTCAGATGAGAATTCAAATGAAGCATTTCAATCAGAACAAATTTCAGTCTACAACAATTCTAGTGATGAAGATTCTTTTGAAGAATACTTAGAAATTGAAGCAGAAGTCAATCTAGAAGTTGAGCTTGAAATTTCTTTGGATGAACTGAGAAAATATAAACAAAGGTGTAAATAACTAAAGGATCAACTTAATACTGTTGAGAAATTCAAGAAAGGGACTGAAGCCCTTGATAAAGTTCTCAGTCTACAAATATCTCCCTCAAACAAATTTGTCTTTGGATATGACCACACACACATAATTAAAGGATCAAGTCCTATTACTCAAATTGATGTTGAAGATGACATGTCTAGTGATGATACCTCCAAAGAATCTGTTCATCCTCCCAAGAAGATGTATCAAATCAAAAGAAAAGACTCAACCATCAATAAAGGTAAAGACTCTCCACAATCTTCCGATAGCAATAATGTTGATATTGAATTCTCCCCTGCAAGTAAAGAAGAAGACTTAGATACAATAACAGAATGTTCTGTTACCATTTATCCCATGGAAGAAGAAGAAGAAGAACTATCAAAGGCCAAACAAAAGGTTGATTGGAGTCTATCTGAATGCCTCTATCATCATAATGAATCAAACTATAGCTATCTTCATGACTACACTCAAGAATTTCTTGAAAAGAGTCAAAAGCATGTCTTGGAAATAAAGAAAATGCTCAAGGACAGTGAAAAGATAGTATATGAGCAGGACAATCAGTTAGAAGAGAAAGAAGAGGAGATCAAGAAGCTGAAGAAAGAAATTAGTCAAGTAAAATAAAAGGAGAAGGAAGATGATGAGCTTAGTAATCACAAGCATATCCTGGAAATAAAAGAAAATCTCAAAGATAATAAAGAAATCATATATGAGCAAAAGATTCAGTTAGAAAACAAATAAGAAGAGATCAAAAAATTGAAAACAAAAGTTGTTGATCTAACAAAAGAAAAGGAAGAGAAATTCAAGAGACTGAAAAATGAAATCAGTCAAGAAAAAGAAGAAAAGAAGAAAGATGATGTCTCAAGAAAAAACCTTGCAGATCTAAAAGAACCAAGGGAAAGCTATGTCAATCTTAAAATCCAACTTGAAGAAGCCAAAAGGAGAGAGGAGGTAGTAAGGAACCAGTTGGATAAAAAGGAAGAATCATGTCATAAGATGGAAGCAAAAGTTGTGAATCTTAGAAAGAAGGTTGAGAAGTCAAACACCCAAGTCAAGTTCTTGAGTAACTCTATGATCTTAGATGAGATATTACATAGTCGAAGATCACCATATGACAAAAACGGTCTAGGCTACAACAAGGAAGAAATTAGTAATCCCAAGAAACCTGATGCAAGTTCTTCATTTGTAAAGAGTGAAGACAGGTCTGATGCAAGTTTTTCATTTATAAAAATGGAAAGAAGGTATGACGCAAGTCCTTCATGTTCAAAGAATGAAAACAACATTACAACATTTAGAAGATCAGATCAAAGAAGACATCCTGAAGCTACTCATACACCTCAAATCAAGTTTAGAAGAAATACACCATCATGGATGAATCAAAGGAAGTATGAGAGTGTTTTTAATGGATATTGTTTTTCTTGTAATGAGTATGGTCATAAGCCTTGGATTGTAGGCATCATGGAAGAAAACAAATTGGTAGGTTAAACAACAATATAAGATGTTGGAACTACAATCTTGTTGGACATATTGCTACATAGTGTTACACTATGAGATGCTACAGTTGCAGTGGATATGGTCACAAAGCCCATGAATGTTGGAACTCAAGAAGACAGTCAATAAGAAATGCTTCACACAATATGACAACAAGAGTAAATAAGAAGACATGGAAAATAAAATATGAAGTACCAAATAAGAAAGATGAGGAAAATATTGTTCCTAAAACTGATGAAGGTAATAATAGGAGTTTGGAGGATGAAACTTCTAATAAGGAATATTCCCAAGACAAGGATAAAGAAGCTTATGGTGCACATAATAATGACGTTGATGATGAATCTCCAACAATAGAACGACAAGAATATTTGAGTAATAATTATCTCAGAAATCGTTCTATCCTATTTTAATGGTACACTAAAACTCATTTAAAAAAAAAAAAAGAAAAAAAAAAAAGAAAAAAAGGGGAGAAATCTTTGTCCAGAAAGATGCATCAAAAGGCTTGATAAGAATCTCATAAAATTTGGTGCCAAATATGATGAAAGTATCCTTATTGGATATGCTTCTACCAAGAAAGAATACATATGCTACAATCTTAGGTTAAATAAGATTGTTGAGACTGCAGATGTCAAGGTGGATGATATAAAAACAATTGGTATCCTAGTTACAGACCGATGAGAATCAATGGGTAGATCCAAGAGTTTTTTGAATAAGATGAGATACAATTGATCAGTGTTCTAGTAGGACAATGACATCCGCAGAAGCAACATTTTGATGTACATGACATCCTGTAGAAATAACTAGAAGAGAGGTCCTGTCAGAAAGAGATACTCTTTTAGAAACAAAGGAGGAGATCAGTCAGTAAAAACTCAAGGGAAGTTTTGGTTTGAAAATAAGAAAGTAATTGGATTAAGTTTTGAAAAGAGTTGATCACTACAAAAATTGGTATCAAGAAGACTACTCATATGAAACACAAAAAATCCCAATCAATTGAGATAAGAAGTTAGTAAATCAACAGGGGATTAAACCTTGTCAGGAAGAGCTACCTTTTAAGAAACAAAGGGGGAGAGTAGTCAGAAGAAGAGAGAGAGAATATTGACAGGGGGAGTCATTCAACTATGACTGGAAGAACATGTATGTAGGAAGAGTTACCCAAGTTCAGTCTGGTTAGTAACATATAGAGCCTTATCAGTGGTTAGAGAAGTAATTATACTGACAGATCATAGGAGAAGAAACCATTTTCCATTGATGTCAAAGGGGGAGAGAAACTTCATAAAAGGAAAGCATCATCATAGGGGGAGTTTTGTAAATGAAGTTAGTGTGTTTCCCTCAATGACAAAGGGGGAGATTGTTGGATATATTTTCATTGATGTCAACAGTCGATGTGATGATATGTTGTTAATGATGAATTACCACAAATGTGTTGTCATTGATGTCAATAGTATATTAGTCAGCAGAAGATGTCAAACAATGTGTAGAGATCAATAGTGCAAGATCAGGAGGAGGAGAAAACAAGACGAGCGAATAGTATGAAGATAAAAGATCAGAAGGAAAAGCACATTGCACAATATATCAGGTAGCAGAAGAAATTCATGATTATTGTTGATCACGATAGGATCAACAATCCTATGATAAAATCTCAGGAGGGTTAGCAAATGCAGAGATCAAAGCTCAGGAGAACTATCGACTGACTATATAAATCTCAGGAGAGTTAGCGAATTAAGAAGCCTTAGCAGTGGTCCAATCAAGAGGTTGACTGCATTGATCATTTAAAATAACACGCATCGGTCATGTGAGTGACCGTGGGCTCAAAGACCATTGGAAGATCGTGACTATCGGATCATGTTTGATTGGAAGGACAAGATAAGCTAGCAGAGTTTCATTGCATATGGATTGATTCATTGATCCTAGATTCTAATCTAAACCGTTGGATCCAGAGGACACATCGCGAGTGATTGGCATTTTGTTGACTCACGAGTCAGAGAAGTCAAAGGCAAAGATGTAGGAACTCACGATATGCGAACTCGCAATAAGATATAAATTGTTGGATCATGTTAAATTGGAAGGACATGATAAAGATACAAGAGATGCATCGCAGAATAGATCTTGACCGTTAGATCATCCGATGTAAATCACAATCGTCAGATTGTCCAAAGAAGATGTCAAGTGTCAGATTGTCCAAATCAAATCTGGGCCATCTGAGACAGAGGACACATGGCGAGTGATTGGAATTTCGTTGACTCACAGTTCTAGAGAATTCAAAGGCATAGTTGCATGAACTCGCGAGGTGCGAGGTTGCGACATGATCGCAACCGTCGATCAGAGGGAGAGATCTCGTCCATTGATCTGGAGAAAATAGGATAAGCGAGGTAAAGAGGTTGTGAGTTTTAATATTCGAATACCCGTCAAACATTGGATCAAACCCAAGTTCTTTTCAAACCATTGGATCCAGAGGAAGGTGCACGAGACAAGCTCCGAAATGATCGAGACCATCCATTGTCAAGGAGGGAACGTGGCGAAAGGGTCAATGTTTCGTTGACTTGCAGAGTGAAGAAGTCTTGATAAGATCTGGATCATTGGATTAAAGAGGATTGTGGACCGTTGATCTAGAGTATTTTGGATATCGGGAGTTGGAAGAGTCAGTGGTGGCTCACGTTCAAACACCCGACATATGAAGTCACGATTTGATCACAGTCGTCGATCAAAGGGAGAACGAGGACGGTTGATTCGAGAAGGACATGTGGCATACCACATCAGTAGACTACATCAGTAAGGACACATGGTGCAATCAAACAATGACAAGTGTCAAGTTGATTAAGCATTTTAGGTACATACAAATCATGAATTAGAGGGACACGTGGAAACTACTCGACTCATGACACGTCATCAAGTGACGTAAGGAGTCCGGAGATTTGGAGTAAATGGTGGCCGTCTATATTGATGAATGATTAAGTCTTGGTCATCAAATTTAGCAAAAAAAGGATGAGTGTAAGGTTAAAGCTGACCATTGATCTGTCTCCGCAAAATATAAACGTGAACCGTCCAATTGTATTGGTGATATTGTAATCAGAAGTTTTGTAATGTTGCAAGTCATGATGAATCGAAGGTCGAAGTGCCGAAATCTCATCAGCCTTCCATCTCATATGAATATCGAATCATGACTGTTGATTTGGTAAAGAGCTCAAGCACTCATTTAGGCTTAGCATTTGGTCACCGTCGATGGTCATATGTTATAAGTGTTTTATTATATCTCTCTATAGTTGGTTAGCCCGTGGTTCTGTAACGTACAATCATATGTGATGGTTTGAAGGAAGTTCCTTCACGAAATCTGGTCTCTGTGAATATAACAAATATTAGGGATCAAGTATAAAGGACTAAATTGATCCATGACTATGATCAATTTATGACAAAAATGAACCGATACACAGTCATGATTAAAAGAGAGTTAAATCATGAAAAACAGGAATAATGAATAAAAAGGAAAAATGATATTAATTAAAGTTTAGATTATCATTTTAAATGAAAAGATACAATGGGTCAAATAAAGGGACACAATGTTTTAAATTTCACACCAGTTTGAAGAATATATAAACGAGAAAAAGTGGTGAGAAGACAATGTCTCTGAGGTTCATATTAGAAGATCAAAAACAGGAGTAGAGTCCAAGATGAAGAAATGTTCGTTCTAAGATGCATGTCAATGTCTTATTGAAAATAAAGAACAGAAGAAGATAGAGCAGCAGTTATGCAATCCAGTACTTGATACAGAAGACCATACAAGAAAAGGTTGCAACAGACAAGTAGAAGTTACAACAATTGGCTGCATGAGTCAAATTTGATGAAGAGAAGAAGAGATTGAATTGCATCATAAACTAAGGGTGGTTGGGTGGTGCAAGGGCAGGTTGGAGCCTGTAGGGTTTTTGGTGCTTCCTTGTCAATTGTAGCTGACTAAGTAGGGGGTTGTAGCCTCCTACCAGTTGGTGTTGGTGAACATGGGAGTTGGTGCTTCCTTGTCAGTTGTAGTTGACTAAATAGGGGATTGTAGCCTCTTACCAATTGGTGTTGGTGAACATGGGAGTTGGTGCTTCCTTGTTAGTTGTAACTGACTAAATAGGGGGTTGTAGCCTCCTACCGGCTGGTGCTGGTGAATAGAGGGAGTTGGTGCTTCTTTGTTAGTTGTAGCTGACTAAACAGGGGGTCATAGCCTCCTACTAGTTGATGCTGTTAAACAAGGGTGTGGGTGCACCCTGATCATTTGGTGCTGATAAAAAAGGAAGAATATCTTCCTTCTATGTAACTTGTAAGAAAAGGAATTTTCTAGTTAATAGAAAAGTGTTGGTGGTTTTCCCTGTTAGGTTCCATGATAAAATCTTGTGTTCATAAGGGTTTGTTGTTCATCATATATTTATTAATTGAATAATTAATATGTGTGCTTAATATGGATGAAGTTAAAAAGAAAAAGTAGGAAATACTGATTCAACCCCCCCTCTCAGTATTGTTGGATATTCCAACATCAAAGCAGTTGTTGGACATAGCCCCACACTAGTGTGAACCACGTATATCTGGTGTCTTATGGTTTGCTTTGTGCAATGTTATCTCTTTTATGTTTTTCTTAGTGCTTAGATTAGAATGTGTAATGAATATGTATGTTTTGCTTAAATTCTTTGCTTAAGTTAAATGCTAGATCTGATATTTGTTGTTACTATAAGTGCATAATATTTGTTGTTACTATGATAGATCTATCCTTGGGTATGTTCTGAGATGTTAATAAGGTCAATGAACTAATGTATGTCACTTCCTAAGCGTTAACAGAATACCTTGTGAAGTGTTACTATCACAGATTTGTGTCCCAGCCTGGTTACAGACACCTGTGTCATGTAACCCCCCCTGCTTCTACCTTGAGTGAGACTTTGACTACTTCACAGGTGTTGTGAAAGGGTCGGTAGTCGGGGTTTTGTTGGTGTGCTGTTAAGAGTTGAACCCTGGGTTTTCCCCTATGCCAACTATTGCGAAGGGATTTTCTGAACATGAATGCATTGACTACACTGAAACATTTTCCCCCATTGCAAAGATAAACTTTATTTGACTGATTATTTCCCTTGCTGCTCATTTTGGATGGCAAATCCATCAGAAAGATGTGAACGTTGATTTTCTTTATGGACATCTATCTAAATAAATTGATATGAAACAACCACCTAGTATTGTGACAAAGTCAAATCTAGTTTGTCGACTCAAAAATTTGCTTTATGGTTTGAAGCAGGATCCCCAAGCCTGGTATTCTAAGATTGACAATTTCTTTCTTTGACTTGGTTTCAAACAACGTGAATCTGATCACAACTTGTATGTTCTCCACTCTAATGGAGATACTCTTATTGTTGTTGTATATGTAGATGAATTACTCATTACTAACAATAATAATGCTCTCATCTTTAGATTGAAGAAACAACTTGATGATTCCTTTGACATGACAGACCTTGGCACTCTACATTATTTTTTGGGTCTTCAAGTATTACCACTTTGTGATGTATTTTTCATTTCTTAGTTTGAATATGTGATGGATCTTTTGAAACATTTTAATATGGTTTATTGCAATCCTTGTGCCACTTCCTTTCAGTTTGGAGTGAAACTTACTAAAAACTGTCAAACACCCATTGTTGATGCTACACTTTATCGACAATTGGTCGGTGGTATTATTTATCTTATTCATAGTCAAACTGAAATTTCCTTTGTTGTTAGTGTGGTTTCTTGGTTCATGCAGGACCCCAAAGAAATCCACTGGAAAGAAATCAAACACATTGTTCGTTAACTGAAGGGTACCACCCATTTTGGTATCAAATATTGTCGCAGTTCAGATTCACTAGTCAACGAAACTAACTCTGATTGGGTTGGAAACGAGGATGTTCAGAAGTCCACTTTTGGGTATGTGTTTCACTATAGCACTAGATCTTTGGTGTGTTCATGCAAGGAACAAAAGTCTCCTTATCGGCTACATAAGTAGAGTATCGTGGTACCGTTCAAGCAGGTACTGAAGTAGTTTGGATTCACCAACTTTTGGGAGAGATTGGCCTTCCTTTTCATACCTCGACTACAATCTACTGTGATAACCACACCATACAGGTTGCTAACAATCTTGTTTCTCAGAGTAAGATGAAGCATGTTGAGCTCCATGCTCTCTACTTGAGACAATTGGTTCATGAGAATGTTGTCTCTCTTGAATATTTCAGAACCAAAGATCAGGTTGTTGATATCTTCACCAAACCTTTACTTGAAGCCAAATTTATCAAACTCCACAGAATTATTGGGCTTCAGGAAGCTGCAATTATTGGGGGTGGGGGTTCTAGTAATTTAATTTCACCTTCTAAAACTCCAAAGTTGTGTGATGGTGGGGGGGTGTTGGAACATCATTCCTTGATGGTTCATCACACATCTCTTGGGTTCAATTGGTCGAGAGATAAACCTTTAGTTGGATACAATCGGTTGAGAAATAGACCAACACACCACACTAGTCGACCAGGTAGTCGACGTACCTGTCGGTCGGACAATCGAATCGCAGTCAAATATAGTTGGGTGGTGGATCAACCATCCCAACAATCGATTTTGAGTTGGATGGATAGTCGATCGGGTTGAGTACTATCAAGCTGACTCAATGGAACAAAGTTTGTGGATTTAACTCTAATTGTCGACGATTACATGCAGAAAAGATCTTCCAGTTTCTGTGGAAGTTGGTTATATCTTGAGACTATAAAAGAAGACCCCTTGGGTCATTGTCATCATCATGAATTGAGATTTTGCAACAAATGATGTGGATCAAGATGTGCAATATGAACTGTGATGTTTTGATCACATGTGGTAGCACCAGAAGTCACCTCTGGATTGCGGCAGAGGTAAGCCTAATACCCATCCGAGTTTTATGTCACAGGTTGGTATAAAGGGTCAAATGGATGCAGTCTCAGGAAAGTATCATCTTAACTCATAAAACTGGGCTGGCATGTACAAATAGGTGAGGTCTTGATCTAACTTCAGTCAGTAATATGTAGCAAGGGTGAGTAGGAGGAAGAACTTAAGAAGAAAATGTAAAGGTCTACTATTAACATCAGGTCTTTCAATAGCCTAAGGAGGAAAAAACTCAAAAAACAAGATCTTCTTGGATTCAGAGCTTCAGGAAACTGAAAACACTGTAATCGTGCTGCAATCAAACATCCATTACAACATAGTCACAATAATCCATGTGATTATTTCAATCATGAACATTCAATATCAGAAACATAATAAGATGGAGGAAGAAAGATGACTTAGATTAAACAAGAATTCTCAAATACAAATGCATGACCAGAGGCTAGAGGCTTTACTAAAACTTTACAATCCAGGATCTTTGTTCTAACATCGACCCTTAAAAATATAAAAAATGAGTATATATACTTCAAAGAAACTCACCCCCTATAGAGGCATGCTTTGGTCACTGTTTTAAAGGCTTCATGTCTTCTTCTTCTCCTGTCAGAATGCACATACATTCTACTGTCATATGCGATCTTAGATCAATATGGGATTTGCATAAAACTTCAATGACACAGAGGCCTTGGGATGACAACTTGCCTCCACGACCGATGCTCCCATGATTTCCATTTATGGGGTGAAACGAGGTTTCAACTACCTCCCCTTGCTTCCATTAACTAACCGCACTGGGATCGGGGTGGAGCTTGACACCCATGAATGCCCAGGTGAGCACATAACTTCTTTGAGTCAACTCTGGTGGCTCGAGGCCACACAGTTCTTCTCTATGACCGACTCGGGCACTTTGATTCTCTACGTAGCTCCCTTTCATCACCCTACGCGACCATGGGTAGTGACCTCACGCTTGAACAAATGAAATGTATATCGAGAGTTTTCACCCCCTCAATCCACAATGTTCAAATGCCTGAATCCACGAGATGGTCCATCTGGATCAATGGTGGGATCTGCCCTGATTCTGACGGCCATGATTGGTTACTCAAACACTTCAGATACCTACTGCTGGACTGAAACTTACCTTCTCTATGGCCCTGCTTTTCAATACGACCTTGGGCTATGACCGTGGGCCCAACTCATAGGCACATTGCAATTTTTCATTTCGCGACTTCACGAGGTACTTCATGCTCAGACCTCCAAATCACGAAATTGTGATCCCTCAGATCAGGTGCCATGCTTCCCCTTTGATCGGATGGCCCAGCTCATGTTGGCATTTCAGGTCTCGAGACTTCGGGCTATGGATGCACCTTTATGATGAGACCCATGAACTCCCAATTCCTGATCCTCTGAAATTCACCGATATCAGATCAACGACCCTCGACTCTCCACAATTGGACAACTAGATTTACTTTTTCGCGAACTGGGACTTCATAATTTTTGCTGAATAGTTTCACAATATTTGGAACTCCCGATTCCCGTGCTCGCTTTCCTTTGTTGAAGACTGAAATTGCTCACTCGCTTGATTTTCATCTACATCAAACCACATCAAGTGTTGCGCTTGGTGGTCATGATTGCGGCATGTTATTGATTACTTGGGTGACTAGCTGGAGGCTCGGGGAGAATAAGAGGATCAGTGATAGAGGCAAAGGGAGAAATGCATCGACCCTAGGAAAAGACATAAAGGCTTATGTCCAATGGATTTCAGGCAGTCTGACAAGGAAAACAAGTTGATCAACTGGATGAAGACAAAACGAAAGGAAAACCACAAGCCGAGAGAAAAATCACAATCGGGTCTGCACAGGGAGGAAAGACAGACAAAACTACAGACCTAGGCAGGAAACACTACTCTAAAGACCTTGACAAGTTTATGTTCTAACATTAGGCTCCATGGGGGATAGAGTCCTCCCTGCGGGGCTCTAAGAACTCCTTTCATGGTTTCAGTGCCTTAGTGTTGGGTTGTGGAGTCTTCTATTAGAAACAAGAAAAATTAAACATGAAACATCAATGGTATTTACAATGGTGGGAAGTCAATTGCGGATTTAAACAAAAAAGTGTTTCAGGAAGTGCCCATTTATAGGGCCACCAAAAACTTCATCACCTTCCAGATTTTGCAACCTGTAAGTGTTGTTTGGAAATTATTCAAATATTTTGAAGGGGTCGGTCCAAAGGGCTTCAAATTTTCCATGCTTTCCCTTGTCCTGCCTGGGCGCATCCCATTTGAGTACCAAACCTCCCAGCTGGAAATTCTCCTTATGGCTCTTCTTGTCAAAGGTTTTCTTGATTTTCTGCTATCGGTGATGCGCTTTATCCAGAAGCTTCTCTCTTGCCTGCTGCACTTCTACCAGTTGATGAATTCTTCTGATCATGTCATCAGGATCTTCCTGGCGGTCTTGGAATAACTTCGCCATAGGCAAAGCGAGATGAGAAGGAAAAAATGCTTCAATCCCATACACACACTGGAAAGGAGAGATGCCCAGGGACCGCTTTGTTGCCACTCTATCATCCCACAAAGAAAATTTGAGCTTTGAATCCCAAGATTTCTTGTTATCCTCTAACAGTCTTTTAATGAATTTGATGAGGCTTTTGTTAGAAGACTTTGGCAGTCTATTGCCTTGTGGATAGTAGGGGGTAGAGTGAATAAACTTGATTCCAAACTGCTCACAGAATTGGATTAATGGTTTGGCTTTGAAGGATGTTGCATTATCTGTGACGATTCTACTCAGACGGCCAAATATTACTATGATATCCTCCAGGAAACCGATGATTTCCCTATGAGAAGCACTCCTTGTGGGAATAACTTCTATCCACTTGGTAAAGTAATCTGTGGCAGTTAAGATCCACCTGTGCCGACCACTTGAAGGAGGATGAATCTCCCCGATAAAATCCAGACCCCACTATTGAAAGGGTCCCGAAGCTAATACAGGCTTCAATGGAAGAGACTTGAGTTGCTGCTTTCCAGAGAATTTCTGACACTTGATACAAGCTCTGACTTTTGCACAGACATCAACAAACAAAGTAGGCCAGTAGTACCCAAACCTGAGTATTTTGTAGGCTGTGGTTTTCTAGAAATGATGCCCCCCACATAGGCTGTCATGGAACTCAAATATAATCTTTTAGGCCTCCTGTGGGTCTAAACATCTCAGAAGCACTCCTATAGGGTCTTTCCAATACAAGACCTGGTCAATAAGGAAATATCTGATTGCTTTGAGCCTTAAAGCTCTTGCTTTTCTCCTTCCCATACCATAAGGGGGCCTTAACTCCTGTAGAAGAAATATAATATCTTTGTACCAGGTGAATTCTGCTAACGGAGGGTTGTCCTGAGGACTCTTATCAAACGTTTCAGCCTGCTAGTTTTCTAAGCAAGTGTTGATGAAGTTAACCTCCATGGATTTGCAATTATATTTGGCCAGCAACTTGGATAAAACTTGGCCTTTAACCAACTTTGTGGGGTTTATTTCCAGATCAAATTCAATGATTTTGGCAATCCATCAGCTCCTTCTCCCATCTATGTCTGGCTAAATAAGAATGTCTTTCATAGAAGCTGAAGGGACATATGCAATGGTTTTTGAATGCAGAACATAGGCTCTGAAATCTTTGAGAGATTTCACTAAGGCATATGCCTGCTTCTCCATGATGTCATATTTTACCTCAGTGTCCCTCAATGCTCTGTTGAAAAAGGAAATAGGCTGCTCCAGCCCCTCAACATTTTTCTGCAACAAAACCACTGCCACTGTATCAAAAGAAGCAAAGGAAAAAAATCAGAAAATCCTTGGAATAATAGGGACTGATTAGCACAGGTGCTTTAGTCAAGGCCTTCTTTATCTCATCAAAGGAATTTCGAGCCTCGGTGGTCCATTTGACTTCATTTCCTTTCCTCAACATGGTTGTTATAACTTTTACCATCTCATCAAAGTTGGAAACAAACCTCCTCAAAAAATTAATTTTTCCCAAGAAATACTGGACTTCTTTCCTGGATCTCAGGAGTGACAAGATTTGGATTGCTTCAACTCTACTAGGATCGATATTGACTCCCTTAGCTGATACTATGTGCCCCAATAATTTTCCTTCCTACATGGCAAACAAAGACTTCTTGGGATTTAGGGAGAGACCAAACCTTCTGCATTTAGAGAAAACCTTCCTCAGGTGATGACAATGTTCTTTATCAGATTCAGAGAGGACTGTAATTTCATCTAGATAGATGACCAAAAAATCATCCCTTTCTCCAATGAAAGCGATATCCATGGCTCTCTGAAAGGTCGCTCCTGCGTTCATCAATCAAAAGGGAATTTTGGCATACACGAATGTACCCCAAGGAGTGGTGAAGGTTGTCTTTTCTCTGTCTTCAGGAAAGACAGAGATCTGATTGTATCTCGAAAAGTCATCAATCATGGATATCCTTGATGCGCAAGTTACCCTTTGTAATATGTGTTCCATTTTCGGCAAGGGGTAATTGTCTTTTTTTGAGTTCCTATTCAGGTTCCTGAAATCGACACAGAGTCTGATTTATCCATTCTTTTTCCTCACTAGGAATAGGTTGTCCACCCATTCAGAATATCACAATGGGACAATGATTTGGGCATCCAACAATTTCTTTACCTCCCTCTCCATGATAGGCAACAACATAGGATTTATTTGTCTTAATTTCTGCCTAAATGGTTTGGCCTCCTCTTTCAACGGGATCTTATGCTCGATGATGCTGGTGTCATATGTTCCGAGGTCTTCATAGGTCTAGACAAACACATCAGAAAATTATTTCAATAGATCAGTACACTTGGCTCTCTATTTCCTTAATAGGCTGCTTGACAACTTGACAAACTTTGGATCCTCCTCTGTCCCAATATTGCACTCAACTGCATCAACATTCTCAGTTGGTCCCCTAAGCTTCATTGCCACATCGTTCTCATCGAAAAATATTTCCAAAGGGACTAGTCCCTTTGGGATGTGGTTGCTTGGCAGCTGGACAATATGATGATCAACAATCTTGTTCATAAAAACATCAGCATGAGGATCGATCTCGGAGTCAGGATCTTGATCAATATGCAATGTTGAAAACTCATCAACAGTTTCCAGAAATCTTTTGATCTCGATACCATCCTCAAACACTTTCCAATTCTTGATGTTGTCAGGTATGGAAGGTCGATATTTCACTTCTACATCATAACTGATCTTAGGTGGTAGAGGGACTCTGAAATTGCTTTCCGAAATAGCCAAAGAATTAGCCATTGTATTCTCTTCTCTCGGAATAAATGAAATGTTCAAAGCCAAGAAAAAAATGTCGATTAAATCCCACACCTCATTCCTATAAGATCTGAGCCTCAGATGCTTGGCTTGATAAAGACTTCTAACCTAATTTAAAACCAAATCGACATCCCCAAACACTGCTATCTACTCAATTCCCATGTCCTTTGCAGTCCTTAAACCCAAAACAAGAGCCTCATACTCTGCCACATTGTTGGTGGTCTCAAAATCTAACTTGTATGACAGGGATAGGGTTTCTCGACAAGGTGACAAAAAAACCACTCCGACACCAACACCTTCCCTAGAAGAGGCTCCATCAAAGAACATCTTCCACAGAAAAGTAGTTGGAGGAGGTATTTCATGGAAATAAATGGGTTGCTTTCTGATTTCAAGAGGAGCTTCAGGGGCATCAATGAGTTGCAGTAAGCTGGATCCCAAATCAGTATCAAGGGAAAAGATAGGGTGATTTGTGGGGTCCGCTTCATCATTGATAATGTAGGCCAATTGGGGTTCTCTGGTCTTCTATGCTCCCCTCCAAAGCTTGGAATGGTATCATATGTGAGTTCCATCTGTAATGTTCCTTCGAGTCTTTTTATCCAAGATCTTGACAATAACATGTTGAACTTGGGAGGAACATCAACCACCAAAATATCCATGACCACACTTTTCATGGGCAACTGAAATAAGGTTACCAACAGATATTTGATGACCACAAGACAATGCACCCTCCTCAAATCAAAAGAATACAAATCATGATAATCCTTTTTTATTTCTAATCTGAGTTCTTCCATGACAGTCTTGGGAATGAGATTATGAGATTCCCCTGAATCCATCAAACAATTATGCAACACCTTATCATGTATGTTTAGGGATGTGTAGAAAGGAGGGGATGAATCATCTTTGTCTTCTACCATAGGACCTAGGATGACTGCTGGTTTTTTGTCTTGGAGGTTCATCGAGTTTGTGGAATGGCAGGATGGCTCGGACTGCAACAACTTAGAGAGGGATTTTTTGAAATATTCGTGCTTGACCAGCTCTGAAAGGGGTATAGGGATCTTGATATTTTGAATCTCATGTTCAAAGCTAAAGGAGGAAGGGGGATTCCGAATTTCTCTCACTTATGGGACATGGTCTTTGGCTACTGTCTAGGGATTATGAGATTTCTTTTCCTTGCTATTGTTTGCTGCATCTTTAGCAGGCTTCTCTGCTCTGGGAGGTTGAGTAGGGATGTCAGACTTCTCTTCTTTCCTCTTAAACCATAGGTTGTATTTGTTGGGACCACTATTGGCCTTGTTGCCCCTACTCAACTCATTTATTTGGCTATCTATAAGGGACTTCTCGTATGTAGATTGAGTCAAATGAGGAAATGGGGAAGTGTCTCCAATACAATTAATTTCAGGGTCAAGATCTTCCTTTTCCCTTTCCTCATCAACAACAAGGTTATTTTGGAGAGGGGTTAGAATTTTCTGATCATCTCTATATTTGTTCCTTTGTTCCCTTGGCATAATCTGAGGAGCATTGTTAGGCCTTCTGAATTTGCCTATGTTATCAGTATTTTGGATATTTTTATAACCTTTCTTCCCTTCAAATTTCATCTTCTCCATCTCCGAAGACATGGATTTCACCATCTTGGTCAATTCATCCACTTGAGGGTGAGAGGCAGAAGATCCTGAGGTTGAAGCCTCAACTCTCCCTCTCTCTCTCTGTCATCTTTATTCCTGAGTCTGTTAACTACCAATACATTGGATTCTACTTCTAGGGCTGCATCTTGCATATGAGCCAAGGAAGTAGCCCTCCTTTATCTCAATAGGAGGCATAAATTAGGGTCAAAAGCACTAGCATAAGTGATTTCGGCAGAGGCTTCTGTAGGCTTTATCTCAGCAGGGATCTTATTGTACATTTTGTTAAATCTTTTGGAGAATTCAAAGACATATTCTCCCTCTTTTCTCTTCAGGGACCCAAACTCTATTATATAATACATAAAATCCTTTTTATCCCCCCATTGCCTCAGGAAAACATCATCTAAGGCCTCAATCCCAACAATGGATCCAGGGGTCAAACCTCTAATCCATTTCCTAGCCTCACCATCGAGGCTCTGGACAAAGACTCTCATCCAAACATCTTTGTTTTCAATATTCAGATTGTTTACGTAATTGTAGAAGGTGGCAAGGTGTTCTTCAAAGGTTATGTCTTCTTCTCCCATGAACTTAGGCATATAATTTAAGTAATCTCCAGCAGGGAGAGTATTCATTGGTTGAGGTAGGACTAGATGAGCGTATCTTGTAGCCACTATGGCATCCATTATGTTTCTAGGAGGATGGGAACCTTCCATAGGGATGATAGGTGGAGGAGAATTAGGAGGGGATGGAGTTCGAACAGGGGAGACTGGAACTAAGTTTCCAGGAGGAAAGGGGAACAACAAAGGATTTAAAGAAAAGGCTACAGGGCTTGAGGGAGCATATGATTCTCTTTGCGCGGTAGCAACAATAATAAGAGGAGGGGTGGTAAAGCCTAGGGTAGAAAAATCTTCTGAGGCACTGGGTCTAAACCACAACACAACTTTAGGAGAGAGAGGAGTGACAAGGATTTCTCCCTCCAATCCCATACCGAGAGGGGAAAACTCAACAGGAACACTCCCAAAATTTAAAGTTTGGGAAACTCCAGCAGATGGTATAATAGGAAAATGAGAAACATATATTGGAGTTTCTATAGAAGGATCATGAAAATAATCAGAAATACCTGGTTCAATAGTGGAGGTTTCTTCTCAAAGGGCCCTTCTCCTTCTCATAATTTTCTCTAGGTCAGCTTCAGGTGTTGCTAAAGGAAACTATGGGGTAGACCTTGTGTGTCTGCCTCTGGAAGCCACAACTGAAATAGTGGAGTCGTCAGTGGATTCGCCTCAATGGAGTCACCACAGTGGAGTTTCCAGGTGCACAGTAGCAATCTTGGATGTACTAAGTTCTGATGCACCTTCAAAACTAGTAAGCTTTGTCATTCAATCCCAGGGAAAATCTTCAATTTCGTCCCCAACAACAGTGCTAGAAATGTTAGCACTAGAAGTCACCTCTGGATTGTGGAAGAGGTAAGCCTGATACCCATGATAGTTTTATATCATAGGTTGGTATAAATGGTCAAATGGATGAAATCTCAGGAAAGTATCATGTTAACTCAGAAAACTGGGATGGCATGTACAAATAGGTGAGGTCTTGATCTAACTTCAGTCAGTAAGTTGTAGCAAGGGTGAGTAGGAGGAAGAACTTAAGAAGCAAATTTAAAGTTTTTCTATGAACATCAGGTCTTTCAGCAACCTAAAGAGGAAAAAACTCAAAAAACAATATCTTCTTGGATTCAGAGCTTTGGGAAGCTGGAAACACTATAACCGCATTGCAATCAAACATCCATTACAACACAGTCACAATAATCCATGTGAATCTTTCAATCATGAACATTCAGTATCAGACACATAATAAGATGGAGGAATAAAGCTGACTTAGATTAAACAAGAAGTCTCAAATACAAATGCATGACCAGAGGCTAGAGGCTTTACTAAAAATTTACAATCTGGGAGCTTTTCTCTACCATCGACCCTTACAAAATATAAAAAATGAGTATATATACTTCAAAGAAACTCGCCCCATATAGAGGCATTCTCTGGTCACTGTTTTCAAGGGTTCATGTCTTCTTCTTCTCCTGTAAGACTGCACATACATTCTTCTGTCAGACGCGATCTCAAATCAATATGGGTTTTGCAGAAAACTTCAGTGACACAGAGGCCTTGGGCCGACAACCTACCTCCACGGCCGATGCTCCCATGCTTTCCATTTGCGGGGTGAAACAAGGTTTCAACTACCTCCCCCTTCTTCCATTAACTAATCGCATTGGGATTGGGGTGGAGCTTGACACCCATGAATGCCCAGGTGAGCACACAACTTCTTTGAGTCAACTTCGATATCTCGAGGCCACATAGTTCTTCTCTGTGACCGAATCGGGTGCTTCGATTCTTTACACAACTCCCTTTCATCACCCTACGTGACTGTGGGTAGTGACCTCACGCTTAAACAAACAGAATTTTGAGAATTCACATATTGAGAGTTTTCACCCACTTGATTTGCAATGTTCAAATGCCCAAATCCACGAGATGGTCCATCTGGATCAACGGTGGGATCTGCCCTAATTCTGACAGCCACGATTGGTTCCTTGAATGCTTTAGCTACCTGCCGCTAGACTGGTGCTTACTTTCTCTATGGATCTTCTTTTCAATACGACCTCGGGCTGTGACCATGGGCCCAACTCATATGCACGTCACAATTTCGCGTTTCGCGACTTCATGATGTACTTCATGCTCAGACCTCTGAATCGTGAAATCGTGATCCCTCAGATCGGGTGCCACGAATCCCCTTTGATCAGACGACCTAGCTCATGTCGGCATTTCGGGTCCCGAGACTTCGGGCTATGGATGCACCTTTATGAAGAGAACACCGAACTCCCAATTCCTGATCCTCCAAAATTTTCCAATATCAGATCAACGACGCTCGACTCTCCACAATTGGATGACTAGATTTACTTTTTCATGAATTGAGACTTCGCAATTCTTGCTGAATAGTTTCACAACATTTCGAACTACCGATTCCGCACTCGCTTGCCTTCGTTGAAGATTGAAATTGCTCGCTCGCTTGATTTGTGTCTACATCAAACCACATCAAGTGTTGTGCTCGGTGGTCATGATTGTGGCCTGTGATTGATTACTTGGGTGACTGGCTGGAGGCTCGGGGAGAATAATAGGATCAGTGACAGAGGCAAAGGGAGAAACACATCGACCCTAGGGAAAGACAGAAAGGCTTATGGCCGATGGCTTTCAGGCGGTCTGACAAGGAAAACAAGTCGATCAACTGGATGAAGAAAAACGAAAGGAAAACCACAAGCTGAGACAAAAATCACAATCGGGTCTGCACAAGGAGGAAAGACAGACAAAACTACAGACCTAGGCAAGAAACACTACTCTAAAGACCTTGACAAGTTTATGTGATAACAACATGCGCTTTGCTTAAGTTCTATAACAATGTCTTTAGACACCACCTTTTCTTCTTTGAAATTTATTCCCCTCTTCGATTATCTATAGTATTGTGTTCTCTGTTTCATGTTGTGTTCCACCTTATTCCCCAACATCTTCATCTTCTTTCACATCTCTTCAAATTGGATTTGAGTGCTAGCTATAAAGAATCTATTGTAGCAAATTGACTTTTTCTTCCTTTCATTCAAAGTGGCCTTTTCATGTTGCTATAACCCACAACAACACAATGGGTAGAAAGCAAACTTACTAGAGGATGAAACTGTTTTACCATTTGACATTTGGTACACTACAACACACACATTCACTCTACTCTCATGATTCAGTTTATTTTTTTCTTTTTCTTTTTTCATATTCCATATTCACTTCACCCACACATAGACATACGGGTCGTCTTGATGCCCGTGAAAATGTGTTGAAACATGAGAGGAGATGAACTCTATAACATACAAAGTTGAAGGGAAAACAATTGAACAAGTAGACACCCAAGGAAAGAAAGCAAGGGATGAAGAGAAAATAGATCTTACAAAACATTCCAAAACTTGGAAACAAATTACTAAGAATTCTGCTACTATGGAAAAAGAAACAAATAGGCAGGGGGACGGCATGGAAGATAGAGAAATCAAAGAAAGACAAATAAGAGAAACAAACATAATTATCAAAGGCGTGAGAGAGTATGGAAAAAATTAATGTACTCTCAATCTTGCAAGTGAATTTTTGAAGGACAAGTTGCTTTGGCAAGGTCGAATTTGCCAAGAATGGAGGGTGGGTAAGCCCAATGATGAGAGAGATAGGCCCATAAAAGTCATCATGTCAAGCATATGTGACAAGCTAGTTCTCCTAGGCAAGAAGCAACTCCTGAGGGGCTCTTTCTTTTTTCTAGATGAAGATTTAACTATTAGACAACAAGAGGAAAGAAGGGAAGAGATGTCAAAGGTTAGGGCAGTAAGGGATGAGGGAAAAAGGGCATGGCTGTTCAAAGGAAAAGATGTGATTGCCTTTTTCAGTCCTCATTCTAAAACAGGGTAGCAAGGCGGTAGCCAAGAAGTGACAACAAATTCATTAGTAGGGAACTATGCAACAAGGCCAGTATGGACAGATAGGGGTGAAGCCTCAACTTTGAGTCTTGTAGGACAAAATAAATAACAATTAGCTTACACCCAGGTTTCCTAAAGATTAGTTTGTTGGAACTGCAGAGGTTACCCTTGGAGGAGGGGACTTGGGTTAGGACCTATCGCGGAAGATAGAGACATAATTTGTCTATTGGAAACACATGAGCATGAAGGGTGCAAGACACCTCTGTTTGAAGGGTATGTGAAGATGGCAGTGTGGAACAGGAAAACTGAGAATGGTAAAGGAAATCGGGGTATCATGGTCTTAGTGAGGAAAAAAAAAGGTCGTCTCATTCAATTAGAGAGAGAATACTCAAATAAACAATCCATTTGGTTTAAAATATCAGAAAATGGTAACACCATCAGAATTGCAGCATGTTATTTTGCTCCACAAGTTTCAAAAACTTACAAAAGTAGGGGGCTTGACCATAAAGACCCCTTTGCAGCCTTAAAAAATGATATTGCAGCATACTCTCAACTAAGTGAAGTCCTTATAGTGGGGGATTTCAATGCTAGAACAACAAGTGAACAAGCTAGTATTCTTCGTTGCAAGGAAGACCACAATCCCATTTGGCTTACATAAGAAAGGAATCATCAATGGACAAGAGTTTCAGAGGACAACAAAAGCTGCAACCTTTTTGGGGAACAACTGCTTACTCTATGTGGAGCATTTGACTTAGTCATTTGTAATGGGCTGACTAGATGGGCTAAATTGGGTAATTTCATTTGCAATACTTACAACGGAGCAAGTGTAGTAGACTATGCAAATTGCTCGCATGGCTTGTGTGAGAAAATGGAAGAAGTTTTGATTGGTGGACAATTGTGGGAGTTGAAATCTGATCATAGACCAATCTATTTAAGTTTCACTTGGGCTGAACAACAACAAAGTGGGACAAAAAATCAGTGCATTCAACAACCTCCTTCAAAGGGGAGATTTCTTTTGACTCAAAAAAACGGTAACACCTTCAAGATAGCGTTAGAGAGGCTATTTAACAAGGAGTAAATTCTGTCCCAAGGCCTCCATAGTTTTGAGCTAACAAAGTTAATTCAAAGCGCACTTACAAAATGCAAAAGAGCAAAAAATAGGAAATCTGAAACAAATTGTTTTTCGGTTAATGCTTGGTTTGATGAGGAATGCAAAACAACAAAAAAAACTTTAAAAGATTCAAGCGAGAAAGAAATAAACCTACAAGCAAATTGTAAGAAAGAAAAAAGATGATTTCATGATCTCAAGGAGGGAGGAACTAATTTTCTTGGGTAAAAATAACCCCGAGTTATTTTGGAAGGAAATTCAAACCAGAAAGAAAAAACTGAAAATAATATCACAACTTATAAATGGTTTGAGTATGCAAAGCAACTTTATGAGCAAGATCCTAAGGTTGACCCCCCTCCCTTGTTCAACACTTCTACTAAGCTCTTCACCGTGCAAGAAATTGAGGTGGGTATCAAAAAGTTGGGGGTTGGAAAGGCAAAAGATTTAGTCAAATTTCAAGAAGAATATCTAAAATGGGGTTCAAAAAATATTTCACCTCACATTATGAAAATTTTAAACAACATCATTCAGCAGGGATTCCCTACAGATTGGACAACGAGTTTAGCAATACCGCTTGTCAAGAGTGGGGATGTTGAAAATCCCTCCAACTATAGGACTATAATGATAAACCCTTTGTTTGCAAAATTATTCGGAAGTATGCTAGAAAATAGAATCAGTAGATGGGCAGAAGAAAGAGATAAGCGCGCCAAAGGGAAAGTAGGTTTCAGACTTAAACACTCAACAATTGATCACGATATAACTCTAAGGCACATCATTAAAAAAGTGTGGGAGGAAAAAGAGGAAGTCTTTTGTTTCTTTGTCGATTTCAAAAAAGATGTTGACACGGTCCCTAGAGAGAATCTTTGGCATAGAATGGAGGAACTTGAGGTTCCTATACACCTTAGAGCAGCCGTCCATAGGCTATATGAGGAGGTTAAAGTCAAAATCAGAATGTCAACTGGTATCTCCAAAAGTTTTAGGAGTGATATATGGGTCAAGCAAGGGTGCCCATTGTCCCCTACCCTTTTTGGTTTATATATAGACAAACTTGAAGAATGGTTAAACTTGCACGAGGGCGATGGTGCTCTTTTGGGTGAGTTTGTGATAACGCTTCTCTTGTATGCAAATGACCTTATTCTGATTGCTAAATCTACTCTCGGGTTGCAATAACACTTAATTTCCCTTGAGCACTTTTGTAGAACATTGGGGATGCAAGTTAATACTAACAAGACAAAAGTGGTAGTTTTCTCTAGCAAAAGAAAACAAAAATATAATCAACATAAGTTCTACTTTGAAGGCAACATTCTTGATGAAGTGGCAGATTACAAATACCTCGGAATTGACTTCAACAAAAATCTAAGTTGGGAAGGTTGCAGAAAGAAAATAACTTTGGGAGGTTGGAAAGCATTCTATGCTTTCCAAAACAGGTGTAGAGAGGCAAAGCTATGGGATTGGAAGACTATGCAAACTCTTTTTGGGCTTTTAGTGATCCTAGTGGTTCTCTATGGTTGTGAAGTGTGGGCCAGTAGTACATCTGACTTACAATGGAAGCAAGTTGAGAAGATTAAAAAACACTTGATTACAAAAAAGTTTAAAATTAAAAGTTTAGTTCCTCATGATATCATGCTGAGTGAAATGGGGGTTTCTCCTATTGAAGCAATTTCTATGGTGCGTCTCATAAGATATCTAAAAACAATTGAACAAATGGAAGATAGTCGGTGGCCTAAGGTCGTCTTCAATGACATACTGTGCAAAATAAAGAATACATGGATGAGGAAAAATATTAAATGGCTTAGTAAATGGGATATTCACTCGAACAGGTGCCCTACAAACTGTAAAGAGATAAAGGCTTTTGTTATTGATAGATTCCACAAGCGATCCTGGGATAAAGGGCTAGGGAGAAAGAAAAAGTATTACATTGAAGAGTTTAACCCCACTTATAACCACCATCAAAAAGCGTACATAGGGACCAATATATCTTAGAGAGACAAAATGCTTATTGCCCAACTAAGAACCAATTCCTATCAACTTTGTTGTGAAACCAGGCATTGGAAAAGACCAAAGGAAGCTTGGGAAGAAAGGGTGTGTATGTTCTGCAACTCCAGAAAAGTAGAAACAGAAAAACATTTCATTTTAGAGTGTGAAGATTTCAAAGACAACAGGGATAGTTATGTAAGTATTTTAACAACTAACTCTTGGAATAATTTATTCAGTGAGGGGACAATGGAGAAAGTGGGAGAGCTCATCATCAAGATGAACAGGAAAATGACTGAAATTCAAAAATCAATGTATGAGGCAGTCTGTCCCATAGCCTATTGTTAGCCTCGTGGATGTTAAAATTTCTTCTCATTCTTCTTCTTCTTCTTCACGACGCCCCACATTTTTTCGACTTTTTCTTTTTATCGACGCATAGAGCATCTCATCAGTGTGTATAGAAATATGTGTAGAATTTTTAAATTCGTCATCATTTTTCAAGACTGAGCAGGTAGTAAACAAAGTACGTGGAATTAGAATGCTCGATCACATGGATGGCTCAACAATGCCTTGGTACCAAAGAAGTAGTGGACTGTTCGAAGCTTTGCAATATGCAGTATCCTTCTCATGGTACTGGTATTTGTATGAGGAATTTACAACTTCTTGATACTGCAAATGTTCTTGTGGAACACATTTTGACAGAAGTGTAGTCTTCAAATATCATATGGCTATGCTAGAACAACTGTCCCTACTCTTCCCTGCCTTCCTCGATCTCAATGAAGAATTTAAGGGTTCTATGAGTGCAAGGGAGGAAATTAAAAAACATTTTGGAAAAAGAAATCACAGGAAAATTAGGATTTGTTGAATTAAAGTTTGTGTTTATTAGCTATTGATATTGTACCACAGGTCTCAAATATGTTCTAAGGGTTTCTTTTGAAGAGAATGATAATACATTTTGTAGGCACCTTTATAGTTGTGGGAGTTGGAGATTGATGCTCCCCTCTCGAAAATTACAAAGTCTATAGGGAAGCTGAAGCACCTAGAACGGATTGTGATTAGAACGGAATGTCATTGAAGGGAAGGTCAATCTTACAGGGATATTAGAGGTATCATTTGATGAAGGTGCTTGCTGCAACCTTCAATATCTTAGTATCTATGGGTGCAATGATCTGGTGGAGGTTGGAACATTGCCAAATACACTCATAATGTTTAGTTTTGTCGATTGCTCTAATTTGAGGAAAATAGATCAGATTTATGGTCTTGCGAAACTTCGAAAGTTGGTTATTAATGGTAGCACAGAGTTGGAGGAGTTTCCAGGTATTGAAACATTGGTATCTTTGAGGGAGTTAAGGGAAAATGGATGTGTGAAGTTGAAGAGCATACGGGGATTGGGGCAGGTGACAAATCTTGAAGAACTATGGGTTAGAAGGTCTTCTGAGTTAGAAGAGGTGGAAGGTATCCAACATTAAAAGAGGTGGAAGGTATACGACATTGTATGGCATTGAACATAATTTATGCCGAAAATTGTCCAAAACTGTAGTGGAGTGCCAACGAGTGAGGGACTTGCAGATTGAATGGGGCTTTATTCATTACTTGAAGGTATTTCATCCTGGCAATGGAAATTCATGCAATGATGAAAACTAGGTAATGATTGATAGAAACTTTTAATAGAGGTTGATAACTTCTCATTTTCCTATCGGTTGGACAAAAGATCAATCCTTATGTTACTTGAAGGGTTGTTTCCACTTTACATATTGAAAGGGGGTTTATTTCTTACTTGATTGTTATTATATATAAATGTGTGAAGTATTTGAGTGAGGGACTTGAGGATTGAAAGGGGTTTATTCATTACTTGAAGGGTGGTCTCCACTTTACACATTGAAAGGGGGTTTAGTCATTACTTGATTGTTATTATATATAAATGTGAAGAATTTACTTGCATATTGAAAGGGGGTTTATTCATTACTTGAAGGGTTGTCTCCACTTTACACATTGAAAGGGGGTTTAGTCATTACTTGATTGTTATTATATATAAATGTGAAGCATTTTAGTAAGGGAATTGAATATTGAAACGGGGTTTATTCACTACTTGAAGAGTTGTCACCACTTTACACATTGAAAGG
The DNA here is from genome assembly GCA_000966675.3 of Picea glauca. Classification (NCBI taxonomy): domain Eukaryota; kingdom Viridiplantae; phylum Streptophyta; class Pinopsida; order Pinales; family Pinaceae; genus Picea; species Picea glauca. The sequence goes on along the minus strand of JZKD02S0420651.1, from coordinate 224,160 downwards.
GGGTTTAGTCATTACTTGATTGTTATTATATATAAATGTGAAGGATTTGAGTGAGGGACTTGCCGATTGAAAGGGGTTTATCCATTACTGTAAGGGTTGTCTCCACTTTACACATTGAAAGGGGGTTTAGTCATTACTTGATTGTTATTATATATAAATGTGAAACATTTTAGTGAGAGACTTGCATATTGAAAGGGGGTTTATTCATTACTTGAACGGCTATCTCCACTTTACACACTGAAAGAGAGTTTAGTCATTACTTGATTGTTATTATATATAAATGTGAAGCATTTTAGTGAGAGAATTGCATATTGAAAGGGGGTTTATTCATTACTTGAAGAGTTGTCTCCACTTTACACATTGAAAGGGGGTTTAGTCATTACTTTATTGTTATTATATCTGCCGAAGGCATATGTATATAGTAATCGATATGAGTTGACTTAGTATTAGTTTCCTTTGAATTATTTAGATATTAACAATTTAACCAAAGTTTAAAGCATTTTTCTGATGTTTGATTGGTGGTTCAAATGACCATGTTATTGTAGAGAGACCCAAATTTTGCACGCCAATCTTAGTTTAAAGTATAGGTTTTCCTGGTAATTTTTCCCCAACTGAGAAATGATGGAAGAGTAATGCTAGCATTACTTGTAAACAATAAATGTTTGTTTTTATTTCGTAATTTTTCCCCAACTGAGAATGATACCCATGTGTCGTGACCATTTGTTGAGTGGCAATGTGGCGGTCTGCATGCTGGACATGGGTATAACATGCAATTTCACCCTGCATGGGTATAACATGCAATTTCACCCTACATGGATGCTAATCACCAAGTGGCTCTGCAACAATGGCACTCTTCATGGTACACTATTATTCGAAGACAAAATATGGATGCAAAAGTCAGGCAAATGAACATATTTACGCGGAAATGCATACACCTATTGACAATGGGAACAATTAATCACCTTTTAATCTAAAATTCTAATCTTATGGCTAACAATTGAAGATGTTGACATATTCTTAGTCGTACTCTCTAATCAATGGATGAAATTTAATGCTTATAACTTCCTTGCATTTTTGAATACTTTGTTACCTTGTTTACTTTTTTACATTTACTTAATATGATTAAGAAATTACTTCTCTAACCATTGATTGACAGGTTAATTGATTAAGAAAAATTAATATGTATAAAACTTTGCATTGCCACGTTCCTTGAGATTAGTAGTTGGACGCAGTGGTAGCTACGACAGTGGTAACTGAACCCAATGGAAGCTGGGCATCGTTTCAACTAGCACGGCGACGTTTCAGTGGCCGATACCTTTCAGCGTTCTCCAGCCGAGTCAGTTGTGCTAGTTACGCAGAAAGGCGTACACCTATTGACAATGGGCAGATT
>JZKD02S0420651.1:193589-211233 GCA_000966675.3 Picea glauca | reverse complement strand
AAGCATGCAGACCCACTCCGACATTGCTAGACGATACACCCGGCTATATTGTGGAGGAAATCCCCTGGCCTGGTGACGACACTTGCAGCTGCCATGACACACAGGTGAACGAAGCAGGCTCGAAGGGTGCAGAGGCTAATGCGGAGCAGAGGGTGTTCGAAGCGGGTTCTGGAGCGGCGGTGGACGTGAGTGGCAGCATGCATGGTTCACTCATCCGGGAAGAGCACATGGCTCTAATGTTCGACCTCCGTGGGCACTTGTCAGACCTGGAACATCGGGCCTTCCTCATGGGCCAGCGCATGGACATGCTGCTCGATGCGTTTTCCAACGCGCCAGCCAAGCGGAAATGTCCCCTCTGCGCGCAAGCTTTCGCCATCCTGGCGGGGACCACGCGGCAGACTAGCGAGGATGACAGGTCACCAGGCACCTAGGTTCTATATGCTCTTTCGGTTCCTAGTTTTATCTGCTCTCTTGGTTCCTAGTTTTACTATATTACTGTTTTATGTGTATTTAGACCATTGACATCTGTCCTGGTTTCCTCCGGGCAGGACAGATGCCACTCTGTTATTATGTTTTTCATGTTATTGCTACTCGCCCTTTATATATGTTGGTTTCCGATAATCGACAGCATTTTGGGTGATTCCAGACCTACTCTTTTGTATACTCTGTAAAAGTTTTGTCTATCTAATATAGCAGGTTCCACTTTTTTACTTAAAAAAAATAAAAATTATGAAAGTTATTATATCCTTGAAATTATGAGGCCATGCATTAGTGCATGGTATGAGTATCTTAACATCATCAAACAATTTATTTTTAGTTTTTTTTAGAGTTAAAAGACAGGTATTTTAAGATTCTAATATGTCAAGGAAAAAATAAATTAAAAATAGTAAACAATATGATTTGTTTTGTTTTAAATTGAATATTTGGTATATACATAGTTGACTTTAAATGTGTGTGTAGTTTCATTGACAATGAATTTTTGTATCCTATAAAAAAATAACGTGAATAGAAATATTGAAATCCATTTAGAAAAATGGAGGTTTTAATGTATTTGTAGCCCAAACCACTAGGTTTTTCATTCCAAACTTAAATCCTAAGCAATAATGTGAAGAAATAGGTATTTTGAATTTGTCAATCCTACCTAAAAATATTTCAATGAAAGAAATAGACATGCATTATAATGTGTGTGCAAATTCTAGAGCATGCATGATAAAGCACGTGCAAATTCCTATAACACACCCACACATACACTATTGTGACTATTTTTTTTCCCAATGTATATCCTTCACCTCCAAGTGGGGATATTAGTGACATTAGGAGGATTTGAGCATTAAGTATGGGTATTGGGGTCCTTGACATGGTAAGGGAAGGAATCATGGGCCTGTTGAGATCAATTCTCGCTTCCGAAATCTCCCTCCCCTTTCTATTTTCCCAACTTCTTTTTTCCATTTATTTTCCCTCTTCTATACCTACCCTCTTTCCCACTTTTCTTTTCTCCTTTCTCTTTTCCATTTCTAGTTTCCATACTTAGCCATTTTTCAAAGCAAAGCGGGCTGGCGGGTTGGTGGACTCACGGGTCTTCACCTCCATCCACATTTCCATATCACGAGTTCGACCAGCCGCCGTGTTATCATGTACTTAACTGTTTTTACAACCACGGGTTTGCGGGTCCAAGCTTTCATATTCCAAGTTATGCGATATCCATTTTGCACCCAAAGACCCGTGATCTACATTATGACCATCAGACTTGTCACGGGTAGCAAGCTCCTAAGTATATCATTTCTCCTGTATTGAGTCCAATCGACCGTAGTGCAACACTCATCCTATTTTTGATCATTCCTAATCGTGGGTTCATGGGTTCCCGAGTTTGTAGGTTCACAAAAATTCCCAAATTCAAATTTCTCTTGTCCGTCCCTGCCATCTTTGTGCTTTTCCCAATACGCATTTATTATGGTTTAATTCTAATAATTCATCATGTAGGTTCCGTAAAGATAGTCATTAATAAGTGAAGGGCTCGACGATATTTCCCATTAAACTACATTAAAGCACGCTTTTCCAAAGATTATATTATTGTTATCTCTCTCAAGCATTCATTTCAAGTATCATCTGGTTAAGAGAACATTCTTGTCAACCTATGGCAACAACAACTCGAAAATAGTTATGTGGTGATACTTTGAATATTTTTGGTCATGAAGACCAAAAATTTGAGTGGTCTAGAGCATATTCTTACTATTCATCACCTTCTTCTAAAAACTAAGTGATCTGGACATCCGGAATTGCACGCGCAGGGTGTGTCCCTGAGATTTTTGACTACAAGGAACTGGTTGCATGGTGCATTGATAAATATGTACCGATTCAATGAATCATACAACTCCACGATTGTTCCCCTATCTCTTTCACCACAAGTGTTTCTTAAGATGTTAAAGATCCCTGAGCCGACACTTACCTTCAAAGGAGAGGATTGCAGGGATTTCCTGAAAAAAGAATGACAACGACCTGGACCTCTTGCCTGAGTTCTTAGAGAATCCTGGAGCTATCCTAGAAGACATTACCTGGTTGCAAGTTGACTCATTTAAAAACCCCTTTCGGGAAATCACTTGGTTGTTTACCAGGTTAACGGGCCAAGAAAGTACCACCAATATTTCCCGCATCATTCTTTATATTTTATATTTTACAGTTAAAGAGAAAGATATCTTCGATTGGGGAAAGTTTATTTCCATTGAAATCTCCTCCCAATTGTGACAATACAAGAGAGACAAGAAATTTTTCATGGCTTCTTATTTGGTGTTTGCGATAGCATATTGCTGTCAATTTCCAAAATTGTCTATCTGTAAGAGGGTGAATTGTGAACTTGATCCAGTTACCTTATGGTATCAATCATTGTGGAGACACAAGGCTTCTTTACATTTTAATGAAGTTTACAATGATTTTGTTTCAGTTTTCAAAGGAATATTATTTGGTAAAGATACCCCTAGGATATTCGACTAGGAAAATAAATTCTTGGATAAAAAGGGGACGTTAGAGTAGATGGAAAATCACAATGTTATCATTATTTTTGGCTCCAAGGAAAATCCCTCTTTTCTTCCTTACCATATATCTGATAAAATGTTTGTTACGGAAGTTGCAAGGGAGTGTAATTTCTAGCTACACTTTTTCCATGAGAAATGGAAAAATCAATTCATACCCTTGCCTTGGAAAATTGGAGACTTTATATTCATGAATATAAACAAAATTGATGATTTTGTGAACCACTTCCACAATGTGAATCTGAAATATGTCGAAAATATAAAGGGGTTTGAACCTAACAGAATTTTCGTGTAACATATGCTGACAATCAGATTCAACAATTCATTTATTCATACTATTCTGAGTGAAGAAAAATATAACAACTTAGGCTATCTTATTCACAATAATCGTGACTTGGAAATAATACTTAGTACTAATGAGTTTTACAAAAAGAAAGGAAAGAGTTCCAGTGAGAAAAGTGCCTAGTCTCCAACTGTGACTCCTAAAACTACCACATCTCGAAGTAATGCTCCAACGGCCCAACCAACTAAGAAAGTTACCAACAATAGTTCCATCGGTGGAGGAGAAAATAATCCCCCTTTGGGAAAAATCGAGATCTCACACAAGATTCCTCTAATAAAGAAGAGGAATAATGTTGTGCAAGAGGAAGAATACCATCACATAGAAAATGAAATCAACAACTTCTCTCTTGAAGATATGGAGCTCGAAGCAGACATCGAGAAAATTTTTCCCACCATTGATTAGCCTGGGAACATGTCCCACCAAAATTCATCATTATAAATCATTGAGAATGAGACCTTCAATGAAGATGAGTCATTTTCTTTTTAGAGTGTTTTATTTGACAGGGAATCCAAGAAATTGATTATCGAAAAAGGTGATATGAAGAATAAGAAAGGAAAATCTCATTCATAGGTTGACCTAAGAGATATGTAGCCTTCCCATATTTCTAAAATTTATAGAGAAACCAGAGATTCTCTCGATGACTGCATTGGTGGTCTTGAAGCGGAAAACACGAAGTTGAAAGAAAGGATCAAGGAACTGGAAGACACCTTAATGCCTCTTCCACTTCTGGCCAGTCCTATGAAAATAGTTAGACCCACCACACTCACTGCTAAATTGGAAGGATATTCCAGCCTACTTACATCAGCCAGGAGATTTGTAGAAATAAACATTAAGAAAAAATAATGGCATTGATCATAGAGGCATGGGAAGTTTTGAAAAACGTTGTTTCTTTTGGCTTGAAAGTGCATGCCTTCCATGAGTATTTGCAAGATGACCTGAAGAATGAAGAAGTTTTTTACCTTGATTTTGTACTACCCTTTGGAAACAAAGTTTCCAACATGAAACAACTAAGGAGAAGAGAGGAGGATATTCCCTTCCCAAGTTAGATAAAACAGTTGAATGCGTTCTGGAAAGAAAAGATAAAAAACTTGAATAATATCGTTCAAGCATGCAACCAAGCTATATCAAAGAGGGAAGAATTATTCAAGAGGCTCATCGAATTGGACCTAGCCGAAAGTACAAATGAAGTACAAGACCCCAAACTTCTCAACTCAATGTTACTAACAAAGCAATAGTTTGACGAGCAAGTTGATATTTTTAAAGGGTTTCCAGTAGAAAAGTTCTATGGTTTACTTGAATATGATGAGGAATACATAGACAATTGGCTAGTGGACTACTCCGTGAAGAATCAAGATATTGAGGAAGCATGACAAGGCATTTTCCTTGATTTGAGAGACTTGAAGGGCGAGTTGTTCAACATCAAAAGCCGACATGAGATAAATGTGGCACCAATGAAAAGCTATATCGAAGAATGGTTCAAGAAAGAAATCAAAAAATTGACCAACGAGGGGAAGTAAACAATTGAGACAATTGATGTAACTGTTAATGAAGATAATAAAAGGACACCAACAAGTAAGTGAAGACACGAGACACCATCATAGTAAGTTTATGCTGATCACATCTTTCTTTCTTTATCAGTTCCTTCATCTAGTTACTCCGTTGATCCAGATTTATGCAGGAACACAACAAAATACACAAATAACCATGAATACAAAGATGCAGTGGAAATAACACTTCATTTCATTAATATCAAAGAATTGAAATTTGTTTATAGACATAATAGAAATAAAATAGCTAGGGCACTGGTAGCTTATCTTTGAGAAGATATGTGGCAGCTACAGGCCTTAGAACTCTGTGTTTCAATGAGGCTGGAAGGCCTATCTATTATTGAGAAACAATGGAAACCCTAAACATCCAAAAAACCTAACCCTAGGAGATGAAACACCAGAATATGGGCCCCGTCGGGGTAAATTGGTACATCAATTTCTCAGGGTCGTAACTTTGGCATACTATCTCTATTTGACGCATATGATACATCATTAGAAATATATATCCGAGGAATACAATAGTTGGTAGAAAATTTCAAGTTAAAAGATGTTATTTTCCGATCAGACCATGCCTAAAAAACGTTGTTTAGGGCCTCAAAATGGCTCCGGAAGTTTAGGACCTGAAAAATTACCCAAAATAGTAAATTGTGCTACAATTAAGGAAACTAAAAAAATGAAAGAAACAATGGTGGGGGTCCAAGTGGAATAGGTGAGTGGCCACCAATATCCACCTGGATCATTCCTCCCCCCTTAGGAAGCAATGGTCCCCATTGCGTTGAGTTCCTCCATGAGATGAGGAAACTTCTGCTGAACTTGGTCCTTGGTGAGCCACTTGCCCTTGTTAAGGAGTTGGTTTTCTTTGACAACTCGATATAGCTGGATCCTCTGCTGGTGGGTGTTCTTAATCTGTGTGTCCATGATCTGATCATTTGTGGCTTGTTCCATGCAGTATGGGTTTAACTCTATTGGTGTGAGTTGTTCTACAATGTTAGATGTGTCTAGTAGAGGTGGAAAGTAAGGCTGAAGGCGGTCCACATTGAACACTAGGTGAAGACCAAGGAATGGTGGGATACTGAGCTCAAAGGCATTGTCCCCTACAACCTTGGTGATGGTGTATGGCCCATATCGAAGCGGGCAAAGCTTGCAGTGGGGTCCAACGAGGCGCTCCTTCTGCAAATGTAGCCACACTTTGTCGCCCACTTGGAAGTTGTGTTGCATCTGATGTTGATCATGCCGCTGCTTGTACTTAGCATTGGCTCTGTCCAATATGTCATGAACCTGCTTGCGAATGTGTTGAATGTGCTTAATGAATCTGTTCGCCTTGGCAACTTCATATTGGACATGAGCCAAAACGGTCTGAGTAGTTGCAAATGGTATGGCTACGTCAATGGGACATAGTGGTTGGAATCCCAAGCCCACTTGAAAGGGGTTGTGGTCAATTGAAATGTGGAGGGACCGATTATAGCTATGTTGTACATATGGGAGGCTCTCATCCCATGTGCATGGATGCTTTGAGTTGTACATGAAAAAAATGTGTATGATCATTCTGTTGATGACCTCTGTCTGGGCATCAGTTTGGGGATGGAAAGTTGTGGACTTGGTGAGCTTGGTGTCCAACATTGACTAGAGGCTGGACCAAAATGTACCAAGGAACCTATTGTCCCGATATGAGATGATAGACTGTGGGATCCCAAAGTGTACCCACATAATGGCTAGGCCGCCATAATGGCCATCTTCGAGAATCTGTCGACGACCATGAAAACACAGTTGTTGCCATTCTTAGTAGAAGGAAGGCCTGACATGTAATCCATGGAGATGGATTCCCAAGGTTGACTAGGGTAGGCAACAAAGTATAGAGGCCTTGCTTCTTGATGGTCAGTTTGGAAATGGTGTAGGCAATGCAGGATCTGATGTACTTCCCGACATCTTGTCGAAGGTTTGGCCAATAGAAATACTTTTGCAATACTACCACTATTTTCTCGACCCCAAATGCCCAGCGACCCGACTATAGTGCGCTTCCCAAATCATCTTGGCATGCTCGCTTGAAGGAACATAAAGGTGTCCCAGGTGACATAATAGTGCATCCTGGAGGTGAAAATTTGGAACTCGGTTACCCTCCAAGAGCGTCTTATATGTGTGGCTGAAATCTGGATCGCTCTTGTAGAGAAGTGGCCAATCAAAATTCTCATGCCCACAAGAGTTGAGCACAGTGGTCATTGCCACTATCGGTCATTGGCTAAGGAAGTTTTCAACATTATTGGTGATGCCCTTCTTGTACTTAATGTTCAAATGAAACTGTCGCAGATATGTGGACCACTTCTGATGGTGATCATTCTGTAACTTCCCTTGTGTCTATATGAACTACAGGGGTCAGTGGCCTGTGTGGATGATCGTTTCCTTCCCCAAAAGGTAATTCTTCCATTGTTGGCAAGCCTGGACAATGGAATACATTTCTTTGTCATAAGTGGGATACTTTCAGACTGTGTCATAAAATTTCACACTATGATATGCCAATGGATGCCCCTATTGAGTAAGAACTACCCCAATAGCATAGTCAGAGGCATCTGTCTCGATCTCAAATTGTTGTTGTAAGTTTGGTAATGTGAGCATTGGGAGGCAACAAAGGCGATGCTTCAATTCTACGAATGTCTTCTGTTGAGATTCCAAACAAAATATATTTTCTTTCACTCCTCCCTTGGTGACTTGACTCAAGGGCCAAGTGATATGAGAGAATCCCAACACGAAATTGCGGTAGAAATTAGCAAGACCCATAAAGTTGCAAAGCTCTATTAGAGTGGTCGGGGCTGGCCAATCCCAGATGACTTGGATATTGTTTGGATCCACATTCACCCCACGCTCATCAATAATTTATCCCAAATACTGAACCTGGGTCATGCCAAAAGTGCACTTCTCCAAATTGGCACACAACTTGTGTTTCCGCAGTGTTTGGAGGACCTGTCGAATGTGGTGGAGGTGCTATGCCCAAGTCTGGATGAAGATCAAGATGTCATACAAGTACACTACTACAAATGAGTTGGTGAATGGCCGCAAGATGTCTTACATCAACCTAATGAAGGTTGTGGGAGCATTCGTTAACCCGAAAGGCATGAAAAACCATTCGAAAAGGCCCTCCTTGGCTTTGAAGGCAGTCTTCCAAACATCGGACGATTCGATTGGTACCCGGTGATACCCAGACTTAAAGTCGATCTTTCTGAAATATTTCTCCCCTTTGAGTTGGTCCAGAAGGTCATCAATCCATGGGATCGGGTACCTATTCTGGACGATGATCTTGTTCAATGCTCGATAGTTAATACATAGTCTCCAAGTGCCATCCTTCTTCTGCACCAACATGATTGGGCTCCCACAGGGCGATGAACTTGGCTAGATGTGACCTTTCTACAACAACACCTGAATCTGTCACTTTATTTCATCATTCTCCAGAACATAGCATCGATAGATTGGTCCATTGGGTAGTGATGCACCTGGGGTCAGATTGATGGGGTGATTGACCTGATAGTGTAGAGGCACCCCTGCAGGTGAGGTGAAGATGTCCCGGTACTCCTCCATGATCTTGTCCATTCGTTTTTGTCATGTGGAGGATCCCCATCTGGAGGTCATGGCCACAATCTTCTTCTTGCATTGAGGGTGGATCATCAGAAAAACAAATTTACTAGTTTTGGAAATGAGCTTACTGCATTTTTTTGCAGTAACCAAAAAGATAGCGATAGGCGGTGGTACCTATGGTATCCTGTACAACTTATTTCCCAAATTAACAATAACAACGCGAGGCCGAGACTCATACACAACATGTTGCTTCCATAAGTATGGTTGGCCTAATAATTCATCACAAACATCAAGAGGAGTAATGTCACATAATACCTCATCGGTGAAGGGCTTGATGATGTAGGGAAGGCGACATTGCTGGCTGACGCAGAGATACCGTCCTTGGTGAAGCCACCCGATGGTGTACGACTGTGGTTATGTTGTGGTCAGGAAGCCCAACCACTTCACGACATCTATTGAAATGAGGTTCTTTTGGCTCTCATTGTCGATGATGAAATATAGTGGGGAACCCTTTACCCACACTAGGAGTGGAAGAGATGCTCCTCCTCCTCTGAATCTTCCGGTTCTTCCTTTTGGATATTCGTGGTGGCAACGGTAGCATTGGGCTCCACATTGATAATCTACTTTCCTCTGTCATTCCCCTTCTTGGGTTCTAATTCAGTGTCAGAGCATACATATGATTCAGAAGCCCTCATCTCATCCACTAGTGACTGTTTGGCCTGACACTCACTTGTGTTGTGAGTGGAGCTCTTATGGAACTCACACCACTTTCCCATGTCCTTTTTCGGCTTTGCGGTGTTGTTATTTTCTTGTGGCTTTGGCAGGTTGTCTTGAGATGCCATGCCTTGGATTTGTCCTTTTCTCTGCAGTTTGGGGGCACCTTTCACTTGCTTTTGATTCGCAGATCCAAAGTCTCGCTTCTTTTGTTTGAATTTGTGCTCAATCTTGGCAGCATACCGATATGCCGTACCAAGTGAGGAGATTTTGAGGAACTCCATTTCCTCCTGAATGTATCTGTGTATACAATTTAGGTACTTCAACACCAAATGTTTCTTCGAATATTTGATACCCAACTTTGTGCGCAGGGTATGGAATAGATTCATCAGATCATGCACATCTTGATCCCTTTGTTGTTGCACCGTAGTCCATTGTATGTAATTTTCCTCATAGCTCCCCACAGGATAATATTGTTCCTTGATGGTGTCTCAGAAATAATTCCAAGTGGGTACGATCGAGAATAGGGAGGTTTCCTCTTTGTCCTTTTTTTCACAGTAGGTTTCCCACCAGTCCTTGACATGGGGGGTGACTTTGAGCAGTGAAAAAATAATCTTCTCCCGGTCGGAAAAGTCATGAACTAAGAAATATACTTCTAATAGATTCAACCATCTATCTACAACGTCTGTATCTATTTGACCATCAAATATTGTAATGTCAAAGTTTACTTGTACCTTAAAAGGGGTTGCGCCTCCATAGTGGTTGTTGGATGCAGATGCGCCACCCGTGGGCAATCGTTGAAGGATCTGGGTGAAGTTATCCATCATCGCGTTCCTTTGTTTTCAAGGGCCTCCTCGAGTAGTATTTTGATAGGATATCCTTCTCCCTCATATTTCTTTTCGTCCCCCATGGGCGACCGTCGGGGTTTGCAAGGCTGATCTTGCAAAGGTTGAACGAGATCGAGCCCTAACTTCTTATACCCCAATCTCGTTGGGGACATGCAAAGAAGGATCGAGAAAGAGAAGATCGCTCTGATACCACTGATCCATATTTATGCAAGAATGCAATAAAATACAAAAATAACCACGAATATAAATATGCAGCGGAAAATAACACTTCATTTCATTAATATCAAAGAACTGAAGTTTGTTTACAGACATAATAGAAATAAACTAGCTAGGGCGTTGGTAGCTTATATATGAGAAGAGATGTGGCAGCTATAGGCCTCAAAAATCTATGTTTCAATGAGGCTGGAAGGCCTATATAGTATTAAGAAACAATGGAAACCCTAAACATCCAAAAAACCTAACCCTAGGAGATGAAACGCCAAAATATGAGCCCCGACGGGGTAAATTGGTACATCAATTTCTCAGGGTCGTAACTTGGGCATGCTATCTTTGTTTGACGCATATGATACATCATTAGAAATATATATCCGAGGACTACAATAGTTAGTAGAAAATATAATGAGGATTTTAGCCAACTGGACTATGCCCAAAAAACGTCGTTTAGGGCCTCAAAATGGCTTCGAAAGTTCAAGACCCGAAAAACTGCCAAAAATACTAAATTGTGGTACAATTAAGGAAAATGAAAAACTGAAATAAACAATGGTGGGGGTCCAAGTGGAATAGGTGGGTGGCCACCAATATCCACCTGGATTATCTACTTCTTTGAATAGAAAGGTTTAACTAGAGTCTTATAACTTCTCTTTTCTTCTTTCTAGGTCTTGTTGTTCTTTTACCTCCCATCATCCTCCTTATACAAGCTTAATTCTTGTGCATATTTTATTTATGGTATGTTGGAGCCCCAATCCAATTATTTAAGACAAATGAATTTTAAATTTCAAAGAATATGTAATAGACTATATATTTTTTAGAAATTTCAAGAGAGCTATTTCAGGATCAGTTTTGACTGTGCTTTGTAACTTTGAGTTTTGAGTATAAAGTATTTGAGATCGTTATATCATTGTCTTTATTTGAGCTACCCAGGTGTCTACTCTGTTAAAGTTCTCTTATGCATGCAAATCATCTTCTTTTTATTTTATGTGATCAGAAATATTTAGTTTAACTATGATAGATGTGAGGAAATTTTAATTATCTGTGTTAAATATATGAAGTGTACAGTTCCTAGTCCTTTCTTAGGAACTTTCTTTAAAAAGAAAAGAAAACATTTTCATTTTATCTTTATTACAATATTTATATTTCTTTGATTACCACGAAGAACTTCTATAAAGTCCCATATTCTTAAAACCTAGAGTCCCACAAAAATCATAAGTTAAAGAGGAGTAACACCTCTATAAAAACGTAGGGGGATTTACATCCTCATGAGGTTGTCATTTCGGTCCTAGCAGATTCAAGCGTTAATAGGGACTTAGGACATAAAGGTTGCTTCGAGGTATCAAGGCCCCATACCAACACTCAAGTAATAAAACTTTCTCTTTAGGCATAAAACATATCTTCTAAATCTCGAGCCATCAATGAGTCCTCAAACCACCACATACTATCTCTTTATGGGATATTTGTCATTCGAGTTACAATATGAATGCCATTATAAGTTTTTGAGCACCAAGTATGGGTTGTGGGGAATTAAACATGGTCGACAGGGAAAATCGAGCCTTAGGACCTAAAGTAAGCTTTCAAGCATCCAACTCTAAGAACAACCCCTTGAACCACCACACATAATGTCTTGAGAGTATCATCTCCCTCTTAGTTTGGATATGGGAACCATTAGAAGGATTTGAGTACTAGGATTGAGTCTTGCCACCTTGACCATGGTTGAAGGAGGAAACTCAAGCCTCATGCCCTAAGGGTAGCTTCTAAGGCTATAGGGACATGAAAGAGGACTTCAAGCACCACATAGGACCTTTATATGAAATGTTTTTCCTATAAGAGGGAATATGGGTTCCATTGGAATGATTTTAGCACTACATTTGGGTCATAGTTCCTTAAACAAGGTCGAGGGAGGAAACCCTATCTTTAGGCCCTAAATAAATGTTTTAGGCATCTAGAGCCAATACTTTCACCTCAAACATGGGTCTCAGGGCTCTAAACATGGTCAGGGGAGGAAACATGAACCTTAGGCCCTAAAGGAATCTTCTAGCCATCTAGGGCCAAGAAGGATGCCTCAAACAACTACATATGGACTCTTGAGGGTATCCTTGGCCTATAATTGGGGATTTTAGTGCCACTAGGTGGTTTTGTGTAGTATCTATGTGTCCCATGGCCCTGGAAATGATCTAGGGAAGAAGGCCATGCCTTAGGTCCTAAAAATACTTTGAGGCATCAAGTGGTATGAAAAATGAGTCACTCAAAGAACCACACATGACCTCTACAGGGTATATTTGTCCTATAAGAAAGGATGTTAGTTCCCTCACAAGATATCAAGCATTAGGTATGGGTTTCATGGCCTTGATATGGTCAAGGAAAGAAACCTAAACCTTAGCCAAAGTATACAACTTCTAGGGATTCAGGGCCAAACACAATGCCTCAAACCACCAAAATCAACCTCTCAATGTTTTAGGCAACTTATAGGGCTCAAGAGTCATGAATGACACCTCAAACCACTATGTATAACCTTTTGAGGGGATCCTTGGCCTTCAAGTGGGGACATGGGCATTGTTAGCAGATTTTGAGCATTACATATGGGTCTTGGGTACTTGGACATGATTGAGAGAGGAAACCCATGCCTTAGTTACTAAACAAAGCTTCTAGGAATATATGGCCAACAAAAACCTTTTGAACCACAACAAATGATTTGTAAATGGTAGGTTGATGGCCTGTCTGTCTCACCAACATGGATTCTACTGCGGAATAAAATTTTTATTTCTATCTTGATCTTCTTCGTATGGTTACGATCCTTGCAATATGCCAATCAGTCGAGTCGACCAAATAATAAACTAGTCAACCACCCACTAGTTGAGTCGGCCTTATGGATGATGAGTGGAATGCTCCGATGGTTGGGTTGATCAAATGGAACCCCCGTCGAATGCTTTGATTATTTGGTCGACCAAATGAAATCCTGATCGAATTATTTGATGGCTGTGTCGACCAAATGAAAGATTAATCTAATTATTTGATGGCCAGGTCGACCAAATTAAACCCCAGTCGAATACTTTGATAGTTAGGTCAGCCAAATGAAACCTCGGTTGAATGCTTCGATAGTCAGGTCATCCAAATGAATCCTCGATCAAATGATTTGATAGTTGGGTCACCCAAATGAAGCCCATACCAAATTCTTTGATGGTCGGGTCGACCAAATGAAACCCCAACTGACTAAATGAGGAAAATAAATGACGAGGTAAACCCAGTCGGAATGAGTCGACCAACAATGGAGATAAATGATTAACGAAATATTTGATCTTCAAAAACAAAGGAAAAACATTATAGGTCAACTTGGTGACCCCAATAAACTAAACAAATATCTAGGGCGATTTTGATTCTCCACAAAAAATTGAAAATACAAGGGACAAATTTAGATGTTCAACAATGAAAAAAAATGCTCACGGATCTCTGAATTCGCCCAAGCAGTAAATAAAACACCCAAGGGTTCTTAAATTCTCCCAGGTAAATATAAGTTCACCCATGTATGTTTAAATTCGCCCAAAAAAATTTAAATTTTCCTAGGCAATGGTAGAACGCTTTGGACATGTGCTACAGGCTAAAAAACAAGCTTCAACAAAGTGTGTACAACACATTGCAATTCATAACGAAGATACCCAAGAATATAATTCATTAACTCTTAGATTCCATCATTTAAATGGGATTTTTATTATGATAGGGAGAAAATTAAAAAGGGGTAGTGATAAACAAACTTTGTTTATTGTTACTCAATGTCATTACAAAATTACAGTGGCCAAGGCTCAGAGACACCTTCTCGTAGAGTGAACAGACACATTAAATCCTTCGTCCACCCAACTTCAAACAAGCTTCCTTCTTTGAGCTCTAATTTTTTCTACTATCGTTCCCCATTTCTCCTTGGATGTCCTCGTTGATGTCCTCCTCCTTAAAAACTTCATTTTTTTTAACGGACTGCCTTTAGAAGGACAACCATCACAATGGTTCATTTCTACTTCCATTTTTTTTCCAAAAGGACAAAATAAAGTAAAAATGACATGTTTACAAAATTTACAAAATAGAATTCAACTAAGTTCTTATAACAAAGTGTTGGAGACGATCCAATTCGGATCACACCTCCCCATTTGTAGGATTTTTGTCCCCAAAATCTTCAAATCCCTTCAATCTTCTTCTTCACACATCAAGCAAACTTCGATAAAACTCCATGAAAGGGTACCTTCATTGTAGGATGGAATATAAGAGTTGAGTAGGGGATTCCTTTGGAATAACCCTACTCTCAATATCATGGGTAGACATGGAATTCACTAATGCAATAGGACGTTGGACTACCATTGCTCCTTGGGATGCAAGTGCAAACAACTCCTCTTTCCCCTTAACTTGACTCTCCAATCTTTCTTCTTGGTTGTTCGGTTCTTAGGATGGAGTTTTGGGTGAAGCCTCTAACATTTGGCCTCCCAATGTACAATCAATTTGCAATACTAGCAATAGTTCTTTCATGGGTGACTTGGCCTTCTAGAGTGCCAACAATCATTATCCTTATGACCCATTTTCTTTCAATGGAAAAAACTAATCCATTCATTTTCAATATTTGATGATGCTTTCCATATTGGTTGCTTTTTCCCCCAAGAATTGGAGCAAATATATATGGAAGAATCATCTCTTTGTTTCCCTCTTCCAAGCTTCTACATGTAGGTTTGAGTGGCTTGTTGCACATGACTTATTTTTTGGTTCCTTTTGTTGGAAATGTTTAACAGGTTGTCATTGATGGCAAGTACAACAATGAATATGGCATGAATATAGGAAGAATGTAACAAACAGGCACCATAAGTATTTTGGGAAGAAGTTGCAGAGCAACCTCGATAAGATCAGAAGAGATAGTGCAGAGGATGTTTGGTATGCTTAACAGGTAGCGTATGCTTGTCATTAATGGAAAGTACAACAGTGAAGATGGTAGGATAAGAAGGATAAAATACCTTGGGGATTCAGAAGTGAAATCTCAGGAGGAACAACATTGAGGAGAACGCACGCAACAAAGCTCAAGATACAATAGTTCGCAGAGGAGAAGGAAGACAAAGATCGAGAGTCGTTGGATCTCATTCAGAAATATCGTCAGCCGTCATATCGGACAGGAGCAGCACGAGGTTTACCATTGGGAAAAGCCAAGGTGAAATACTGAAAGGAGGGTTGACTCATCGGGGTTTCACATATCGGGAATCCTATGAGCCAATGCATTGTGGCATTGAAAAGATCAAAACCCCGATGAGTGGTAAGACTGCAGTCACGAGGATAATGGTCATATGGGCTAGAATACTAGCCAGGAGAACTAGTGCGTAAAGAGCGTGTCGGGATTCGAGGGATCGCGAATCCTGAGGACATACATGTTTCGACATAGAAAAGTCTGAAACCCCGATGAGGAGGTTTTGTGCTACGGTCATATAGGGGGAGGTCACGTGGACCACAAGCTCAGCCGGAGGGCTCACAAATCCTAGAAGCAGGAGGACCGTCTATCTCAGGGGATTATGTGGACCGTTGATCTGACTCCCTATCGGATTTTCGAGGATCGCGAGTTGGAGATGTCAAAGAATATTGACATCAAGAATCACGAAATCACAATGTGTGAAATCCTGACTGAACCTGAACCGTCAGATCAAGATGTGATCTAGACCGTCGACCCGACTCACGTTAGCAGACCATGTCAGCTAGGGACACATGGCACAATCAAGTAATGACAAGTGTCAAACTGATTCAACATTTCAGGCACATGTAAGTCACGAATCAGAGTGACACGTGGAAATATTCAACACGTGTCAATCCACATGTGACATCAGCAGATGGACACCACATCGGAGTTTCAAGGATCGCGTGTTGGAAATGTCAAAGAAACAATACAACAGAAAACCCAATCTCTCAATATGAATAACCCCGGCACAATCTGAACCGTCAAATCAAGATCACATTTGAACTGTTGATTAGAGTTTCGAGGATTGAGTGTTGAAGTTGTCAAAGAACATTGACATCAGGAATCCCGATATTGCGATATGAAAAATCATGATGTAATATGAGCCGTCAGATCAAGCTTTGATCTGGACCGTTGATTCCATCCAATGGAGAGGCATCGGGGATCGAGAGTTGGACATGACAAAGATTATTGACATCAGGAGCCTCGATTTTGTGATATGCAAATTCATGATTTAATTGCAGCCGTTGAATAGAGATCAGACCTAGACCGTTGACATAACTCCATATCAGAGTTTCGCGGATCGCGACATCAAGAGGAATAGAAAACAAGGCAACAAGAATGCCAAAATCGCGATATGCGATATGGCGATTCAATCACAGTTGTTAAATCAAGCCTGGATCTGGACCGTTGATGTAACTCCATATCGGAGTTTCGGGGATCGCGACTTGGAGAGGCAAGAACACAATGCAACAGGAATGCCGAAAATCCGAAACCCGATTTAAAGGCAAGATTAATAAAGATCATCCAATGGCATAGATTAACCTGAAGGAGATCTGAGGGCTACTATTGCACGACACAGTGAAACTGCTAGAAACCATTGATGGTTTCTACCAGAGGATGCGAAGACACTTCGGGATGACTGACAGAGAAGCTGAGGAGTCTCTGAGAGTAATGAAGATGTTCGTGGATGGGATTGACAACTGATGAGCATTGAGGCCTGTAACTAAAATAGAGAAGGTGAGTTTGACTGTCACAGAGAAGACGAAGAGTCTCAAACTGCCAGAGAGGCTGAGGAATCTCAGTATAACATACAATGATGCTGGACACGCGGGGAGAACCACCAGAGAAGTTGAAGAGTCACTATGATGATCAGACAGAGCACTCGAGAGGTGGAGGATAACGGAGCAGAGTCATCATGCAGAGGTATTGTGAACATTGCATGCACAAGGTGCACAGAATCTATAAAGACATGGTACAGAGAAGAGATTGGGTTGTTGTTGCTGTAAGAGTTTGCTGTGGTTGTTGTTGGTGTTGCTGTGGTCGCTGTGTAGAAGGATTGAAGTGTGAGCAAGGAGGCAGAGTGCATAAGTAGAAATTCATAGAAGAGGAACTGTGCAGTGAATTGACATGGCGCACAAAGCATAAAAAGAAAAAGAACCGACAACGCAAGTCATGTGTGCAGGAAGGCAATGAGGCAGACAGAGTAAATAAATGCAGCAGAACAATAATGAGTCTGGTAATCCATTGTTGAACATCTTATCACTATAATAAGTTTCAGTCACAAAGATTAATATTTTAGGGTGGTTGGGAGGTGCTCGGGAGGACTGTTGTCCTCAGAGGTTCAAGTGGGTGCTTGAACACAGGGAGTTGTAGCTTCCATCTGGTTGTAGCCAGAGAAACCAGGGTGGTAGGGTGGT
>JZKD02S0420651.1:154153-187937 GCA_000966675.3 Picea glauca | reverse complement strand
GTAATTATTACTTATCATATAAAGAAAAAGAGGTTTTTACCCTGTATGGGTTTCCTCAGAAAATATCTGTCTCTGTGTTTCTCATATATGTGACTGATGATGAATGTGCCAGTGTATATTTCTCTGCATTATTGTGATCATCATTCAGTGTTTCTGGAATTTTTTTTAAAAGAAACATAATTGTTTAAGCTCAATAACAACTAATTCACCCCCCCCCCCCTCTCAGTTTTCGAACACCTCTTTCCTTGACAAAAGTGGTTTGAGTTACACTTGTGTTGGGTTATTTTCCATTGAATCCCAGGACTTCATGTTTGGGTCGCTGTTGAGATACAATGGGAATCACAATCCCTTAGCCTTCCTTGCCTATCCCTTGGCCATCATATCCCATTTTCCTCATGAGCTTGGAACCAATGCCTCTAGTGTGGTTTTTAAAATCACCAAGGGTCTTGGAAGGTGAGTTTACCATGTTTTTCTCTGTCATGGTATTAGCTTTGGCCGTGGAAATGAAAGGGGCTTGCTTGGTCTCTTGGACATATACTTATATCTTCTTCAAGGCCTTTTCTTTTGGTGCCAAGTCCTGGTATAGGTGAGTATTGACATCAATGAACCTTTCCTCCTGCCAATTATCCAACTTAATGAATTTCTCCCCCAATTGTAAGAGATGCAATATTCTCTTGTCTAATTCTGCCCTCATAGCGGTGAAGGAGTCTTGGCGCCTGACAAGCTTTTTCTCTAGCTCATCCACTCTCTGTCTCCAATACTGACTTTCTTCTTGGATCTGTATGTTGAAGTCTCTCAACTCTTCCAACTTCTCTTTTTTAATTTTTTTTACCCATGATAGCTTCTTCAATGTCTTTGGAGAACCTTCTCTGATACCATCTGATCTGTAAACCATAGGCCTATGGATTGTCCATCTCACCAACATAGATTCTACTATAGAATAAGACTTTTATTTCTATCTTGATCTTCTTCGTTTGGTTATAATCCTTGCAATATGCCATTCATTTGAGTTGACCAAATAATAAAACAATCAGCCACCCACTAGTCGAAATGGATTTATGGATGACCAATCAAATGCTATGATGGTTGAGTCGACCGAATGGAACCCAGATCAAATACATTTATGGTAGGGTCGACCGAATTAAATCCCAGTTGAATTATTTGATGGTAAGGTCGACTAAATGAATGCTCAGTCAAATTCTTTGATGGTCGGGTCGACCAAATGAAGCCCCAGTCAAATGCTATGATAGTTGGGTCAGCTAAATTGTTGTAAAAACCCACCTTCAACTGGGGTCTGTGTTACCTCCCGGTCTAGGATCATTCAAATTATGAGGAGCTGAATTCGCTCTTGGACCCCTGCTGAGACCTTAAAACAACTACACATGGCATTAAATCTCTTTCCCACGTGAAAATTCAAAGTTGTGTGGGTCCAAATTTACCAACAGAGTCCTCCACATGACTCTGGGACAAAACCGTGGGCCAAACTTCCTTTTTAGATTAAATTCGGGCATTGGCCCCCTTTTCCCAATGGAAATCACATGCAACCATGGGATATAACTAGGTGCCTAGTTGATAGGCGTTACTTCGCCGCACCGAGCACTTTGGGCTTTGGGAGTTTCAACAACAACATACGATAGTCCTCTCGAATGTCAAACTCGTGAATAAATGAATTGCAATAGGGATCAATGGTCCACAATGCTATGAGATCTATGGCTCTCGAAGCTTCGGGAATTTGGGATTTGGGAGTCTCCACCTTGTTAGCACTCTGTAAATCTATCCGGCTGAATAGAAAAATGACAGAGGTAATTGTTTCAACCTACTTTCGAGTTGGGCACTACCTTGCTCAAATCAGAGAGGGCTCTCTCATGTCACTTGATATTTCTTTGGAAATTGGTGGCTAGACTTGGTTTTTTTGGGGGGTCTTTATAAAATCTTCTAGAAAAGAAGGGGAGGAACACATAGGGCAATGGAGTCAAAATTCTGAAAGTGAAATAAAACAATGCATCTCCCAATAGAACTCTCCAGAGGATAAATGATAAACGAGGTGATGAATCTGAGTTATTCTTAAACTTAAGTAGGGTGTAGGAAGATCAAGGAAACAAATAACAACATCAGAGCATTATCGAAATGAATTCTGAATTAGTTAAGAAGACAATCACACAGTTTAAATTGCTTAAGCCAAGAGCATCAAAGGATGAATTCTGGGCCTTTAACTCTCCAATTTAAACAGAATAAAATGAAAATGAAAAGCAGGTCAGAGGAAATACATATGATGAAAGGAAACAAAGCTCATATCACCACCTTTAGAATCTTTTCATAGAGACTTCAAAATATTCTACATTTATATTCAATTTAGATTCAGAAAATTTACAAAATAGAGTTTGATACAACCAAAAAGGTACTCTTGCACTTCTGCTAACATTAAATGATTCAAGTCTCTTAGTACTTATACAATTTGATAAAAATATAATTGAAACTGAAACGTTTCACCTTCTGTAATAGTTTTGACTATTAGTTTCGGTATACAAAATGATTTACAATAATTAGAAAAAAAGAAAACGTTTCAAGATCATGACCAATCTCTCTGACTACCTGACTGCTTCTGCGCCATTTGTTCTGCCATGTGCTTTTGTTGGATATGCAAGATTGGTGACAGTTGGATATCACTTGTTGGCTCTGTGGATGATGTTTTTTTGTCTTGCCTAGCCAAACGAGTTCTTTCCATTGCACATCCGAGGGGATTTCGTAATCCATCATTTCTTTAATCAAAATTTCCAAGTCAATGCGCATAGCATAGGACATGGTTGACACATTGAAATTCACTATTTTGAACTTGTTTAGGATTTCAAAATCAGTAGCTAAATGTTCTACCAGTCTAGGGCCTTTCAGAATTTCTTCCATATATTCAAACTTAGAATGGTCCATCCTACATTTCATGAGGAGAGTGTGATAATATTCTTGATTGTATAATGATCCTTTACTGTCCCAAAATGAGGGGAGACCTTTAGCAAACAATTGTTCAAAGGCATCTTTAAACTCCTGTATGCTATGCTCCATTCGCAGAACTTTGTTTTGGACCGATCTGAGCAGGTTGTGCTTGGCAATGATTCTCCTGGTTGAAATGATTAATGTGGTCCTGTCTTTTACATAGGTGGTTTGAAGACCAATAGTTGGTATAGAATTTAGTAAGTCGATGGAATTTTGGGCCCATTCCTAGGGTTTCTTTGCCAACACTTCATTTACAATAGTGAATTTGTTCCAAGTTGCAACATCCATGTTGTCTTTGTCGTTGATAAAATTCAGATAAATTCTGAACTTAGCAACCTCCACAACAATCGCGTCCCATATTACATGTTTGGCTCCCTGCAGTAGCATTTTGCCCTTCAATCTGGTTTTTAGCTTGTTCTCTCTTTCCTGTAGGTCTTGGTTTTCTCTTTGGATTTGAGCCATTTTCTCATCCTTCATCTTCATCTCCTGTTTTAAATTTTCTAAGTTTTCTTTGAGACTCTTGATCTCACCTGTTTTCAAGCTCACCTGGGACATAGCCTGAACTAATCCCTCAACACTTGATCCAACCTCTATATTAGCAGGCACAATAATTTCCATATCTCATGTCATTGCCTGCATTTGTGACCAATTTTCTTTCTCTTTCTCCAATTGCAGTACTTTAGCCTTGTAGTCTAGTGCCTCTTGTCTGAAGGCTTCCTTTTCTTGCTCCAAAGCAATTAATTCTACTGTTTGCGGATGGTTTGTAGGTGACATATTCAACCTTTTCTTCAATCTTTGGATCATTATGTCCTTTTCATCTAGATAATATTTCAGCCCCTTTGGACCTTTAGACTCTAACATTTTTACCAGTGTCATCCAAGATTTGCTGGACACCTTTTCTTTTTTTAGTTTCCCATCTAGCTTCAATGCATGTGTTGTCAATCTTGCAACCTTCAGAGCTAAGCTTAAGTAATCAACGTACAACATATCACTGACATTTCTGTGGAATTTTACTTTATCAGGGGCACCAATGCTTTCATAGTGTACCTTGAAATCAGATACCTTATCACTATCAGCCACTGCAATGTTGAATGTCTTTTTCTTGAAATCTCTAACTAAGATTAAGTGAGCTTTACACTGGGATGTCCCTTCTACTTTGGAAAAAAGGTCCCTTATTTCACTATTTTCCATACTCCCTTTTATGGCATACTGATTTAGCAAATCCTCCTTAGACTGATAAACTGTCCCAGGAGTCTAGCCAAATATGTGTTTCCTGCTGCTGAAAAATTTCATGTTGCCTTCGTTATGTGGTTTGTTTTCTGGACTGGTTTCTTCATTCTGGGTTGTAGTATTTACCATCTCCATAGATGTCTTCCCTTTCTGTTCTTCCTCTTCCAAGTCAATTATTGGAGAAGGTGATGTGGCTCTCATTTTCTTGAGAGTGTCTTGCTGGCTACTAGCCCCTAGGGCTTCTGAACTTCTTCTCTTATTGAAGATGCTCATTTTAGGAGCTTTGACAATCAACCTGGGTGAGGAGTTCTGTGCTGGGCTCTGTTGAAAATTAGGTTCTGTCTGTTTTGTTTGATCATGCTACATGGTGACCTCCATCTCTATATAGGTCTCTATATTGGCCAACTTATCTAATCCTTCAACGTGCTCGTGCTCATAAGGGCCTTGTCTTCTTGCTAATCTCCTCTTTGATATAATCTGATGTGGATCATATCTTCTTCGTTGCAACTGTGTGAACCCAAATTCATTGAGTTGGATTGAACCTGAGGAAAACACGATTTGATTTTCACCACAAAGGGACCTACCATGAAATGGAATTTCAGATTAGAAGCCTTGTGTTCTTTGAGGAAATGCTCAATCTTTGAGATGACCCTTTGTCTTATGAATTCCAAAGAAAATATCCTGGGAGTCAGAAAAATCGGTAAAAGATGAGGTCCTTCCTGGCATCCGTATACCCAAATCACAGTGGACTGAGTGAAAAGCATCCAGTCTCCTATCATGTTCTCCGGATTTGGCTACGACAAACTCTTCATTTCTTCTAGAACTCTTGGCAGATCTAAACCAAAAATAAGACTGTATATCCTGGACATAATCTTTTTTATGAAGATGAGCATAGTGACTCTTTTACACTCAGTTGAAATGAAGGTAGTCTCCGGAAATTCAGTTTTGTTAGATCCCAGAAACATTCTCAACAAATGAGAGGAGCACCTGAAGTGTCTTAATGAGATGAATTTAACCAGCTATTGATGTATATTTTCTATAATGAATTCGTTAAAACTAACACAGAATGACTAACCAGACAGGAAGAAAATCATTAGGAACCCTAACATGACCTCTACCATAAAATTTTCATTGTCTAACCCTAAAATTTGACTCAGCAGTGAACACACCCACTGGACTTCGACAATCATGATGCTTGTGATGAAAGGCAAGGATAGACTCTCTAAATGATGTTCAGGCTTGACTATGGTATGCAAAAATAGGGTTTTTACCTCGGGTTGACATTCTCTATAAATCATGATCATTCTTTGTTCTTCAAAAGGTTTTGACACTATGGGGGAGGTGTCTGGTATGTCAAGAGTGTGTCGAAGTGATGAACCATCTACTTTACACAAAACTTATAACCCCAATTTGTTTAAAATGACTTTTTATCCCTGGGAATATCACTTTGCACACCAGCTTACAAATTCAGGGAATGGGAAGACTATTTCTATGACATAAGGAGTGAAGGAGGATTGATCCACTTCAAGAAAAGGTATGTGAGGTCCAACATTGTTCAACAAATTTGATTTAGACACAGAAATGGGAGAGACTGTTGTCTCTGTGTTGAAAATGTCAAAACCTTTGTCAATTAGGGATTCCTTCCTAGAGGAGATATCTAGTTCACTCATGGATAAAACAACGGGATTGGCAGCCATGGTGAAGAATACCTGATAAGCGGCGAAAAAATTGGTCTGGTCTAGTTTTGAATTCTGGAGTTTGAATGGAATCTTTGCACCAAATTTCTGAATGTTCGAACGCTTCAAATTGTCATAGAATAATGCTAGGGTTTCGTCCTTTTATAGGTATCTATTGACATCGGGAGTTGGAGAAAAATGGTTTTGGAGGAACCACCTTTCACGCCGATGTGCCTCTGAGGGCACCACATGTCCACGGTCTAAACCACGATATTTTTCCCCAGTCCACCTTCCGTCGGTTAATTCTCATGCTACTCCAATCGTCGAAATGTGCCTCGACCGTTGATCCGGGTCACCTCAATATCTACCGTCCATGTCTATCTGACAACTTTGGTATCGAAGATTGAAGAAAAATGGTTTTGGTCAAACAACCCTTTTCTTCGATGTATCTCTAGAGGTGCCATGCGTCCCGTAATAAAACCGCGACGGTTTTCCCTGGCCTGCTTTTGACTTCTTAATCTCTGCGTTAGTTACATCTCTGATACGCTTTTCAACCATTTATCTGGGCCACTCTTGGGATCAATGGTCTGCTGATATTTACTCTTCATATCTCCACTATTTCATCCATACGCTGCCAGGTATAACCAAGTCCTCCAAATGATCAGAGCTCTATGGCGATTTGATCCTTCATTAAAATTTCAAAAATCGGACATCATATGGAAATTATATGGTGATAACATTGGCTCAAAATAGGGATGTTATCCTCCCTGTGAGGTAGCAAAGAACTGTAGACCAAGTAACTACCCATTGGGTTGTAATATTATGTGTATGATCTAAATCCATTTAATTTTATTCAAAAACTCCAAACCTACTCAGCACAGCTCAGGGCCTTCACCTCGAGGTTAAACCATTCTTTTTTCATTTTGATTTTCACACTTAAAGAAAAAAAACCAACAAAGAGCCTATGTACAATGAATGGTGAGTGATGATTTTTCAAACGACGTAGTTCTTGAGGAACCTACCATTCACAGGCCCTCCTCCGACGAGTTCTCCATTACTTTACTCCAATAAATATGCATTGCTCCCATGATAAGATGCAATTTTGAACGGTCCTAGCCATAGGTGATCAAATTTTCCATGTTTACCTTTATTTGCGTTCTTGGCATCCCATATTAGTACCCAGTCTCCAAGTTTGAAGTCATCCAATTTGGTACATCTATCGAAAGCTTCCTTTATTTTCTGTTGACATAGCTGGGCATTATTGAAAGCCTTTTCTCTACTTCTTTCTCCTATAATAACTTCATTACTGGCAATCCTAGTGCCGTAGGAAAGATGGCTTTTGTACCATAAACGATCTGGAAAGGAGATGTGGAAATAAATATTTTTGGGGATATCCTGTCAGCCGATACCACATGAATGAGTTTCTTGTGCCACGCCTTTTTATTTTCTTGCAGCAATTTTTTGATGATTCTGACTAGGATTTTGTTTGAAGACTTGGCCAATCCATTTCCTTGTGGGTAGTATGACGTAGAATGGTTAAGAGTAATATTATAATCACTGTAGAATTTTTCCCACTTTTTAGACTTAACGGCCGCTGCATTGTCTATTATAATCTTTACCAGACATCTGAATCTAGACAGGATATTGTCTTCCAGGAATCGAATGATAACGTCATATGTAGCTTGTCTGGTAGGAACAACCTCAATCCATTTAGTAAAATAATCTATTACAGTCAGAATCCATTTGTGTTGAGCTGAAGATTGTGGGTGTATCTCTCCTATGAAATCCAGGCTCCATTGCCTGAAAGGAGCTTCTACTGAAATGGGCTTCAATGGAAGAGACTGTAATTTTCTTTTCCCATCGAAGATTTGACATTCATGGCACTTTGACACTTCCTTATAAACATCAGGGAAAATACTAGGCCAATAAAAACCAACTCTCAACATTTTGTGTACAGTTTTCTTCCAATAATGATGACCTCCACAGTTTCCTTTATGGAACTCCTTGATGGTTCTTTCCACTTCTTCTTCTATCAAACAACTCAGTAAAATTCCTCCTGGGTTTTCCAGTATAGTAATCCATTAACAATGCATAATTTTTCCACCTTTAGTTTCAAGAACCTAGCCTTTGTTTTACTATATTTAGGAGGAGCTTGCAGATTTTTTAACACAAAGATAATGTCGACATACCATGTAGAGTCAAGATTTCTGAGATATTTGTGGAGTCACCCTTTCTTCCTCTGTTGTATCCTTTGACATATTTGTAGTGAAGTTTATCCCCAAGAGCTCATAGTTTGTTTGAGCCATTAGTCTAGCTAGTACTTTCCCTTTGATCAACTTCGTGGGCTTGTTTCGAGATCATATTTTAATAGTACTTCAATCCATTTTCCCCTCTTTCCTTAGGATCGGGTTGTGTTAGGATGTCTTTTACGGAGCTGTTGGGGACATAAGCAGTAGTATGTGAATGTAGAATATACACTCTGAATTCTTTCAATGCTTTGACCAAAGCATATGCCTCCTTCTTCATGATGTCGTATTTCAAAGGAGCATCTCTCAATGTCTTATTGTAGTATGCTATGGGCTTCTCAAAATTCTGGTCATCCTTCTGGAGTATTACACTTGCAATTGTGTGTTATGAAGCGAAAGAGAATAGTATGAAATCTTTCTCAAAATTTAGACTGGCTAGCACAGGAGATTTTGTCAATGCTACCTTGATGTCTTCAAAATATTTTCTAGCCTTAGGGATCCACTTGATTTCATTTCCATTTTTTAACATGTTGGTGATATGGTTTATGATCTCTATTAAATTTGAAATAAATCTCCTGAGGAAGTTTACTTTGCCTTGGAAGGATTGTACTTCCTTTTTGCTTCTGGTTATGCCAAATTCAAGATTACTTCCACCCTGATGGGGTCTACCTTTATTCCCTCCTTAGAAATGATGTTCCCTAAGATCTTCCCTTCTTCCATAGCAAAATTTGACTTTTTTGGATTCAGCAATATGCCAATTTTTCTACACTTTTCGAACACCCTTCTGATATGTTTGATGTGTTCTTCATCTGTAGAAAAATACACAGTAATGTCATCAAGGTATATAACAATAAATTTATTCTTTTCATCTTCAAAGGCTATGTCCATATCCCTCTGAAACGTTTCTCCAACATTCATAATACCAAATGGCACTTTGGCGTACATGAATGTTCCCCAAGGTGTGGTGAACGTTGTCTTTTCTTGATCGTCATGATGTACCATGATATGGTTGTATCCCGAGAAACCATCTAACACTGACATCTTTTGAGAGCCCACGACCTTCTATAGAATGTGATCCATTTTGGGCAAAGGGTAGTTATCTTTAAAAGATACTTTATTCATATTTCTAAAGTCCACACACAATTTGATCTCTCCACTCTTTTTTCTGACAGGCACTAGATTTGCCACCCATTTGGAGAATGTCAGGGATACTATAATTTTTTCTTCGAACAATTTATTTACTTCTTTCTCTATCAATGGTAACAATAGAGGGTTTATTCTTCTCAACTTCTGTTTGAATGGATTATGGTCTTATTTTATCAGGATAACATGCTGGATTATACTAGTTTCATAAACTTTCAATTCATCATAGCTCCAGGCAAAGACATCAGGGAATTCTTTCATTAATTTTCTATACCTTTCTTTGACTTCAGGGCTGAGTTTCTTGGACAACTTAATGATCCTCGGGTCTTCTAGAGTCCTAATATTACAGTCTTCCACATCCCCTTCATCTACTGTGATCTTTAGACTTCTGGATACATCGTTGTTATCAAAAATCTTTTCTAATGGTCCTAGGCCTTTGGGGATAATGTTGCTCTTTAGCTGTACAATATCTCTGCTAGCAATTTGATTTTCAAACTATTCTTCTTTGGTGAAAACAATTGCATCTACTTCATCGTCACAATATTCATCATCAATGCTTAAATTCTCGAAATCATTTTCCATCCTGAGGAAGTTTTCTATATGATTGTCATCCTTGAAAATTTTCCAGTGTTTCATATTGTCTGGTATTGTCGGTCTGTACTTGACTTCAACCTTGTAGATTTTTTCGGGAAAAATTGGGACTTTGAACACTGCTTCTGAAGTGGTCAACACCTCAGCAAGTTGATTTTGTTCCCTTGGAATTGCTGAAAGGTTGCATTCTGAAAATTTCTAAAGGAGTTCTAATACCAGATTTCTATAAGCCCTCAGTGTATTATGTCTAGCCTGGTAGATGCCTTTGATTTGATTGATGATGAGTTAAGAATCTCAAAGTACATACATATTTTTTGCACCTAACTCTTCCAAAACTTTCAACCACAATATTAATGCTTCATACTCGGCCATATTATTTGTACATTCAAAAATGAGTTTGTAAGAGCATAATTTTGCATCTACTTTGGGATGATTTATTCACATGCCATCCCCAACTCCTTCTATGGATGCAGCTCCATCGAAGTTCATTTTCCATATCTGATCCTCTAGGTCACTTTGTTGTTTTGAAATTTCCTCCATCTGTTGCTAAGGTATACCTTTATCTACCAGGACTATTTCCGTCTCTTCTGCTCTGGAGCATAGATCATTGAAGAAAATGGAAGACCCCAAATCAATGCTTATTGAGTAGATAGGATGGTTGGTAGGTTGTGATTTGTTGCTGACCATATATTTCAGTAGAAATTCCCTGTACAATCTTCAGTCTTGACCAAAGACAAGGATAGTGGCATACGACATGTCCATCTGGAGGGTTCCTTTCAGTTTCATAGCCCATGACCTAGACAACAACATGCCAAATTTTGGTGGGATATCAGCGACCACTACGTCCATCACCATATTCTTCGCTGGGATTTGTGCCATAGAAACAACCATGTCTTTAATCATGCCAAAGCATTTCACCTTTCTTGAATCAAAGGAGAACAGATCTTTATAGGGTCTGGTGACCTCAAGGCCTAGTTGGTCCATGACCACCTTAGGAATTAGGTTGTGAGATGCTCCGGAGTCCAGCATAGCATTGTGTAAAGTCATGTCATGGATTTTTAAGATGACATAGAAAGGAGGAACGTCTTCACTTTCACCACTTTCTTCTACTCTCGACCCAAATAAGATGGCTGGGTGATCATCTTGTATGTTCAGGGTATCATAGGTTTGTCCCATCTTAAGCATCTTGATGATTTGACTTCTGTATTCACTATTTTTTATCAATTCATTAAACAGTATTGAAATCTTAATCTTAGCCATCTCACTTTCAAAGTCAAAAGAGGACGAAGCTTTCTCTACCTCTTTAGTGTCTATTTCTTTTCTTGTCAATATTTTCTTCCGCGGTTCCTCTTTCTGCTTACCCTTATCCATAGTGTCCTTTGTAGCAGAGTCTTTCACAGTGGAATCCTTTGCAGCTGGATCTTTCCCCATGGAGTCCTTCTTGGGCTGACTAGAAGAGGGCGCATTACTCTGATCTTCTTTGGTGGAGTTTTCCTTTGGAGGATTTGGAGGTACCCTTTGGTTTCAAAGATTGTATTTCCTTTGGAATTGCATTATGATATTTTGCAATCCGGTCTCATAATTTTCTCTCTCTACTGATATCCTTTCCCCTTCATCTTGCAAAAGATATCGCTTGCATCCATGAATTGGTCGTGTTCTTCTTTGGTCAAAAACACCACCATTTCCTTGTCATCACAACAATTCACATTATCTTCAAAATACTCATCATAATATTCATTCACATAATTATTATGAAAAAGGGGCCTTATTTGTTGCTCGCCCTGATTTCCTTGATTCCCTTGATTCACCTGGTTTCCTTGATTTCCTTGTTCTGCTTGAGCCGCTTGATTTACCTAGTTTCTCTGCTCTCTTTGTCTGATCTGTGGAATGACTGGCCTCCTTGGATTTTTGGGTGGACCATCAGCCCGTTCTCTAGGGTTGGGTCTATTTCCCAAAGCCATTCTTTCCATCATTCTTTCCATGTTTCTCAACATCGCCTCAAATCTTTCCTCTGATGTCTGTGATGTTGAAGTTTGTGCTTTATGCTGAGTTATGCCCATGTTTCTACCATAATTATATTTCATTTTTCCTAAAGCCATTAGGTTTACTTTGAATTCAATGGCATCCATCATCATATCTTCTAATGTGGCAGATCTTCGTTCTCTCAATAATAAAGAAAAATAACTTTCGAAAGAATCAACATATCTGAGCTGAGAAACTTTAGGTGGGGGTTTTACTTCATCAAGAATCACATTATATACTTTCATGAATTTAGCTGAAAACTCCTGCACTATTTCATCAGGTGACCTCTTCATATTGTTATACTGTGTCAACAATTGAAGGGGGTTTTTATTATCTCCCCATCTGGAAAGGAAGAGAGTCTCAAAGGCTATGAAATCTGTGATAATAGCTGGTGCAAGGGATCTGAACCATTTTCTTACATCTCTGGAAAGGCTTTGTGTAAACAACCTCATTTTCACATCTGCAAAATCCACCTCTTCTAATTCTATGAAATCATTAAATCAATCTAGGTGTTTCTAGGCTGTTATGTTACCTTCAACATCATATATCTTAATTCTTAGGTTGTAGTCTTGGGGTAAGTCATGCAAGAGATTAGGCAGTATGATAGGAGAAAATCTGGCTACCATAGCTGCTATGAGGGGTCAGAGTGGACATTGGTTTCGGGCAGGGGTCACTACAGGATTGACGAACACGACTAGAGCCAGATCTTGGAATCTTTTTTCATCGAAGATGGTCTCGTCTAAACAAGATTCAGACCTATTTCTAAACATGGAGTGTTCAAACTTTAAATCAAACTCAAGTTCTTTGATATTGATCAATACTTCTTTGGGTAAGGAAAAATATTGGTCTGGATGCAACACAGGAGTTTCTGTCCTTTCTTTTCTTCTTCGGCCAAGATTTTCAAGGCTACAGACATGGATTGCAGGTTCGGGGTGTGGGTTTCTCTTGGTGTGGATTTTCTTAGGAGACAAGATTTCTATCTTACGCGGTGTAGTACAACTGGTCTATGATTAATGGAGTCACCAAGGTAAAAATAATCTCAACCAATAGAGTATTTGGTCCACTGTCACCCTCAGGGATCAAACTACATCTTTAAGTCATTTTCCCAGGAAATATTTTTTCAATTTCGTCCCCGACAACGGTGCCAGAATGTTAGCACTTTGTAAATCTATCTGGCTGAATAGACAAATGACAGAGGTAACTGTTTCAACCTACTTTAGAGCTAGGTGCTATCCTTCTCAACTCAAAGAGGGCTCTCTCATGTCACTTGATATTTCTTTGGAAATTAGTGGCTAGACTTGGTTTGTTTTGGGGGTTTTTATAAAATTTGCTGGCAAAGAAGGGGAGGAACACACAGGGAAATGGAGTCAAAATTATAAAAGTGAACTAAAACAATGCATCTCCCAATAGAACTCTCCATAGGATAAAGGCTAAACGAGGCGATAAATATCAGTTATTCTTAAACTTAAGTAGGGTGTAAGAAGATAAAGGAAACAAATAACAACATCAGAGCATTATTGAAATGAATTCTAAATTAGTTAAGAAGACAATCACACGGTTTAAATTGCTTAAGCCAAGAGCATCAAAGGATGAATTATGGGCCTTTAACTCTCCAGTTTAAAAAAAAGAAAATTCAAATGAAAAACAGGTCACAGGAAATACATATGATGAAAGGAAACAAATCTCATATCACCACCCTTTAGAATATTTTCATAGAGACTTCAAAGTCTTCTGCATTTATATTCAATTCAGATTCAAAAAATTTACAAAATAGAGTCTAATACAACCAAAAATGTTCTCTTGCACTTATTCCAACATTAAATGATTCAAGTCTCTTAGTACTTATACAATTTGATCAAAAAATAATTGAAACTGAAACGTTTTAGATTTTGTAACAGTTTCAATTGTCAGCTTCGGTATATGAAACAATTTACAATAATTAGCAAAAAAGAAAACGTTTCAACATCATGAACAATCTCTTTGACTGCCCGACTGCTTCCATGCCATTTGTTTCACCATGTTCTTCTGTTGGATATGGAATATTGGTGACAGTTGGAGATCACCTGTTGGATCTGGGGACGATGTTTCTTGTCTTACCCAGCCGCAAGAGTTCTTTCCATTGCGCATCCGAGGGGATTTCGTAATCCATCATTTCTTTAATCAAAATTTCCATGTCAATGCACTTAGCATAGGACATGGTTGGCATGCTGACCTTCACTATTTTGAACTTTTTTAGGATTTTGAAATCAGTAGCTAAATATTCTACCAAGCTAGGGCCTTTCATAATTTCTTCCATATCTTCAAACTTAGAATGGTCCATCCTGCATTGCATGAGGAGAGTGTGATAATCTTCTTGATTGTATAATGAGCCTTTATAGTCCCAAAATGAGGGGAGACCTTTAGCAAACAATTGTTCAAAGGAATCTTTAAACTCCTGTATGTTGTGCTCCATTTGCACAGTTTTGTTCTTGACCGATCTGAGCAGGTTGTGCTTTGCAATGATTCTCCTGGCTGAAATGATTAATGTGGTCCTATCTTTCACACTGATGGTTTGAAGATCAACAGTTGGTATAGCATTTAGTAAGTCGATGGCATTTTGGGCCCATTTCGAGGGCTTCTTTGCTAACACTTGAGCTGTAGCAACCATGTTTTCTTTGTCGATGATAAAATTTAGATAACTTCTGAACTTAGCAACCTTAGCAATAATCGCATCCCATATTACATGTTTGGCTCCCTGCAATAGAATTTTTCCCTTCAATCTAGCTTTTATCTTGTTCACTCTTTCCTGCAGGTCTTGGTTTTCTCTGTGGAGTTGAGACATTTTCTCATCCTACACCTTCATCTCTTGTTTCAAATTTTCTAAGTTTTCTTTGAGACCCTTGATCTCACCTGTTTTCAGGCTCACCTGGGACATAACCTGAAATAATCCCTCAGTGCTTGATCCAACCTCTATATTAGCAGGCACAATAATTTCCATATCTGATGTCGTTTCCTGCATTTCTGACCAATTTTCTTTCTCTTTCTCCAATTGCAGTACTTTAGCCTTGTAGTCTAGTGCCTCTTGTCTGAAGGCTTCCTTTTCCTGCTCCAATGCAGTTAATTATGTTATTTGCAGATGGTCTGTAGGTGACATATTCAACCTTTTCTTTAAGCTTTGGATCCTTTTTCCCTTTTCATCTAGAGAATCTTTCAGCCCCTATGGACCTTCAGACTCTAACCTTTTTACCTGTGTCATCCAAGATTTGTTGGACACCTTTTATTGTTTTAGTTTCCCATCTAGATTCAATGCATGTGTTGTCAATCTTGCAACCTTCAGAGCTAAGCTTAGGTAATCAATGTATAGCATATTACTGACATTTTTGTGTAATTTTACTTTATCTGGGGCACCAATGTTTTCATAGTCTACCTTGAACTCAGATACCTTATCATTATCAGCCACTGCAATGTTGAATGCCTTTTTCTTGACATATCTAACTGAGAGTAAGTGAGATTTACGCTGGGATGTCCCTTCTACTTCGGGAAAAAGGTCCCTTATTTCACTATTTTCCATACTCCC
Source organism: Picea glauca (assembly GCA_000966675.3). Taxonomy (NCBI): domain Eukaryota; kingdom Viridiplantae; phylum Streptophyta; class Pinopsida; order Pinales; family Pinaceae; genus Picea; species Picea glauca. The sequence goes on along the minus strand of JZKD02S0420651.1, from coordinate 172,485 downwards.
TTTTACGACATACTTATTTAGCAAATCCTCCTTAGATTGATAAATTGTCCCAGGAGTCTGGCCGAATATGTGTTTCCTGCTGCTGAAAAATTTCATGCTGCCTTCATTCTGTGGCTTGTTTTTTGGATTGGTTTCTTTGTTTTGGGTTGTAGTCTCTACCATCTCCATACATGTCTTCCCTTTCTATTCTTCCTCTTCCAAGTCAATTACCGGAGAAGGTGATGTGGCTCTCATTTTCTTGAGAGTGTCTTACTGGGTACTAGACCCTAGGGATTATGAACTTCTTCTCTTATTGAAGATGCTCATTTTAGGAGCTTTGACAATCAAACTGGGTGAGGGTTTCTGTGTTGGGCTCTGCTGAAAAGTAGGCTCTATCTATTTTTTTTTATCATGCTGCATGGTGACCTCTATCTCTATACAGGTCTCTAGATTGGACAACTTATCTAATCCTTCAATGTTCTTGTGCTCATAAGGGCCTTGTTTGCTTGCTAATCTCCTCTTCGATATAATTTGATGTGGATCATATCTTCTTCCTTGCAACTGTGTGAACCCAAATTCATTGAGTTTGGATTGAACCTGAGGCAAACAAGATTTTCTCTTCACCACAAAGGGACCTACCACAAAATGGAATTTTAGATTAGAAGCCTTGTGTGCTTTGAGGAAATGCTCAGTCTCTAATATGACCCTTTGTCTTATGAATTCCAAAGAAAATATCCTGGGAGTCAGAAAAATTGGTAAAAGATGATGTCCTTCCTAGAATCCGTATACCCAAATCATAGTTGACTGAGTGAAAAGCATCCACTCTCCTATCATGTTCTCCAGATTTGGCTGCAACGAACTCTTCACTTCTTCTAGAACTCTTGGCAGCTCTGAACCAAAAATAAGACTGTATATCATGGACATAATCTTATTGATGAAGATGAGCATAGTGATCCTTTTACACTCGGTAAAAATGAAGGCAGTTTCCAGAAACTCGGTTTTGTTAGATCCCATAAACATTCTCAACAAATGAGAGTAGTACCTGAAGTGTCTTAATGAGCTCAAGTTAACCAGTTGTTGATGTATATCTTTTGCAATGAATTCGTCAAAACTAACAAAGGCTGACTGACCAGACAGGAAGAAAATCATCAGGAACGCTAACATGACCTATACCATAAACTTGTCATTGTCTAACCCTAAAATTTGACTCAACAGAGAACACACCCACTGGACTTCGACAATCATGACACTTGTGCTGACAGGCAAGGATAGACTCTCTGAATGATGTTTAGGCTTGACTATGGTATTCAAAAATAGGGTTTTGACCTCGGGCAGGCATTCTCTATAAATCGTGATCATTCTCTGTTCTTCGAAATGTTCTGACACTATGGGGTAGGTGTCTGGTATGTCGAGAGTGTGTCGAAGTGACGAACCATCTACTTTACATAGAACTTCTCACCCTAATTTGTTTAAAATGACTCTTTATCCCTAGGAATATCACTCTGCACACCAGCTTACAAATTCGGGGAATGGGAAGACTGTTTCTACGACATAAGGGGAGAAGGAGGCTTGATCCGCTTCGAGAAAAGGTATGAGAGGTCCAACATTGTTCAAAAAATTTGATTTAGACACAGAAACGGGTGAGACCGTTGTCTCTATGTCGAAAATGTCAAAATATTTGTCAATTAGGGCTTCCTCCCTGGAGGAGATATCTGGTTCACTCATGGATAAAAAAGCAAGATTGGTAGCCATGGTGAAGAATACCTGATAAGCAATGAAAAAGATGGTCTGGTTCGGTTCTGAATTCCAAAATTTGAATGGAATATTTGCGCCAAATTTCTGAACGTTCAAACGCTTCGAATTGTCATAGAATAATGTCGAGGTTTCCTCCTTTTATAGGTATCTATTGACATCGAGGGTTGGAGAAAAATGGTTTTGGAGGAACCACCTTTTTCCCTGATGTGCCTTTGAGGGTGCCATGTGTCCATGATCTAAATCACGACATTTTTCCTTGGTCCACCTTCTGTCGGTTAATTCTCATGCTACTCCAATCACCAAAATGCACCTCGACCGTTGATCCGGGTCGCCTCAAGATCTATGGTCCGCGTCTACCCAAAAAATTTGGTATGGAATATTGAAGAAAAATGGTTTGGTCAAACAACCATTTTCTCTGATGTATCTCTAGAGGTGCCAAACTTCCCGAAACAAAACCGCGATGGTTTTCCCCGGCCCGCTTTTGAACGCTTAATCTGCACGCTAGTTACATATCCGATATGCTTTTCAACCGTTGATCCAGGCCACTCTCGGGATCGACGGTCTGCTAAGATTTTCTCTTCATATCTCTTCTATTTCTTCCATACACTGCCAAGTATAACTGAGTCCTCCAAATTATCATAGCTCTATGGCGATTTGATCCTTCATTAAGATTTTGAAACTCGGACATCATCTCGAAATTATATGGTGATAACATTGGCTCCAACTGGGGATGTTATCCTCCCTGTGAGGTAGCAAAGAACTGTAGACCAAGTGCCTACCCATTGGGCTGTAATCTTATGTGTATGATATGAATCCATTTAATTTTATTCAAAAACTCCAAACCTACTCAACACAGCTCAGGGCCTTCACCTCAGGCTTCAACCATGTTGTTTTTATTTTGATTTTCACACTTAAAGAAAAACAAAATGAAAAGAAGATATGTACAATGAATGGTGAGTGATGATTTTTCAAACGATGTAGTGCTTGAGGAACCTGCCATTCACAGGCCCTCCTCCGACGAGTTATCGATTACTTTCCTCCAACAAATAGGCATTGCTCCCACAATAAGCTGCAATTTTGAACGGGCCTAGCCATAGGTGATCAAATTTTCCATGTTTACCTTTATTTGCATTCTTGGCATCCCATCTTAGTACCCAGTATCCAAGTTTGAAGTCATCTGCTTTGGTACGTCTATCGAAAGCTTCCTTGATTTTCTCTTGACGTAGTTGGGCGTTATTGAAAGCCTTTTCTCTGGTCTGTTGCACGCTGATGAGTTCATCCTCCCTTCTTCGACCGACATTCGTCTTTGCTTCTTGCTCCTGTAATATCTTCATTACTGACAATCCTAGTACCGTAGGAAAGATGGCTTCTGTACCATAAATGATCTGGAAAGGAGATGTGGCAATAGATCTTTTTGGGGATATCTTTTTGAAGACTCGGCCAATACATTTCCTTGCGGGTAGTATGATGTAGAATGGCCGAGAGTAATATTATAATCACTGCAAAAATTTTCAAACTTTTTAGACTTAAAGGCCGCTGCATTGTCTGTTATAATCTTTACCAGACATCCGAATCTGGACAGGATATTGTCTTCTAGGAATCGAATGATAACGTCATCTGTAGCTTGTCTGGTTCAACCTCAATCCATTTAGTAAAATAATCTGTTGTAGTCAGAATCCATTTGTGTTGAGCCAAAGATTGTGGGTGTATCTCTCCTATGAAATCCAGGCCCCATTGCCTGAAAGGAGCTTCTACTGAAATGGGCTTCAATGGCAGAGTCTGCAATTTTCCTTTCCCATCGAAGATTTGACATTCATGGCACTTTGACACTTCCTTATAAATGTCAGGGAAAATACTAGGCCAATAAAAACTAGCTCTTAACATTTTGTGTATAGTTGTCTTCCAATAATGATGACCTCCATAGTTTCCTTTATGGAACTCCCTGATGGTTCTTTCCGCTTCTTCTTCTATCAAACAATTCAGTAAAATTCCTCCTGGGTATTTCCAGTACAGTAATCCATTAACAACGAAAATTTTTTCCGCCTTTAGTTTCAAGAACCTAGCCTTTGTTTTACTATATTCAGGAGGAGCTTGCAGATTTTTTGACACAAAGATAATGTTTGCATACCATGTAGAGTCAAGATTTCTGAGATATTTGTGGAATCTCCCTTTCTTCATCTATTGTATCCTCTGACATATCTGTAGTGAAGTTTATCCCCAAGAGCTCATAGTTTGTTTGAGCCATTAGTCTAGCTAGTCCCTGCCCTTTGATCAACTTTGTGGGCTTGATTTCGAGATCATATTCTAATAGTACTGCAATCCATTTTCCCCTCTTTCCTTTAGGATCCGGTTGTGTTAGTATGTCTTTTACTGAGCTACTAGGGACATAAGCAGTAGTATGTGAATGTAGAATATACACTCTGAATTCTTTCAATGCTTTGAGCAAAGCATATGCCTGCTTCTCCATGATGTCGTATTTCAAAAGAGCACCTCTCAATGTCTTACTGTAGTATGCTATGGGATTCTCAAAATTCTGGTCATCCTTCTGGAGTAATACACCTACAATTGTGTGTTCTGAAGCGAAAGAGAATAGTATGAAATCTTTCTCAAAATTTAGACTGGCTAGCACAGGAGATTTTGTCAATGCTACCTTGATGTATTCAAAATATTTTCTAGCCTCAGGGATCCACTTGATTTTATTTCCCTTTTTTAACATGTTGGTGATATGCTTTATGATCTCTGCTAAATTTGGAATAAATCTCCTGAGGAAGTTTACTTTGCCTAGGAAGGATTATGGGTATGCCATTCTTCAAGATTCCTTCCACCCTGCTGGGGTCTACCTTTATTCCCTCCTTAGAAATGATGTGCCCTAAGATCATTCCTTCTTCCATAGAAAAATTTTACTTTTTTGGATTCAACGATATGCCAAATTTTCTGCACTTTTCGAACGCCCTTCTGAGATTTTTGATGTGCTCTTCATCTGTAACAGAATACGCAGTAATGTCATCAAGGTATATAACAATAAATTTATCCTTTTCATCTGCAAAGGATATGTCCATAGCCCTATGAAACGTTGCTCCATCATTCATAAGACCAAATGGCATTTTGGCATACATGAATGTTCCCCAAGGTGTGGTGAACACTATCTTTTCTTGATCATCAGGATGTACCATGATTTGGTTGTATCTCGAGAAACCGTCTAACATCGACAACTTTTGAGAGCCCACCACCTTCTGTAGAATGTGATCCATTTTGGGAAAAGGGTAGTTATATTTAAGAGATACTTTATTCATATTTCTAAAGTCCACACACAATCTGATCTCTCCACTCTTTTTTCTGACAGGGACCATATTTGCTACCCATTTGGAGAATCTCATGGATACTATAATTTTTGCTTCGAACAATTTCTTTACTTCTTTATCTATCAATGGTAACAATAGAGGGGTTATTATTCTCAACTTCTATTTGAATGGATTATGGTCTTCTTTTATCGAGATAATATGTTGGATTATACTAATATCATAAATTTTCAATTCATCATAGCTCCAGGAAAAGACATCAGGGAATTCTTTCATTAATTTTACATACATTTCTTTGATTTCATGGCTAAGTTTCTTGGACAACTTAATGATCTTCGGGTCTTCTAGAGTCCCAATATTACAGTCTTCCACATCCCCTTCATCTACTATGATCTTCAAACTTCTGACTACGTCGTTGTTATAAAAAATATTTTCTAATGGTACTAGGCCTTTGGGGATAATGTTGCTCTTTAGTTGTACAATATCTCTTCCATCAATTTGATTGTCAAAGTATCCTTCTTTGGTGAAAACAGATGCATCTACTTCATCATCACAATATTCATCATCAATGCTTAAATTATTGAACTTATTTTCCATCCTGAGGAAGTTTTCTATCTTTTTGTCATCCTCGAAAACTTGCCAGTGTTTCATATTGTCTGGTATTGTCGGTCTGTACTTGAATTAAACCTTGCAGATTTTTTCGGGAAAAATTAGGACTTTGAATATTGCTTCTGAAGTGGCCAGCGCATCAACAACTTGATTTTGTTCCCTGGGAATTGCTGAAAGGTTGCATTCTGAAAATTTCTCAAGGAGTTCTAATACCAGATTTCTGTAAGCCCTTAGTCTAGGATGTCTGGCCTGGTAGATGCCTTTGATTTGATTGATGATGAGTTTAGAATCTCCAAGTACATCAATCTTTTTGGCACCTAACTCTTCCAAAACTTTCAACCCCAATATTAATGCTTCATACTCGGCCATATTATTTGTACATTAAAAAACGAGTTTGTAAGAGCATAATTTCCCATCTCCTTTGGGATGATTTATCCACACGCCAGCCCCATCTCCTTCTCTGCATGCAGCTCCATCGAAGTTCATTTTCCATATATGATCCTCTGGGTCACCTTGTTGTTCTGAACTTTCCTCCATCTGTTTCTCAGGTATACCTTTATCTGCCAGGACTATTTCCGTCTCTTCTGCTCCAGAGCATAGATCATTGAAGAAAATGGAAGACCCCAACTCAGTGCCTACTGAGTAGATAGGATGGTTGGTAGGTTGTGATTTGTTGCTGACCATATATTTTAGTATAACTTCCCTATACAATCTTATGTCTTGAACAAAGACAAGGATAGTGGCATACGACATGTCCATCTGGAGGGTTCCTTTCAGTTTCCTAGCCCATGAACTAGACAACACCATGCCTAATTTCAATGGGATATCAGCGACCACTACATCCATCACCATATTCTTCACTTGGATTTGTGCTAGAGAAACGACCATGTCTTTAATCATGCCAAGTCATTTCATCTTTCTTTAATCAAAGGAGAACATATCTTTATAGGGTCTGGTGACCTCAAAGCCTAGTTGGTCCATGACCACCTTAGGCATCAGGTTGTAAGATGCTCCAGAGTGCAGCATAGCATTTTGTAAAGTCATGTCGTGGATTTTTAAGTTGACATAGAAAGGAGTAACTTCTTCACTTTCACCGCTTTCTTCTACTCTTGGCCCAAATAAGATGGTTGGGTGATCATCTTGTATGTTCAAGGTATCATAGATTTGTCCCATCTTAAGCAACTTGATGATCTGACTTCTATATTCGCTATTTCTGATCAATTCATTAAATGGTACTAAAATCTTAATCTTAGCCATCTCACTTTCAAAGTCAAAATAGGACAGAGCTTTCTCTACCTCTTTAGTGACTGTTTCTTTTCTTGTCAATATTTTCTTCTGCGTTTCCTCTTTCTGCTTACCCTTATCCATAGCATCCTTTGTAGTAAAGTATTTCACAGTGGAATCCTTTGCAGCTGGATCTTTCCCCGTGGAGTCCTTCTTGGGCTAACTAGAAGGGGGCACATTACTCTGAGCTTCTTTGGTGGAGTTTTCCTTTGGAGGATTTGGAGGTACCCTTTGGTTTTAGAGATTGTATTTCCTTTGGAATTTCATTATGGCATTTTGCAATCTGGTCTCATAATCTTCTCTCTCTACTGATATCCTTTCCCCTTCATCTTGCAAAAAGATCTCACTTGCATCCATGAATTGGTCATGTTCTTCTTTGGTATAAAACACTGTCATTTCCTTGTCATCACAACAGTTCACATTATCTTCAAAATACTCATAATAATATTCATTCACATAATTATTCTGAAAAGGGGGCCTTATTTATTGCTCGCCCTGATTTCCTTGATTCCCCTGATTCGCCTGGTTTCCTTGATTTGCTTGTTCTGCTTGATTTGCTTGTTCTGCTTGAGATGCTTGATTTCCTTGGTTTCTCTGCTCTCTTTGTCTAACCTATGGAACAGCTGGCCTCCTCGGATTTCTGGGTGCACCATTAACCTGTTCTCTAGGGTTGGTTTTGTTTCCCAATTCCATTCTTTCCATCATTCTTTCCATGTTTCTCATCATCACCTCAAATATTTCTTCTCATGTCTATGATGTTGAGGTTTGTGCTTTATCCTGAGTTCTGCCCATGTTTCTGCCAGAATTATCTTTCATTTTTCCTAAATCCATTAGGTTTACTTTGAATTCAATGGTGTCTGTCATCATATCATCTAATGTGGCAGATATTCGTTCTCTCAATAATAAAGAAAAATCACTTTCGAAAGAATCAACATATCTGAGGTAAGAAACTTTAGGTGGGGGTTTTACTTCATCAGGAATCACATTATATACTTTCATGAATTTAGTTGAAAACTCCTGCACTTTTTCATCAGGTGACCTCTTCATATTGTTATACTATGTCAACAATTGAAGGGGGTTTTTCTTATCTCCCCATATGGCAAGGAAGAGCATCTCAAAGGCTATGAAATCTGCAATAATACCTGGTGCAAGGGATCTAAACCATTTTATTACATTTACGTCAAGGCTTTGTGTTAAAAACCTCATTTTCACATCTGTAAAATCCACCTCTTCTAAGTCTATGAAATCATTAAACTACTCTATGTGTTTCTAGGCCAATATGTTACCTTCAACATCATATAGCTTAATTCTTAGGTTGTAGTCCTGGGTAAGTCATGCAAGAGAGAAGGCAGTATGAGAGGAGAGAATCTGGCTGCCATAGATGCTGTGAGGAGTCCGAGTGGCCGTCGGTTTCGGGCAGGGGTCACTATAGGCTTGACAGACGCGGCTAGAGCCAAATCTTGGAATCTTTTTTCGTCAAAGATGTTCTTGTCTAAATGGGATTCAAACCTAGTTTTGAACAAGGAGTGTTCGAACTTTAAATCAAACTCAAGGTCTTCGATACTGATTAATCCATATTTAGGTAAGGACAAATATCAGTCTGGATGCAACATAAGAGTTACTGTCCTTTATTTTCTTCTTCGGCCAAGATTTTCAGAGCTAGAGACAGGGATTGCAGGTTCGGGGTCTGGGTTTCTCCTGGTGTGGATTTTCTTAGGAGCCAGGATTTCTATATTACACAGTGTAGTACAACTGGTCTCTGAGTAATAGAGTCACCAGGGTAAAAATAATCTCATCCAATAGAGTATTTGGTCCACTGTCAGCCTCAGGGATCAAACTACAACTTTAAGTCGTTTTCCCAGGGAAATGTTTTTCAATTTCATCCCCAACAATGACGCCAGAATGTTAGCACATTGTAAATATGTTCGGCTGAATAGACAAACAACAAAGGTAATTGTTTCAACCTACTTTAGAGCTGGGCACTAGCCTTCTCAAATCAGAGAGGGATCTCTCATGTCACTTGATATTTATTTGGAAATTGGTGGCTAGACTTGGTTTGTTTTGGGGGTTTTTATAAAATCTTCTACCAAAGAAGGGGAGGAACACATAGGGCAATGGAGTCAAAATTATGAAAGTGAACTAAAACAATGCATCTCCCAATAGAACTCTCCAGAGGATAAAGGATTAACGAGGCGATGAATATGATTTATTCTTAAACTTAAGTAGGGTGTAGGAAGATAAAGGAAACAAATAACAACATCAGAGCATTATCAAAATGAATTTTGAATTAGTTAAGAAGACAATCACACAGTTTAATTTTCTTAAGCCAAGAGCATCAAAGGATGAATTATGGGCCTTTAACTCTCCAATTTAAACAGAAGAAAATGCAAATGAAAAGCAGGTCACAGGAAATACATACGATGAAAGGAAACAAAGTTCATATCACCACCCTTTAGAATCTTTTCATAGAGACTTCAAAATATTTTACATTTATATTCAATTTAGATTCAGAAAATTTACAAAATAGAGTCTGATACAACCAAAAAGGTTCTCTTGCACTTCTTCCAACATTAAATGATTCAAGTCTCTTAGTACTTATATAGTTTGATCAAAAAATAACTGAAACTGAAATGTTTCATCTTCTATAACAGTTTCGACTTTCAGCTTCGGTATATGAAACGATTTACAATAATTAGAAAAAAAGAAAATGTTTCAACATCATGAACAATCTCTCTAACTGCCCAACTACTTCCGCGCCATTTGTTCCGCCATGTTCTTCTGTTAGATCTGCAAGATTGGTGACAGTTGGAGATCACCTATTGACTTCGGGGATGATGTTTTTTGTCTTACCCAACTGCAAGATTTCTTTCCATTGCACATCCGAGGGGATTTCGTAATCCATCATTTTTTTAATCAAAATTTCCAAGTCAATACATGTATCATAGGACATGGTTGGCACACTGACCTTCATTGTTTTGAACTTGGTTTGGATTTCGAAATTAGTAGCTAAATGTTCTACCAGGCTAGGGCCTTTCAGACTTTCTTCCATATCTTCAAACTTAGAATGGTCCATCCTGCATTGCATGAGGAGAGTGTGATAATCTTCTTGATTGTATAATGAGCCTTTATCATCCCAAAATGAGGGGAGACCTTTAGTAAACAATTGTTCAAAGGCGTCTTTAAACTCCTGTATGCTGTGCTCCATTTGCACAACTTTTTTCTGGACCGATCTGAGTAGGTTGTGCTTGGCAATGATTCTCCTAGCTGAAATGATTAATGTGGTTATGTCTTTCACACTGATGGTTTGAAGATCAATAGTTGGTATAACATTCAGTAAGTCGATGGCATTTTGGGCCCATTCAGAGGGATTCTTTACTAACACTTCATTTACAACAGTGCATCTATTCCGAACTGTAGCAACCACGTTGTCTTTGTCGTTGATAAAATTCAGATAAATTATGAACTTAGCAACCTTCGCAACAATCGCGTCCCATATTACATGTTTGGCTCCTTGCAGTAGTGTTTTTCCCTTCAATCTGGTTTTTATCTTGTTCACTCTTTCCTGCAGGTCTTGGTTTCCTCTGTGGAGTTGAGCCATTTTCTCATCCTTCACCTTCATCTCCTATTTCAACTTTTCTAAGTTTTCTTTGAGACTCTTGATATCACCTATTTTCAAGCTCACCTTGGACATAGCCTGAACTAATCCCTCAGCGCTTGATCCAACCTCTATATTAGCAGGCACAATAATTTCCATATATGATGTTGTTGCCTACATTTGTGACCAATTTTATTTCTCTTTCTCCAATTGCAGTACTTTAGCCTTGTAGTCTAGTTCCTCTTGTCTGAAGGCATCCTTTTCCTGCTCCAAAGCAGTTAATTATACTGTCTATGGATGGTCTGTAGGTGACATCTTCAACCTTTTCTTCAAGCTTTGGATCATTTTTTCCTTTTTGTCTAAAGAAGCCTTCAGCCCTTGTGGACCTTCAAACTCTAACCTTTTTACTTGTGTCATCCAAGATTTGCTAGACACCTTTTCTTGTTTCAGTTTCCCATCTAGATTCAATGCATGTGTTGTCAGTCTTGCAACTTTCAGAGCTAAGCTTAGGTAATTAGCGTACAACATATCACTAACATTTCTGTAGAATTTTACTTTATCGGGGGCACCAATGTTTTCATAGTGTACCTTGAACTCAAATACCTTATCATTATTAGCCAGTGCAATGTTGAATGTATTTTTCTTGACATCTTTGACTGAGAGTAAGTGAGATTTATGCTGGGATGTCCCTTTTACTTCGAGAAAAAGGTCCCTTATTTCTCTATTTTCCATACTCCCTTTTACGACATACTGATTTAGAAAATCATCCTTCAATTAATAAACTGCCCCAGGAGTCTGGCCGAATATGTGTTTTCTACTGCTGAAAACTTTCATGTTTCCTTTGTTCTGTGGCTTGTTTTCTTGATTGGTTTCTTCATTTTGGGCTGTAGTATCTGCCATATCCATACATGTCTTCCCTTTTTGGTCTTCCTCTTCCAAGTCAATTACTTGAGAAGGTGATGTGGCTCTCATTTTCTTGAGAGTGTCTTGCTGGATACTAGCCCCTAGGGCTTATGAACTGCTTCTCTTATTGAAGATGCTCATTTTAGGAGCTTTGACAATCAACCCGGGTGAGGGTTTATGTGCTGGGCTCTACTGAAAAGTAGGCTTTGTTTGTTTTTTTTTATCATGCTACATGGTGACATCCATCTCTATATAGGTATCTAGATTGGCCAACTTATCTAATCCTTCAACATGCTCGTGCTCATATGGGCCTTGTCTGCTTGCTAATATCCTCTTCGATATAATCTGATGTGGATCATATATTCTTCCTTGCAACTATGTGAACCCAAATTCATTGAGTTTGGATTGAACCTGAGGAAAACACGATTTTCTTTTCACCACAAAGGGACCTACCACGAAATGGAATTTCATATTAGAAGCCTTGTGTTCTTTGAGGAAATGCTCAGTCTCTGAGATGACCCTTTGTCTTAGGAATTCCAAAGCAAATATCTTGGGAGTCAAAAAAATCGGTAAAAGATGAGGTCTTTCCTGGCATCCGTATACCCAAATCACAATGGATTGAGTGAAAAGCATCCATTCTCCTATCATGTTCTTTGAATTTGGCTGCAACAAACTCTTCATTTATTCTAGAACTCTTGGCAGATCTGAACCAAAAATAAGACTGTATATCCTAGACATAATCTTGTTGATGAAGATGAGCATAGTGATCCTTTTACACTCGATCGAAATGAAGGCAGTCTCCAAAAAGTCAGTTTTGTTAGATCCTAGAAACATTCTCAACAAATGAGAGTAGTACTTGAAGTGTCTTAACGAGTTGAAGTTAACCAGTTGTTGATGTATATTTTCTGCAATGAATTCGTCAAAACTGACACAGACTGATGGACCAGACAGAAAGAAAATCAACAGGAACCCTAACATGACCTCTACCACAAACTTGTCATTGTCTAACCCTAAAATTTGACTCAACAAAGAACACGCCCACTGGACTTCAACAATCATGACGCTTGTGCTGATAGGCAAGGATAGACTCTCTAAATTATGTTCAGGCTTGACTGTGGTCTGCAAAAACAAGGTTTTTACCTCGGGTAGGCATTCTCTATAAATCGTGATCATTATCTATTCTTCGAAAGTTTCTGACACTATGGGGGAGGTGTCTGGTATGTCGAGAGTGTGTCAGAGTGATGAACCATCTACTTTACACATAACTTATGACCCTAATTTGTTTAAAATGACTCTTTCTCCCTGGGAATATCGCTCTGCACACCAACTTACAAATTTGGGGAATGGGAAGATTTTTTCTACGACATAAGGGGAGAAGGAGGCTTGAGCCGCTTTGAGAAAAGGTATGCAAGGTCCAACATTGTTCAACAAATTCAATTTAGACATAGAAACGGGCGAGACCATTGTCCTATGTTGAAAATGTCAAAATCTCTATCAATTAGGGATTTCTCTTTGGAGGAGATATCTGGTTCACTCACGGATAAAACAACAGGATTGAAAGCCATGGTGAAGAATACCTGATAAGCGGCGAAAAAACTGGTCTGGTCCATTTCTAAATTTTGGAATTTGAATGGAAGATTTGTGCTAAATTTCTGAATGTTCGAACACTTCGAATTGTCATAGAATAATGTCATGGTTTCCTCCTTTTATAGGTATCTATTGAAATTGGGGGTTGGAGAAAAATGGTCTTGGAGGAACCACCTTTCACCCCGATGTGCCTATGAGGGCGCCACGTGTCCACGATCTAAACCATGATAGTTTTCCTCGGTCGACCTTCCATCGGTTAACTCTCATGCTACTCCAATCACTGAAATGAGCCTCTACCGTTGATCCGGGTTGCCTGAAGATCTACGGTTCGTGTCTACCTGATAACTTTGGTATCAGAGGTTGAAGAAAAATGGTTTTGGTCAAACAACCCTTTTCTCTGATGTATCTCTGGAGGTGCCATGCATCCCGTAATAAAACCACTATGGTTTTCCTCGGCCCTCTTTTGACCGCTTAATCTCTATGCTAGTTACATCTCCGATACGATTTTCAATCGTTGATCTGGGTTGCGCTTGGAATCGAAGGTCTGTTGATATTTTATCTTCATATCTCTACTATTTCTTCCATATGTTGGCAGGTATAACCGAGTCCTTCAAATTATCAGAGCTCTGTGGCGATTTGATCCTTCATTAAAATTTTGAAACTTGGACATCATCTAAAAATTATATGGTGATAACACACCTCACAATTATCTAGATTTACAGTCCTCGATTCTTCGGTGACCAACGAGTGAGATCCACTTTTGAATCCTAGGATTCAGAATTATGAGATGTACAAAGACACAAATCTTTGAATCTCCAAAATACAGAGTGATGAGGAGTTGCAATCGATGCTCCACGTTTCCTCCCTAACAGATGGCTGCAATGACCTTTGTCCTTCGGGCCTTCGAGAGATTATGACCTAAAGAAAATACTCTTCAATTTCCTCAGGAGTGCTGAGTCCTCAGACTATGAGATCTGTCGCCATGTTCTTGCTGATGGATGGTCCCGACTCACTTCGAACTTCAGGACTTTGGGAATTTCTGCCTTGCCACCCTTTATAACTTTCGAATGTCTAATTAGTGGAGGCAATATTTATCATCCACGTGTCCTTCCTTGATCGACGGTCAAGATTAAATACGGACTTTGGGAGTTTTCACACCATAAAAAAATACTCCTCTATTCCTTCGAAGTGATGAGTCTCCGGACTATGGGATCTGTCGCCACTTGTCCCCTTATATCAATGGCTAGGATTTACTCTACTCTTCAAAGCTTCAGGAGTCTTGACCACTCCACGCCTCTGTTCTCTCGGATAGTCGATCCTATAGACTTGATGATCCAGTGACACATGTCCTCCTCTAGATCAATGGTCCAGGATGACTCTGGACTTCGAAACTTCAGGAGTTCCATCTGCTGCGTGCATGAGTATGAAAAAAAAACCTCTATATTTCTGAAGTTTGAAGGACTGTCAGAGTTAAACCTTGTGCAACTCACATGGATCTGATGAATCGTGATCCTCACACCCAGATCTAACAACTGGGACCTATTATCCTCCCCTACATGCTCCTCTTTTTGTCTGGACTTCGATCGGACAACCCAGATTGCTCCTAATAGCTGATCTGACGACAATTGTAGCTCCTCCCCCTCAGTTATCTATGATTTACTTTCGATGAAGGATTTCTTGATAATTTTCAAAGGCCCAACCTTTTATTTCTTCCTTTGCGAGACCGACATTTTGGTCACTGCTCACCTTGTGATTCTCCTACATGATCGAAGTTAGACTATTCCCGACCTTCTGCACTCCTTGCATAGGGTCTGTGCACAATGAAATTATTTCTCCTAAGCTTTGAACTTAGTAAAACTTCAAAGGGTCTCGACCCTTTTCCCCTTTAACAGTTTCTGGTACCCTCTTGACACTCCCGTTCTTCCTCATGAGCTTGTTCAATACTTCAGATGAAGTATTGGCACATACTTGTGTTATCTCTCTTAGGCTTGTAATGGCTCAAATTCAAAGGGTTTAAGTCCCTTTTTTTTTCCCACAACTTCGCGTGCACTCATGGCACTCATTGCTCATTCTCCTAAGCTTGTCCAACACTTTAGCAACGCATTGGCACCGTGCACTCCTTTCACTCGACTCTTAAGTCCCAGATTCTGAAATTTTACTTGTGCACTCCTTCCGCTCTCTATGTAGACTTGCACTGCTCCTCCTGATCTTATCCTTCTGGTGTGCCCAACTGACAACCTTCTTATAGAAATCTAGAACAAGTTCTTACGCACTCCTTACATCGACTCCTCAGAGTATTCAGTAACTTTTATGTGCACTCCTTGCACAACCTTTTCTTGAGCTTTTAAATTTTACTAAGTGTAGGTGCACTCCTTGTGCTCACTCTTAGAGTGTTCAGTAACTTTGACGTGCACTCTCTGCAGTGTCCCTTTTGAGATTGGTGTGCCCACCTGGCACACTCCTCAAAAAAATCTAAACATATTTCTAGAGCACTCCTTTCACTGGCCTTCTATAGTTCTCTAACAACTCTAAGGTGCACTCATTGCACAGTCGTGAGAGCCCAAAACCACTCAGAAAACTACAGACAGATAGAGAAGTCTATCTAATTCCTGCATAGGGAATACATACATACACCCATAGAATTCATAAACACATAGTAGCCATTCAAATACATTCATAAAACACATATAAAACACATAGAGAATCATATGCAGGGAAATTTTCCTTTTGTATTAATATTTAATGGTATTTTTACAATGTGTACAAGACTGGACTACAACAAAGTCTCAGTTCCTTCTCCTCTCCTCTCTTTTCTTCAACAACTAACTAACAACAACCAATAACAACAACCCTTTCTGGGTATACATTACATACATTTATACATGAAGGGGCTTCTTGAGCCTTCCCTCCAGATCACCTACTTCTTTCACATCGCATTTAAGCATCCTACCACTAAGGATTTATTACAATAAATAAACATCTAGTCCAAATTGGATCTAGATCCACCTAACTGTCAACCATTAAAGGTGACTCTACACTTGGCTTGAAAAAGACAGTGGCTCGAATTTCCTTGAGCCTTACAAACTTAAATTACATTAAATTTTAAATTTAAGCCCAAAATTTTGAAAGGACTCACGGGTTCTTCTTCGAGATCTTCTCCCTCCTAGAGCACTGATGTGTTTTATGCTGACGCACTGATGAGTTGGAGCGATATTTCTCCTGCATCATACTCCCATGCTGACAAAAATCATGAGTTCTTTCTCATGACTCCCCTTCTTCTACTGTTGAGATCTTCCAAGGCCCCATACTTGAATTTTGAGCTATTGCTGGTTACCATCCTCTCTTTCTACTCTTCTTGGGTTGACCCAGGTTCATATCTAGTATGGTTTCCAACAAAACCCTTGAAAACTATCACCCCCCTAGTAAACCAGAAGGCAACATAGTACACAGGGTGCACTGCTCAGTCTCACTTGAGATAGTTCTATGGGTGGCTACAACGCTTAGGTGCTTTCAGCCTGGGAATGAGTGGGGATATGGGGTTGTACCTTGTGATCTTCATTATTTTACTATAACATCCATCTATATTAACTACTCTATCATTCTTATTCATGCATGCAAAACAACAGATCTAATTAACTCATCAAACATTCATCTAAGATATAATCATTAACAACAAAGATATAACAATAAACCATTCACATAAAACATAAGCTATCGTGGTTCACCCCCTCCTGGGCTATGTCCACAAAGATCTGGCTCTTGGGATCTTTTATTATTGTTTTGTCATATACGACACCATGTACATTACAATTCTCCCCTAGTTGGGGTAGATCTTTAATGAGGCAGACTAGATCACACCAGGTCCCTACTCCTATGATCTAACCCTCAAGATATACCTTACTTACTATCTACAACTCAATAGCTTACAAAAAGGTATCATATCTTACAATCTTTCTCCTAACTATGGAAAAAAGTCTTCTCTAGAATTCTGGGACCTCCGACCTAGACTCCCCAAGTCTTTATTTATACTCACCTATCAATTTGACAACTGTTACAATGTTTACCAAAGCCCTAGACCTAGGATGGTTAGGTCTTCTTGCATGCACGCCTTGCATGCTTTCCTCCTTTGCATGTGGCTTTACCTAGCACATGTTTCTTTTCCTTGCATCTGTATTTTCCTTATTTAAGATTTATTCTCCAAAATTAGCCTTTTCCCCAAAATGGGCCTGCGTCCAATAGGCCCCCAACACTGACATGTGGCTCATCCCGAGCCACCTAGGCACTGGGTGCTCCTTTGATAGGCTATGCTAGACCATGGAACTTATCTGCAAGTTCCCTTCCTCATGTTCAGAATTGCATGGCCCTTTCTATGAGTTCTTCTAATACTTGTGCTGTGATCTCCTCCTGGTTCATTGTTGTGCATTCTTCCTGTGTCTGTGCCATGTTTTTCTTCTCTGTCTCCAGTTGCACAATTATCCCCATTGATTGCTCTTGGAGGGGTTCCATCTATGCCTGTCATTCCTTCTTGTTTGTCTGTGCATAATTTAGATTGACCTGCAAATTCTTCATGTCTTGTGTTCCCCTAAGATGCTCAATGATACTCATTGTTCTCTGCCTCTGCTTGAGGTCTTGGATAACTGCGATTATCTTTCCTTCTTCCTGGTCCCACTGCTAGACATGTTCATATTCCTCTAATGTTTTCCAAAACCGTGCTTCCCTGTCGAACAAATCCATAGCTACGCTGACTTGTCTTTTCATTTTGTCCATTTTTCCTACAACTTCTCATCTCCTTTGTTCTTTCACCTCCAGGGGAGTCATAGGGATGAGTTGTTCCTTGAGGTTCTCAATCTCCTACCGGTATTGATCAATTGTTTGCACAATGTGATCAATCTTCTGCATTATGTTGGGATTTACTACTTGTGCATTGTTTGGGATTCTGTTATAAGCTGCAGTCACTCCCTTCTCGAGCATGTCCATGTGATATTTTTGTTCTTTTTTCTCCAAAGTCAGATGGTCGCATGTAATTTGTATCATTTTCATGACTCCTCTTCCCACCTCTAGGTTTGTGGCATATGTGTGGGCCCTCAACTACACTTCCTACATAACACTCGCTTGCAGCCTATATAGATCCTTCGTGGGTATCTGTGCCATTATTATGTCCAAATCTTTGACCTCTTGTAGTGGTGTCTACGATATTTCAGGATCAAGCCTGATCATCTCGTTTGTGACGGTAAATGAGTCACTTCTCTGGACGACAAATTGTACCATCTCTTCATCTTGCTTCTTTCTAGGTGGCCTTGGTGCTTCCTTCTGCTACTGCA
>JZKD02S0420651.1:126208-149843 GCA_000966675.3 Picea glauca | reverse complement strand
TCCCCCACGTGGAAGAGTGTACATACTTCTGGGGTGTAAATACTTCATGGGGTATAAACACGGCTGAAAGCAAGGACCTCTGAATTAGGAAGATAATCAGGCTCCACAACCAACAGATTGCATCTATTTTGCAGGTGTTTCCGAAAGGGCCAATAGCTAGGGCTTTGTTGGTGTGCTCTTTGAGTGAACCCTGGGTCTGCCCCTGTGCCAATAAATGGTTCCGTTGTTGGGACAAGAATCTATGTAAGGGAATGTCAAGGTGGTTCCCATAGAAGACAAAGATTCAGAAGTGGATAGAGGATCAAGAGAGGGCACCAAAGCCCAGAACAAGAACCCTAAACTGAGTACTGAAGATTGACTACAAATATACATCTTCACCGACATTCATGAGATCTTCTTTGGAGGAATCCACCAGGAGTTGTTTGAGTGGTTGGCTAGGTTAGCTTATACCCAATTCGAGATCAGATCTAGACCTCCTGTGGTTTGGACACCAGCGTTGATCCAGAAGGTCAATAGAGTTGACAATGTTGTATCTAGGGCTATAGATCATTGGTTTGATAGTAATATTGGAGGGTATATCATCGCATTTGCTATTGATAGAAGAGAATCATATAGCCAGGAAGAGAGATACTTCTTCAAAGGACCTAGAGGAAAAGTTTTAGAATTTCTAAAGCTAAGAATCAAGATGATGTTGCATGAAAAGAATGTCTTGAAGATACAATAGATCAGTTGGATCCAAAAAGGCTAATGTTCAAGAATTCAGATAGTGAAAACGATAAATAAGCTGGACATACGCACATTGGGAAAGTATTTCAATGGATTCACCTTGAGAACCTGTTTAAGAAAAACTACGGAGACAAGGGTTTCTACAGTGGAGAAAAAGCATATCTGACAAACAAAGAACATTCATAACCCACCAGAGAAGAGGAAGAGGAAGCTGGAGAACTGCTCCAAAGAGATCCAGAAACCTCAGGAACTGCACATATTACTGAAGTAAGTAACATTAACCCTCATGTTGTTTCAATAGCACCAAGCAGCCAAAATAGCCAGAACCACCAGAGTATTGTTACTAGCAACTCAGGCTATACTCAGACAGGAAGCTTAGGGAAATCTATGGCAGATGAGATGAGGCTCCCTATCTTTAGGGGAGATGCATCTGAGGATCCCAATAAAAAATGGTTCCTATGTGAAGCTATGCGGAATATTAAAAGTATCACCGACGAAGCCATCAAGAGAACCCAGTTCGACACTATGCTAAGGGATCATGTACTAAGTTGGTACATGAAACTTGTCCAAGGACTGGCGTAGCCTAAGCCACTGAACAAGATCAAGAATGCATTGATTGAAAAGTTTAAAAAACCTAAGTCAGAGTCACAGTGAATTAGCTGAAATAGGTCAAACAAAAGGTAGCGAGACCTGTTTGGGAGTTCGATCAGAGATTCAAGACCCTAATAGGCCATTTAACTTTTCAGATCCCCGATGAAAAGAATAAAGAATGGTTCATCATGGCACTGTTACCACACATCAGATTCCGTCTGATGTCGTAGAAGATTGCATCACAGGTAGAAGCTTTGTAGATCGCCATGAAGCTTGAATCAATACCTATGGGAGAATCTAGCTCAGGCATGAGCCATATCTTGAGCTAGTCGACTAGGTTGTCTCTATAGGTCAAGGATATGAAGAAGGACAAGGGGAAGGACAAAAGAAAAGATATCTGGTGTGTAAGATGCATATCCGAAGTCCATGATAAGGAACATTTTCCCTTATTTCATGAGTATTTTCCTCAGGAGTGTCGATCCCCTTGAAGCAAGTTAACCTGCCTTAGTGCGATGTATGCAGAAATAGGCATTGCCCTGGTGAGTGTTATTACATGCAAAAGTATGTTCAGACACCCACAAACTTTTATTGCACATTTTTTAAACCAATGGGGCATGATGATTGATATTGTAGAGCTTACAATCTCATGCATGAAAGGTTGAGGGACATATACAAGATTCAAGGTGAAGTACAACAAGAAGGAAACACTCCGCAGTACAATTCTCTAGGGAGAGGAAATTTCAATCCTCACGATGGATACAGAGGATGAGGATGAGGAGGAGGTATGGGTCAAGGATGATGACAAATAATATGTTACAACTGCGTGCATACAAGACATTTAGTGAGGAACTACCAAAACCCTTGCACAACCTGTTGTTATTGCAATTCTTTCGAGCATGTCATCGAGGACTGCCCTATGTTGTTGGCTAAGCTTCAAGAAAGACAAGGAACTCACCAGAACCCACAAATACAATTAATCAAAGAGGAACCTCGCGAAGCTAATCCTATATTCACTATTATTACAAGAGGAGGCACTGCTATAGGACAGGATAGAGTGACCAAAGAGAAGATTGAAAAAGACTCATGAATCAGAAAAGATGTAGAAAAGACCCAGATTTTTGATGCAAAGAAAGAAAGGAAAATATTTGAAGAGGCAAGGCAAGAATTCAAAGAAGATCAAGGGTACTTCAAAAACACATCAAAAAATAAGATAATATGGAATGCCTCATGCATTTGATCAGTTTTCTTCGCCCAGAGGGGGAAAAGAGGTAAGTAAGCTTGTCAATTTCTTATATATGTTTATAGAACTGCTTAAACATGGGAAATTTATACAGGAACTACAAAATTTGGTTAAACAATATGAGCTAGGAAAGGTAGACCCCTTACTAAATAGGTTAGTACACCAAATTGGTAAGAAGAGAAGGACAAATAAATAATTACACTTGAATGCTCAGATATGAGAGTATGAGATAGACTATGTGGTCCTCGACTTAAGGTCGGAGGTCAATGTCATGATGAAGAAAACGTGTGCACTGATGGGAAAACCGAAGTTGATATATTCCCCTATTAGGCTTCACATGGCCAATCAGCAAGCTGTCAGCCCATTTGGACGATTAGAGCATGTCCCTGCGGACATTGATGGAGTAAGAACCTTTGCAGATTTTGAGGTAATTGAAATTTTTGATGATAAGTGTCCTTACCCTGCATTGCTAGGAATTGATTGTGCCTTTGACAATTCTACTGTTGTTTATTTAAAGAAAATACGCATGACATTTGAAAGAACTGGCCTTAGGGTCATTTCACCCTTATATCTAGATGACAGCCTGCGATATATAGAGCCTATCAGAGAAGAAGACCACGCATATGAACTGGAAAATATCTACAAACTAACAGCCATAAAATAGGATTATATCAACCCTACTACCGATGGAAATCTGAGCTGGAGAAGTGACAACACATGTTCATCAGACTCAGAAGAAGCACTGGAGAACTGGAAGAACTAGATGTATGAAGTATCTACAAGGAGATGTGCTCGATTGACTAGAGAAGTCCACTGGATTGGTACAACAATGAGTAACTTACCCACATTTGATGGGTTGAACCCCTTAGAAAAATTCTTATTAGAGTTTGATTCAAGTTTACCAACACAACAGAGGTTGTTGGAAATGGATGAGGCCATGAGAGCCACACCAACAAGATGGTGGGGGATGCACAAAGGGAACATCACAAACTGGACACAATGTTGAACTTTGATGACAGCGGGGTTCTCAGGACAAGTAGGAAGCTGGGAAGTGAGGTACATAGGTCAAAGTTGACCAAAGGACGATGTACGAAGCTGAGAAGAGGCCTAGAGTGAAATTACTCGAGAACAATGGGTGCACAGATTCATTAATACGCTGGACACGATCCCTATCAACTAGTACCTTCAAGAAGAGCTGTGCCTCATCACTTCAGATTGGGAAGGGATGATCCAGAATTTTATAACCACCTTTTTGTTTGAAATTGAATTTCCTTCAGTATATCAAGCACTATATATTGTGAGGCAGAAAGTATTTAAGGAGGCATCTAGCCTCCCTTTGGAGTGAGAAGAGGATGAATGGACTATGCCATTCCAGAAATTGCAAGGATGTTACAACATTAATTCCAATGAAGATGATGATCCGAGGAAGGTAAACATTATTGAGGCAGAAGGCCACATAAATGTGGAAGGACCAAAAGTTGCACTTCCATTCATAGGACAACCGATCAAAATAAATAAATTCAATATTGGAATCGAGGAGACACTGAAGCTTGCCAATGTCGTAGATTATTGGGACGTTGCTGCCATTGACAAGATTATAGAGTTATTGCACGAATATCAGGGCTTGTTCCTAACCAAGTTCACTGATATGAAGGGAATCAAAGGACCTATGGAAGAGATGAGAATACCTTTGAAGCCAAATGAGAATCCAGTCAAGAAAAGACCCTACAGAGTGAGCCCAAAATATAAGGAAACAGTGAAGATCGAGCTCGACAGAATGCTGGAAGCAGGGATTATTGAACCTGTCGAAGATTTAGAGTGGATCAACCCTATGGTGGTGCAAGACAAGAATACAGGCAATATGAGGATCTGTGTAGATCTCAGGAAGCTGAATGATGCTTGTCTGCATGACCCTTTCCCTACACCATTCACAGATAAAGTGTTGGATAACGTGGGAGGACACGAAGTATATTCTTTTACAGATGGGTTTTTAGGATACCATCAGATCCTCATCACCAAGGAGGACCATCATAAGACTACATTTTCCATAGAGTGGGGATCCTACCAATATACAGTAATTCCATTTGGATTGAAGAATGCCCCGACCATCTTCTTCAGGGTGGTGGTCAAAGTGTTCAAAGAATTTTTCCATAAATTTTTAGAAGCATACTTTGATGACTAGACTGTTTTTAGTTTGTTGAAAAATCATATTGAATGTCTAAGGATAATGTTGGAAAAATGAAGGAAATGTCAAATTGCTTTGAATATGAAGAAATGCATATTTTTCTCACCATTTGGAGTGCTATTAGATCATATAGTCCAGCTCCTGAAAACAGGAATGGCTCCAAGTGAGTATACAATTTCCCAGAAGAAACAACTAGTGGTGCGAGCTGCAAACTTTTCACTGATAGTTGGTCAGCTATATAAGATGGTACCTGGTGAGATAATAAGAATATGTGTGATGGAGGCAGAGCATCCACTGATCCTCACATAAGATCATGAAGGCATCTCAGGAGGACATTACGCAGGGAAAACAATTGCATAGAAGGTTTTGCGAGCTGGACTTTGGTGGCCTACGTTACACAAAGATGCTAAAGAGTATGCCAAAGCATGTGATGTATGCTAGAGATTTGGAAAACCATCCCAAAGATATGAAATGCCATTAGCACCGCAGATGACCCTACAAGCATTTGAAAAGTGGGCCATTGACTTCTTGGGACCTATAAATCCACTAGGAAAGTGCACGGGAGCAAGGTATATTATTACCGCCACATAATACTTAACCAGATGGGCCAAATCCAGAGAAATCAAGGACTGTAGTGCAACTACAACTGTGCATTTTATATTTGATGACATAATAACCAGGTTTGGATGCCCTAAGATCCTTATGAGTGATCAGGGTACACACTTCATCAATAAGACAGATGAAGACCTGACTGAAGAATTTGTAGTTCATCATAAGAAGAGTACACCTTACCACCCACAAGCAAACTAAACAGTTTAATCATTCAACAAGATCTTGGGGACATCATTGAAAAATATTTGCAGCGTGAACAAGGATGACTGGGATTTAAGAGTACTAGTAGTACTCCTGGCTTATAGAACCACTTGCAATAAATTAACAACGCAGACCCCCTTCAAGTTGGTTTATGGTCTGGAAGTTGTTGTCCCGATGGAGTACTTGGTACCAAGCCTAAGAATTGCTTCATTTACAGACATGGATGATACCGACGTTTTTCATGAGAGGTTTTCACAGTTGGTTGAACTGGAAGAAGACATATTCATTGCAGGATTTTTTCAACAAGTTCAGAAGGAACGAGAAAAGGTCTACCATGACAAACACATCAAGAAGAAGATATTCAAGCAAGGTGATTTAGTACTGGTGTATGACAGTAAGTTTATCAAACATCCTAGGAAGTTTAGAATGCATTGGCTCAGACCATATGAGATTGCCTATGTTACAGAAGGAGGAGTTGCACAGCTGAAGACATTGAAGGGAGACTGGAAAGAAGGATTAGTGAATGGGAGTCAGCTAAAGTTGTATTATGACAACCAGCTTCCTCACAACTCTCAGTAAAGGAAAGGGAAAAATCGTCCAGGTACCAAGTGTAGTTGAAACTGTGTACCAGACATAGAAAAGACAATCTGCACAAGGATGGAAAGGAGGCATAAAACAGAAAGAAAAGGCTGAACTACATAGTCCAAAGTCAAAGTGAAATAGAAGGATCAGATCTGAAGTGCCTTGGGACGAGTCACAGGTGAGTGTTGGGGGCCTGTTGGCCCTTGTTTATGAAAGGAAGCGAAGATAGAGGAATGAAAGTTCAAACGTGAACTGCGTGGGAGACATAGTGACTGTCACTAGGTTGAAGTAAGCAAAAGAGTAGAAAAGTCAGAGCGAAGTATGTAAAAGAAAGTCATTGGATGAGGAGATCAGGGATGACAGATCAGTAAGGAAGAAGGATCATGGACAACTCAACAAGCAGAGAAATCCATCATTGGATGCTTTGGAGCATCACGCGATGAATAAGCAAAGACAGGCTAGTGAAGCCCTGAAAAAGTGGGTCAAGTTGACCTAGGGTTTTATACACCTAGGGTTTTGGGTAATTAGGGTTTTGACACCTAAGTTTCAGCCTAAAGCTATCAGTGAGGGATTGTAATGTATAAATAAAGGTCAAGAGGACCTGGGTTGGGTTGGTCATTGAGTATTGGTGTGATATTATTGTATATCTAGCTCTATTGTGTGTGAGAGATTATTGTATTGTGAGAGAGAAGTGTTGAGTGAGAGAGCCTTCTAGTATTGTAAGATCTTCAGCTGGGTGCGAAGGTCAAGTCCTATAGATGAGTGTGCAGGAAGGGGAGAGAAAGAGAGAAGAAGAACAAAGATCTGCTAGCTGAGAGTGCATAAAAGAACTGTATGATTTACCTTAATATATCATAAGCATAGTTCTATGAACGTAGCCCTAGAGAGAGGGTGAACCACATATATTTTGTTGTATATGTGTGATTGATGCCCGTATCTATGTCATTGTTATGTTGTTATTTTCATTATTGTGTTAGATCTAATTTATAAGTTGCACAGAGTAGATCTAGCTGATAAGAGATATATGAATGTTGTATTACTGTTATACTAGATCCACTTGATATTCCCCTGGCTGTAGACATCTCTGTCTTGCAACCCCCTCATAACTGCTTAGGGTGATACTGCATCTACTTCGGAGGTGCCGTCGAAAGGGCTAGTAGCTAGGGCTTTGTTGGTGCACTCTTGGAGTGAACCCTGGGTCTGCCCCTATGCCAACACTTGGCATCTTGCATGGTATCAATTTACTGGCGAACCTTGTTGCTTCATTGTTGATTTATTTTATGATGAGGCCTCTAGTCCTATGAATCGTGTCGAATTGTTCCTTCACCTACTCTACTAATTCCTTCTCGCACTCCTTATTTTCCAAAAATTCTTCTAGCTGCGTGTTGACTGTGGGAAACCCTGTAATCTTGGAAATGAGTGCCACATCTATTTGTATAGGCCTATCCATCCACAGGATTCTGTTGGGTATGTGTTATATTCTTTTCATGTGTGTGTGTGGGTGCGTCAGATTCGACAACTTTGTTATATTCTTTGCTATTTTTAGTGGATTTTACTATTTTTAGCGGTTTACTAAATTAATCTCGGATTAAGGGATTAGGGTTTTGGTATCTAAGTAATACCTAAAAACATTGTATATATTGTATGGTGAATGGTGAAATTCGAGATAATGAATATAAGAAAGGTTTTCCTAGTTGAGGGTTTCTGGTATAAAATCTCGGTGTACTCTGTGTATGAGCCATTGATTAAATTCAGGTTTTCTTAAGAATCTATATGCATTTCTTTATTTCACAAGTTTAAAAATTACATGTGGTAGCAGAGATCGTTTTTGGCTTCAGAGGGATGCCTTTGTTGTTGAGGGTTTGGCTCGGTCTTGATAGATCAAGTTTATCTTGGGTCTGTGATAAACCTGGGTTTAGTGGGAGCTTTTGCAGTGGTGATTTGAGTGCAGAAAGAGGAATGGCGAGTTCTTATAGAATCGATATAGAGAATTTCAACAGTAAAAAATTTGATCTATGGAAGCTGAAGATGGAGGACCTTATTGTAGACAAAGAACAATGGATCACTATGGATCCTGGTACACAACCTACTGATATGTAGCCTACTGGCACACAGATGACTAGTACACAACCTACTAGTGCACAAACTACTAGTACACCACCTACTGGTATGTGGAAGGAAGATTGGGAGAAGTTGGACAAAAGAGCAAGGAGTACTATTTGACTCTGCCTGGCAGATTCGGTGTTGTTGAATGTCTCAAGAGAATCTACAGCCAAGGAACTATGGGATAAGTTGGGGAATTTGTATCAATCAAGGTCCCTGGTAAACAAGTTGTTTATTCGAAAGAAGCTATATCATCTTAAGATGGAAGATGGAGATTATGTGATAGAACATCTAAATGCCTTTAATACTCTGGTAAGTCAACTTGGCTCTGTTAATATTATGATTGCAGAAGAAGATAAGTGTATTACTTTGTTATGTTCTTGGATAGACTCTTGGGATAATTTGGTTGTAGCAATAGGTAGTACCACTCAATCTACATTGAAGTATGAGGATGTAGTTGCATCCTTGTTATCTAAAGAGATGAGGCGAAAAAGCATGGATGGTCACAGCACAGATGCTTTATTTGTAAGAGGGCATACCCAAGACAGGAACCCTGGTAAGCCTTCAGGGTGGATATCTAAATCTACAGGTCGATGTAAGTCTCTAGGAAAATCTTTGAGGAAATGCTGGAAGTGTGGTAAAACAGGGCATTATAAGAAAGATTGCAAATCTAAGAAGGTTGAAAAACCAAAGGGATCTGATAGTACCTCTTTCACAGAGGCGAAAACCTCCACTGAAGAAGGAGGTGATGTTTACCTAGAATCTACAAGTACACATGCAGACCGTGATGCATGGTTGATCGACTCATGTGCGTCATACCATATGACTCCTCACAAGGAGTGGTTCTATGAATATGAAAAATATGATCGTGGTGATGTATTCCTAGGAGATGACTCGACAACAAAAATCTTGGGACGTGGAAGAGTTAATTTTCTACTAAAATATGGAAGGATTAGAACTCTCCCTGGGGTTTTGGACATTCGAAAACTAGCTAGGAGCTTAATATCTGTAAGCAAGATGGAAGATGTAGTAGTGGATACTGTATTTGGAAAGGGAACTTGCAAGATGGTATGAGGAGAAATGGTGTTGATGAGGGGAGTTCGGTGTGGAACTCTATACAAGTTATTGGGAAGAACTTATACTAATGGGTGTAATAGTTCTATTGTCCTTGAACAGACAAATAAAGAAGACAAGACCAATACCATCCCTGAAAAGAAGACCATGTTGTGGCATCAAAGACTGGGGAATATTGGAAAAAAGGGCCTTCGAACAATACACGGTAAAGGCATGGTTGAAGGTATGTCTAATTGCACTCTGGGTTTTGATTTCTGTGAACATTGCATATATGGTAAACAAAATCGAGTAAGATTCCCATCTGGTGCTACAAGAGCAAAGGGGATCTTAGAATTGATACACAATGATGTGTTTGGACATGTGTATGTTCCATCACTAGGTAAGTCTATGTATTATGTTTCATTCATAGATGATTTCTAAAGGTACACATGAATTTATTTTCTTAGAAATAAATCTGATGTATTTGACAAATTTAAAGAGTTTAAGGCTCTAGTATAAAATCAGACAGAGAAGAAAATAAAGGTATTAAGAAAAGATAAGGTTGGAGAATTCTATGGAAATGAATTCTAAGAATTATGTAAGAAGTGTGGTATAGCAAGGAAGAAGGCTACTCCATACACTCCTCAGCAGAATGGAGTTGCAGAAAGGATGAACAGGACACTGATGGAAAAAGCAAGGAGCATGCTCAGCGATGCCGAGTTAGGGAAAGAATTTTGGGCAGAGGCAGTGGGTACAACATGTTACTTGATCAATCAATCACCTTCATCAGTGTTGGATGTTAAAACTCCACATGAGTTATGGTCTGGGAATAAATCCTCTCTTTAATATCTTAGAGTGTTTGGTTGTGATGCTTATGTACATGTTCCAAAGGAAAATAGAAGCAAGCTGGATAAAAAAGGATGAAAAGTGTATCTTTATTGGTTATAAAGATGGTGTGAAAGGTTATAAGCTTTGGAACCTAGAAACCAAGAAAATTGTTTATAATCAAGATATTGTTTTCAAAGAGGTAAAATATGTGTCCAAACAAGAATTCCTATCAATGCAAGATGAACCTAAGAAAATGGAGCTTGATTTGGATGATGCAAAATCTAAATCATCTGAAGAAGAGGACGCAAAAGAAGAAGAAGAAGAACCTCATACCCCAATATTGAGGAGATCAATGAGAGATAGAAGGAAACTAGAAAGGTATAGTCCACCTGATTTTCATTCCAATTTTGTTTTATCTATTACTAATGATGATCCCATAACTGTTAGGGAAGCAGTGAATTCAGAGGATAGTAAACTCTAGAAGAAGTCCATGGTTGAAGAAATGTATTCCTTGGATAAGAATGAGGCATGGGATATAGTTGAGTTGCCATATGGAAGAAAATCGGTTGGTAGAAAATGGTTGTTCAAGAAGAAGTTTAATGCACAAGGTAAAGTGGAGAAATACAAAGCTCGGTTAGTAGCAAAAGGTTATTCCTAGGTAGAGGGAATTGACTTTGGTGAGATTTTTTCACATGTTGCTAAGTTAAATTCTATTAGATTTTTTTTATCTATTGCTATTGCTTTTGATCTTGAAGTGGAACAGATGGATGTGAAGACAACATTCCTACATGGGGATATGGAAGAAGAAATCTACATGAAGCATCCAGAAGGCTTTGTAGTGAAGGGAAAGAAAGAGTTGGTCTGTAATCTAAAGAAGTCACTATATGGTCTGAAGCAATCACCTAGGATGTGATACCAAAAGTTTGACACATACATCCTTGGATTGGGATTTGTGAAAAGTAGGGCTGATCACTGTGTATATTCCAAGCAGGTTGGTAATCACTTCATTTATGTAGTGTTGTGTGTTGATGACATGTTGTTGGTAGGAAATAACATGGATATTATCAAGGAGGTGAAATTGCAGCTATCCTCCAAATTTGACATGAAGGATCTCGACGCTGCTAACTTCATTCTAGGAATGGAAATTAAAAGAGATCGTGAAAACAGGAAATTATGGTTGAATCAGAGAAAATATGTTGAGACAATATTGCAGAGGTTTAATATTCATGGAAGTAAACTGGTCAAGGTCCCTATTCCTATAGGTGTAAATTTATCTGCAGATCAGTGTCCCAATACATAGGAAGAAGAAGAGGACATGCCCCATGTTCTGTATGCTAGTGCAGTTGGAAATTTGATGTATGAGATGGTCTGTACTAGACTGGACATTGCACATGCAGTGGGAGTTTTGAGCTGGTATATGTCAAAACCAGGGAAGGAGCATTGGACAACAGTAAAGAGGGTCTTTAGGTATTTGCGTGTCACTACCAATTATGGATTGTTCTACCAAGGAAGACCAGGATTAGATAGAGTGGTGGACATACATGGCTTTGTTGATGCAGATTGGGCTAGAGATCTGGATCGTAGAAGATATACAAGTGGGTATGTGTTTAACCTATTTGGAGGAGAAATCAGTTGGATGAGCAAAACACAGGCTGTAGTGGCACTCTCAACTACAGAAGTTGAATACATGGCAGCCACTCATGCAAGCAAGGAAGCAGTATGGTTATAGAGATTGTGTTCAGGTATTGGGTTGGTACAACAAGCAGTGAGATTAGATTGTGATAGTCAGAGTGCCATATTCCTGGCAAAAAACCCAACTTATCATTCGAAGACAAAGAATATTGATGTTTAGTATCACTTTGTGAGAGACATGGTTGAGGAAAAGAAGGTGTTGATGGAAAAGGTTGACACTTTGAAGAATGTTGCAGATTCATTGACAAAGTATGTAAGCACAGAAAAGTTCTTTTGGTGTAGAGTAACAATGGGAATTTATTCCCTAGATTGTT
The DNA here is from genome assembly GCA_000966675.3 of Picea glauca. Taxonomy (NCBI): domain Eukaryota; kingdom Viridiplantae; phylum Streptophyta; class Pinopsida; order Pinales; family Pinaceae; genus Picea; species Picea glauca. The sequence continues at coordinate 137,716 of JZKD02S0420651.1, read as the reverse complement.
GACTATATAATATTGGGACCCCTGGATGCAAAGAAAAAAGCAAGTGGGAGAATGTTGGGTATGTGTTATATTCTTTGCATGTGTGTGTGTCGGCGCATCAGATTTGACAACTGCGTCTGATGATCCCTTGTAGTAGTGTTCTATTTGTGTTGTGTGTGTCAAGCACTTTCCTAGGGGGGTCCTAGGGGGGGGAAGGTATGCCCCCCCTGGTTACGAACAGCGTTTGGGGCAATGCCCCGAAATTTGTTTTTGGGCGGTTTTTGCTATTTTTAGTGGTTTTCTGTTTTTTTGCTATTGTATATATTGTATGGTGAATGGTGAAATTTGAGATAATGAATATAAGAAAGGTTTTCCTGGTTGAGGGTTTCCAGTATAAAATCTTTTTGTACTCTGTGTATGAGCCATTGATTAAATTATGTTTTTCTTAATAATCTATATGCATTGATTTACTTCACAAGTTTAAAACTTACAGATTCCCCCATGGACTCGAGGCACTAATTTCTTGATGCAGAGACCGACATTTTTTCCCCACCCCAAGTGTGGAATGTCCAACAAATTCATGATGTCGGAGTTTTATAACCCCGTAATCCACTACGCAGGCTCTAATACTAGCCTTCCTAGGGGTCCAATCTCCCCTGTGTTGATCAAATAGTTGTCTTCATCCAACTCTAGGAATTTTTCTACGTTGCGCATGTCATGGTCCTCGTAGCACAACTTGGGCACTTTCCCCAACATGTCCTCGACAGTGGGGAATGCATCTAGAATAAATGGTAATGAAATTTCTAGACACTCGAGGGTTTTTATTTTCTACCCCACTATGGATGTTCCTAATTTGGTGGCTTCTACACCCTCATTGTCCCTAGGTGAGTCTGGTCGGCTTGTTATGTCCTCAACCAAGACTTCATCTCATGACTGGGAAGGTCTTGGTTCCGCTGTGTCAGTTGGTCTTGCAAGATCCTCATGGTTAGGGTTTGAAACCCCGTTCCCGACTCTGGAGCTATGCCTTACCTCTACTCGCTATGCTGTATGGAGGTCTTCCTCAACCTGCATTGGACTACTAGACTCTAGCTCCGAGGTGGTCACATCCTCGAGCTCGACTATGGTATCGATTTGTATCCTTTCCTTGTGCCTCTGACATTGTCAGGTGATCTGGATAAACTGGCCTGATTACCCCAGCTTCGGTGGAGCCATCTTGCGTGACCTATCATAATATTGACTGGCTACGGTGACAATTTCGAACTTAGGGAACAAATTCTTCTACCACTCTGAGTTCAAAATTCATGAATTGTTGAATAACTGTGCACTTTCCGCCTTTTATAGACCTTTTCAAGGTCATTTTTCACTTTTTGCGTACATTTGTGACAACTTTAATTTTTACTGCGTGATGTATTTTGATATATGGTGCGGTAACTCCTATGCACATTTTTTTTTGTTTTTTTGTATTTTCTGCCATTTGTAATTTTGTATTTGTTTTTCTTCCTTTTTCTCTTTTTTTTTGGTTTTGCCATTTTTTTGTCTAGTATCTACTATGGTACACTATATACACATTTTCTTACTGCACTGTAACTTTTTAAGTACTAGGAGGTTGACTATCCCTATATAGTTTCAGTCGACTCCCATTGATCATTCCTTTCAGTTATTTTCCTTGCAAATCTTTCAGCTGTACAAATCCCCCATCCGTGATAGTCTTTACTTCGTATGGTCCCATCCAATTCATTCTAAATTTCCTTGGATGTTGAAGAAATTTATTGTCATACACCAAGACTAGGTCTCCCTCGAAACTTTTCCTCTTGATATGTATATCATGCCAAGATTTATCTCTTGCTCTATGTACTTCTTGGTGAAATCCTGCTAGAATCCTATCTTCTTCCATCTCCATCAGCTGACTTAGCCTCTCTTTTACTATGATTCGTTCTATCATGTTGGTGATTGCTGCTACGCACAGACTGGGTATGAGGAATTCTAATGGAACCACTACTTCTTGTCCATACACTAGCCTGAATGGTGTATGTCCTGTCAACATTTTGCATGTAGTCATGTATGCCCACAACATTGTTGGTATCTTCAAGTCCCAATCGTCCCTATTAACATTTCAAATCTTGGTTAAGGAATTCTATAGGATATTATTGAAGGCTTCCATTGTTCCATTTTCTTGAGGGTGATATGGTGTACTCTTTCTATGATAGAATTCAAACTCCTCAGTCATAGGCTTGATAGTACTATTGATAAAGTGAGTTCCTTGGTCACTCATCAAAACCCTTGGACAACAAAATCTAGTTATCACTTTCTCAAATAAGAAGTGTGTTGTTGTCTCTGCACTGGAGTCTTTGACTAGTACAACCTCTTCCCGTTATGTCAAGTATTATGTCACAGTAATGCTATACCTTGATCCTTACCTCTTTTTCAGTGGGTTAATTGGTCCCACAAAGTCTATTTCCCATTTGTAGAATACTTGCAAGGTTACATGTGGTCTTAGGGGCATCTCATCCCTTCTATTAGGTGTACCAACCCTCTAACAGACATCACATTTTTGGTAGTATTCCTTAGCATCTTTGTTAATTGTTTGCCACCATAGTCCTATGTGAAATACATTATGCACGATAGATTTTCCTGCATAATTTCCTCGAGCTATTCCCTCATGAGCTTCTGCCCAAATCCTAGGCCTTTCATGTTCTAGTACACATCTTCTCAAAATGTTGTATGCACCCATTTTGTATAATTTTCCTGCAATCAATTGATACTCTACAACTCTAACTACCATATTTTTTTTCTATGTAGTCTTAAAATTTTATGGTGCAGTCCCTGTACTCAAGTATTAAATGATGTCAGCAAAATATTCTTCAATTACTTGGACTGAAAATAAATACGCATCAGGGAAGTTGTCCTCTAAATTTGTAGGTTCCTCTCTATTGATGATCCTTTATAAAAGATCAGGCCTTGCATTCAACTTCTCTGGTTTGACTATTACTTCAAAGTCAAATTCTTGAAATAGAAATAACCATCTAAAGATTCTCCCCCTTAACACTGGCTTGTTGACTAGGTACTTGAGGGTAGAATGGTCTGTGAACATCTTGAAATGTTTACCAAGTAAATAGTGTCTGAACTTATGCAGTGTATAGACCCTAGCTAGGCCTTCTCTTTCTGTTGTATTGTAGTTCTTCTTTGACTCTGATAGTTTTGTTCTTGAAAATGCTATAGGAGGATCCAATTCCCCGGCTCTTGGCTATGCCAAAATTGCTCCAAGTGTTATAGATGATGCATCTACATGCACATGGAATTTTTTTCCCAATCTAGGAATACTATAATAGGTTTTGTTACCATATTTTCCTTTAAGGTGTCTAAACCTTGTTGACAATCCTCATTCCAATGGAATTTAGTATCTTTCTTTAACAATTTCTCCATTGGCATAGTGATCTGTGCATACCCTTTTATAAACTTTCTGTAGTATCTTGTATGTCCCAATGTTTCTCTCAATTGGCACACTGGTTTTGGTGTTGGTAAATTGACAATCACTACAATCTTGGCAGTATACACCAATAGCCCATGTTTACAGACTATATGTCCCAACAGTATTCCAAAAGGTGTCCCAAAAATTCACTTCTTGGTATTCAATGATATCTGACACTTCATGCATCTTTCCAACATCAACCTTAACACCTCTACATGATCTTTCAACATATTGTAGACTATCCAATCATCCATATACACTTCCAAAAACTGATGTATGAACTCCTTGAAAGAAACTATTACTACCCTTAAAAATATAGTTAGTGCATTCTTCATCCCAAAAGGCATGATTATATACTGGTAGGATCCCCATTTTGTGGCAAAAGTAGTCTTGTACTTATCTTCTAGAGCTATCTTGATTTGATGGTAACCTAAGAATCCATTTGTAAATGAGTATGCATCCTGGCCTCTCAAATTATCTAATACCTCATTTGTGAAAGGGGTGGAAAACGGGTCATGTAGGAAAGCATCATTCAACTTTATCAGGTTGACACATATCCTTATGCCTCCTTTCTTCTTCTCCTGAACTACCATAGGGCCTATCCATTCTGATTATTCTATTGGTTCTATGATCCCTTCTTCCAACATTGTGTCAATTTATGCTCTTACTTTCTTCTTATATATTGGATTTAGTCTATACGGTCTCTGTTTGATAGATATAGCATCATTTTTTAGAGGTATCTTCATCTCTCCTATATCTCCTACTATGCCTTTCATCTCTGTAAACATTGTTGGGAACAGGTCATTGTACTTGCGCAATAACTTTGTTATTCATTCCACTGTTTGTTCATCCCAGTAGTCTCCAATGATGTCCATTTTGGGATTCTCATTTGTCCCAATGTTGAATTTATTCACCTTGATTGGCACAACAAACACTTATAATTCCAAATATGGATCTTCCACCTCTCTTTCACCTTCGACTTCTGTAATATGAATGTTGTGTGGGTCATCTTCATCTGGTGCTTCTTCCTGCACATGGTAGCATGACAATAGTTCTTTGACTGTCTGTTTATTCTGTTGTTGACACTTTGTCATGAGTTCAAACTCCAGTTCATCAACAAATATTACCCTTCTTATCCTTTTTAGTGCTAAATCCATGTTTGGGTTCTCATGTTCAAATGAGAAAGTGACTATAAAATTTTGATGTAATGTTGTCCATTTTGCAGTGCCTCTGTGTAGTTCTTGGTCTACATACTAGTTTTCTGGAATGCCTTCTAATGTATGGATGAATTGATGAGGCCATTCATCTAGTGTTGTCATCCTCCATAGTGTTCTGCATCTCTACAAATGTTTTGATGGTGTCCCCTATCCATCATATCTCTGCATCTTATTTCTCCCTTGTTATACGTCAAATCTAATGCGCAATAGTTGCTTACATTGGTACCAGTCCTTAATTGTTTCTTTGTGTGCACCCCAACATATTGTAGGTGTTTCCTTGAATGCAATGTCCAGGGTTAAGAGCCTTTGATTCTCTAACACTTCATCTTCGTATCTTGTTAGGAGTTCTTCTAAATCATTTATGCCATGAAAACTGTGAGGTTCTCTTATCTCGATACCCACCCATCTTATTGCATGGTATATTCTTGCGCACCTTCTTGTGGAGACTTAATGTAATATTTTCTACCAATTTTCCAAGCATGTATCTGAATCAAAATAAAATGATGTGATGCTCCTTCAACTGAGTACCCCATCTGCAGTGGTATTAAAATAGTCTTCTTCACGTGCGGTGGTTCTGTATAACTGGTTGATTTCCTCCAGATCTAGGCAAGTTGTCTCTACAAACTTTTTTCCTTCAGATGGATCTAGTGGTGCAATGATTATGTATTCTCCTGATTCAAATGTCATCTTCCTTGTCTTCAAGTTAATTATGGCCTAATTTTCAAATTCCCAATCCATTCCAAGAAATGCTTGATATGGTGTTGTGCCATCCACTATTTCAATCACTTCAAAGTATGCCTTAGTGCGCACTCCATCCAGATATACTATGACACCTTTTAACCTTCCAATTGGTATAACTCTATGTTGATTTACTAGTTTCAGTTGGACAGGTGAGTAGCCTAATGTGGGCTCCCCCATACATTTCCATGTCTTCTTAGGTAGCACATTGACCTCTGAGCCTAAGTCCAATATAATGTCTCCCATATTGAAATTTCCAATGTTAGCATTCAATATGAATTTCGTGCTTGTCCTCCTTCTTGAATGGAGGTGGTGACTATTTTTTGTTCTAACTTTCCCTCTACCTCTGTGTTACATATTTGTAACATATTTTACAACACTTTAACAGATGATGGATTATTAAGTAGATTAACACAGAATTGTAGAAAATTCTTTATGGTACTTACTTGGTATACAACTTGTGTTTCATTGGCATGGTCCATTTCTGAAGGCATATCATACATTGGTACGTTATGATTATGTTGCGTAATTGATGTAGATGCAACATTTTTCTTTAAGAACTCTTGTATTTCCTCCTTGAATATTTCTTTTTCTTTCCCCACATCAAACTATTTTGGTGGTTCAATATTCTTCTTCACCCATTGGTGTCGCACTGGGTGATGTCTGACTACGTCAACTCATGTCTTAGCTCCTCCACACGTAACTATGTAAATATTTCTTCCATCATCCCTCGCATCTACAAAAATCCAATGAACATTATGATTGTTATGGTTTCTCTTTTCTTGAACTTTTCCCAATAATGTTGGACAATCCTCTGTATCATGGTCTATTGTGTGACAATACATGCATGTTGCAGGTGGAAGTGGAAATTCTCTTGAATAATGTCTTGGCTGTTGGTATTCGTGGCATAGCACTAGACCTCTACCTCTTCCAAATCCTCCACCTCTGTAGCCACCTCGATCTCCTCGTGGTGTGTTGTATTGAGGTACTTTATTCTACTGCGCGGGGTTATATTGTGGCTACGCAGTGTTATACTATGGTTGCACAGTGTTGTACTACTACTGTGCATTATTATATGGAGGTGGTACCTAGTTGAACTGTGGTGCAACTTGCCCTATCATCATTTATTTCTGCACCCTATAGGTGTCTGAAGTTATTACCCTCATCAAGTCCATTTTCCCACAATCTTTGTCATCATGATCCACTGATTTGCAAAAGTTGCAATATGAACTCTTGGGTACTATATGATACTTATGCATCATTGGGAAATGATATATATCATGGCCATGCATTTTACATATCTCTCACCATGGTCCTCCTATTGGAAAAGGGTTTGGTAGCCCTATTTCCATGTACTATACGAAAGTTGGGAACTCATTCTTGTGGTGTCCTTCCATTCTGCATGTGGTACACCAAACAACTTCTCTTTTATCTTTTCCCCTATTCTGTTTTAGTTGAAATGTGAGTTTCTTTAGATCCTCCTTCAGATCCTTTATTGCTAGATCTGTCTTCTGATACTAGTTCTCTTCGAGTTGTAGGGCTTCCTATAGAGCCTCTACTTGAGTTTGAAACTTTTGTTTCCTTAAAGGGTATTTTAGATGTGGTAGCAGTGAATTCACACAAAGATGTCTATGATGCATGTCATTCATTGAATACTTCAATTTACCTTTCAATTGTTTGAACCTATAATCAATCTCCCAAAAAAAATCTCATGGTTTCTGTTTGATCTCAATCATCTCATTCATGTATTGATCTTCTGAAATAGGCTTCTAAAATTCATTTATTAGTAGCGTCTTGACATATGCAATCATCCTCATTTTTCTTGGTGGAATATTTATAGCTAAGCTCATGTACCAATATAGTGCGTGGTCTCTTAGTGTGATATCTAACTACGCAAGTTTTGTGTCCTCATTTGTGATTTGCTTTGCTTCCCAGATCTTCTCACAGATGAACAAGTGTTTTTTTGGATCCTCTGATGTCTCTCCCTTGAATTTTGGTAATCTGATGGTGGGATCATGTCTTGCCATCTTGAATTGTAATGAACTACTACCTTTGTGTGGTGTATATACTTTACTACTACTCCATGAACTAGCTCCTCTAGTTGTTTCTCCTTGACTAGATGTACTTCCTACTGTCTTTCTTCCACTAAAATTTGGTTGTCTAAATGGTGGTGTTCTTTCTGGTGTATTAGACTCAAAAGGGTTTATGAGTTCCACACTGACACTGACATGGATAGGATTTTTTCCTTCTGTTCCTACCCTTGGACCTCTTTTCTTCCTTTCATGAGTTGTGCGCAGGATTTCCTCAATCTACTCCATAGCCTGAAGATCTTGTACCTCTTCTTCATCACTTTCCAGTCCCTCTCTCTCTGCTACGAATCTCTTATTATTATTCATATTATATTGGTAGGGTAATACACTATTCATTTTTCCATTTGTTTCCATGATTTTCTTGATCTGATCTTCCTCCATCATGATTGGGTCCATGGCCTCCTTCTTTCACTTCTCCATTTCTCCCTCCATCCTTCCATCTCTAGTCAATGATTCCTCCCTTCCGCCATGCACGCAAGGATGTTTTAGTTGTCTAATGCCATTGTCATTAAACCTTTGTTATACAGTAACATCTTAATGGAAGTATCTAGCGATATGATATACCTACCTCTAGGTCCCTTCAGGAACTCTTTCTCTATTGCACTGTAAGAATTTGCGGTATCTAATGCAAATTCTATGATAACGCCTGCGACAATGTTGTCTAACCAAAAATCTACTATGCACGTGAATTTGTTGTCTACTTGTTGTAGCTGCACGATATCCACACGGTTCCACTCAATTTGTCTAATTCGATTCATAGGATGATTATATTTTTAGCATCAACAACCATTCCTGCAATACATGCGGGAAATCACAGAAAAAGACCTCATGCAAGTCGCTAAACATGTACTTATATAGATATTTGTGTGGATTTAACCTTGGGTTTCTATTATGCTTCTACACAAACTAAATCTCCTTGGTTTTCAACCATATTTTGATCTCCTCCTTTGTTGGATTCCATGGTCTAAACATTCCCTTCTATACTTTCATTCTTTGCACGATTCTTTCGTGGATCCCTCTCACTCAATCCCATGCAGTTTCAACCGGAAACAAAACCATTTGTTGGTTACTATCCTATATTTCTACTCTTCTTGGGATGACCTAGGTTCAAATATAGTATGGTTTCCAACAAAACCCTTGAAAACGATCGCCCCCCCTGGTAAACCAAAAGGAAGTGCAATACACAGGGTACACTGCACAGTCTCACTCGAGATAGTTCTATGGGTGGTTGCAACGCTTAGGTGCTTGCAGCCTAGGAATGAGTGGGGATCTAGGATTGTAACTTCTAATCTTCATTCTTTTACTATAATATCCATCTATATTAAATACTCTCTCATTCTTATTCATGCATGTAGAAAAACATATCTAATTAACTCATCAAACATTCATCTAAGATATAATCATTAACAACAAAGATATAACAATAAACCATTCACATAACACGTAAGCTATCGTGGTTCACCCCCTCCTTGTCTACGTCCACAATGATCTCACTTTTGGACTCTTTTATTATTGTTATGCAATATACGGCAGCACGCGCATTACAATTCTCCCCTAGTTGGTGAAGATATTTAATGAGGCGGAATAGATCACACCAGGCCCCTTAGCATGTGATCTAACCCTCAATATCTACCTTACTTACTATCTACAGCTCAACAACTTACAAAAAGGTATCAGATCTTACAATCTTTCTCCTAACTACTTAAAACAATCTTCTCTAACATTTTGGGACCTCCAACCTAGACTCTGTAGGTCTTTATTTATGCTCACCTATCAGTTTGACAACTGTTACAGGTATTCTTGCATGCACACCTTGAATACTTTCCTCCTTTTCATGCATCTTTACCTTGCATGTGTTTCTTTTCCTTCCAGCTATATTTTCCTTATTTAAGATTTATTCTCCAAAATTATCCTTTTCCCCAAAATGAGCCTGCACCCAACAACTGTCCATTTGCTCCTCTACTTTGTTGTTGCTTCTATTTCCCTGTTGTTTCTATAGGCTCTCCTCTGGTCAACCTTATCCTATTGTTGACTATCTTCCTTGTTGACTCCAACATCAATATTATTATCTCTTCGATCTCTCTGTCTAGCTGGTCTATGGGATGGCTCCTTCTTTGCAGTCTACTCTACTGCATCTCCTCTTCTTCACAGAGTTTGAAGGGAAGATCTTCTCGATCTCCCATATTGAATTTATTTCCAGTGACACTGGCTTGCCACTCCACTGCAAGTTCAAATTATGCATGCATATTACCGATATGCTTCTCAACTATATCCACTGACAGTTTATTTTTTCTTCTGTCATCTCCTTATGCTGGTACAAGTTCATCGTTTTCCATCTGCTTCTCATGCTAGAATTTTTCTTCACTTTTCATGAATGCATCCTTCTGGCAGTCTTCCTCTATCCCTGGATTGTCTAACCAATCCTCCGACAACTTTAACTCTGTCTCCCACTGAGTGACCATATTTTCTATATGCTCCTCTTCCTCTTTAATCTCTTGGGAAGATGTCAATTTCTGCTCCTTCTCCTCTTCCATGACAGTCTTTTCTAGCTTTCTTTCCTCTTCTTCACCTTCAACACATGCACTAGCCTCGACTGGGATTCTTGGCATGAATATTTGGATCCCCCAAATCATCATAATGAACCTCTGATCCTCCTCTGTCAGCACTTCTTTATGATCTGATCCATTCTCTAAGCTCATGAGACTCTTAGATAACCTCATCTCATGTTTCTTCTCCTCTGTCATCACTCCTTGCTAATCTGAACTCCTCTCTGAGTTCTTGAGACTTTCAGGCAGTCTCATTTTCTTCACCTTGCCCGCCTAACAATATGAACTTTCACTTCTTCCCTCCTGGAAATATATGAGATCCCCAACTGATCTCTTCTTATATCCCACCTGTTGGGTATGTGTTATATTCTTTGCACAAGTAGTAGCATTTGTGCATTGCGTCAGGTGCATAGAGGTTCGACACTGCCCGCGAAAAAAAAAATTATGCATCAGGAAATGTGTCACATATTTAGGTGGTTTTTAGGCACATGGTTTTTTGCCGATGGTTTTCTATTTCCGGTTAAGGAATTAGAGTTGTTGACTAATCTAGGTCATTGGGTTAGGGTTTTGGATATCGTTGGCTCCTATATGTATATTGTATTGTAAACAATGTATCACAATGTATGAATATAGAATATGTTGGTTTTCCCAGTTTGGGTTTCCAGGGGAAAAATATCTGTGTAATGTTTGTATTTTCCATTGTATCTTTTATTTTCTTTTACTGAAAATCTGTTTGCAGCAAATATTGTACAATGTTAAAATCTACACCACCTGGCAATATGAAATTTCATCTCTGCCCTCCTGGTAATTTGCGAGATATCTACCTGATCTCTCTTCCTCCTTACTAAGGATTTCTCCATATTCGGGTTCACAAATGAAAACCACCTCCTCCTATGTGTCACTAAGGTCTTAAACTCACCTCAACCATCTCCTTAACATCTGCTTTTGCCTGTTTTTTTTTTGTAGTTATTGATGTACTCTTTCATCATTAACAACTAGAACTAAACAAGACACTAGGTTTTTTTTTCGCTGGGTTGAGGTCGGGACGCGCTGAAACGATTAGGGTTCGTGCTCTAAGAGGATCGGCCGCCATGGCAAGTCAGGACGGAGGGGAGCCGCCGCCCCCTCCCTCCCCCGCTTCGGCTTTCAAAAAACTACTCACAGCMTGCTTGAAGAAAACAGCCCAAGAAGAATCCACGAGTTTTGTAAAACGCTYRGAGGCCATCCCCGAAATCTGCCTCCCTCCAGAACAGCCAATGAAAGTAGCAATCTCCCTCTCAGAGCGAGGTCTAGTTGGCCAGTTCATGGGGCTTTGGCCTTCCACCAGATCAACCGACAACTGGATCCAAAGAAGCTGGAGACCGCTAACAAAGAACAGTGTGACCTGCTACTCCGTTGGCAAAGGCTTCTACATCTTCGAGTTCATTTCTCAGGAGGACCGTGACCTAATCTTCCGAAACGGGCCCTAC
>JZKD02S0420651.1:83955-121195 GCA_000966675.3 Picea glauca | reverse complement strand
AAGAACTCGATAAACTGCATCAGGAATTGAAAAGCCCTCAAGAACGGTTCGAGGACCGAATCGGAGGCCTGGAGGACAAACTCGCCAAGCTAAACCTGGAATGGGGAGACAGCTCGGAGAAGTAAGAAATGAAGCGCCGAATCGAACCAGTCTGAAGCTCTGTCAGCATCCTAGCATTTTGTATAGAATCTAGGTCTGTAAATAAACTTAGTTTCAGGTTTTCTTCAGACATGGGAAGCAGTTCTACTGGTTTTTAAGTATTGTAGTCCTCTTTTGCTGGCATTAGCTCTGTGCAGCCTGCCTATGTAACAGATTTGTGGCTTTTGCCATTTTTAATATAAATCCCTCTAAACGTTATTGTCAAAAAAAAAAACATCTGCTTTTGCCTCATGACAACCAACTATTGGATAGGCCACCTTACCTTCTGCTCATGGGCCATTCATACCTCCAGCTTCCCTGTGCTTCATGTTGCATCTTCAACATCAACTTGTCAATCTTTTCTCGGGTCTCCTAAAGTTATTTATCCATCCACTTTTTTATTTCCTACTGGTGGTATCCTATTGGACCTTTCTTCTGGCCTTCAGTAGCCATATTCCTCCTCTCTTCTGTGAGATTCCAGTTGCTCATTGTGAGCTACAGTCAACCTCTGTCAAGATTCTCCTTGCTTATCTTCTCATTTCACCTGCTGGAACCTTCTCTAAGATTTTACACTCCTGTTGAGTGTAGGCGCACACCTTGCATTCACTCCTTCCCTTGAGCACTCCTTTCTCTTTGGTTGTTGTACTCTAACTGCTTACCTCAAGCTCTCCACAAGATATCCTCTTCTCCAAGAATGAAATTGGTTCTTTCCCTTCAACCCACCTGGTTGTCTGTTGTCTATTGCACATTTGCAAACAATTATTCACACTGAGCATCAACACTATGTCTTCTTATTCTCCTTTTCCTATTCTCTACAGAAAAAAATACGCTCTAATACCATATGATGCAGACCCCCACCTTTACCTAGGGTCTGCGCGACCTCCCATTCTAGGATCATTCAAATTCTGAGGATCCGAATTGGCACTCGAGCCCCTGTTGAGCCCTTAAAACAAATACACATGTCCCTAAATCTCTTTCCCATGTGAAAATTCAAAGTTACGTGGATCCAAATTTAACAACAGAGTCCTCCACGTGACTTTGAGCCAAAACGGTGGGCCAAACTTCCTTTTTAGATTAAATTTAGGCATTAGCCCCCCTTTTCCCCATGGAAATCACATGCGACTACGAGCTATAACTTTGCGCCTAGCTGACAGGTGCTACTTCGATGCTCTGAGCACTTTGGGATATGAGAGTTTCAACAACAACATACGACATTCCTCCCAAACGTCGAACTCGGGAATCACTGAACTACAACAGGGGTCAATGATCCATAACTCTCTGATATCTACGACTCTCAAAGGCTTCAAGACTTCGAGCTTAGGGATTCTCTACCTTACAACTCTCCAGATCTACGATCCTTCATTCTTCAGCAACCAATGGATAAGATCCACTTCGAAATCTAGGGCTTCAGGATTTCTGATATGTACACGCACACAAATATTCAGATCACCAAAATCCTAAGTGATGAGGAGTTGTGATCCATGCTCCATGTGTCCTCCCCAATGAAGGACTACGATGACCTCCGACCTTTGGGCCTATAGGATATTCTGACCCGAAGCAAGTACTCTTCAATTTCCTATGGAGTGTTGAGTCTCTAGACTACGGGATTTGTCACCATGTGCTTGCTGATTGACGGTCCCAATTCACTTCAGACTTAGGGACTCTGGGTGTTGTTGCCTTGCCACCCTTCACAACCTCCAAACATTTAATTAGTAGAGGCAAGATCTGTCCTCCATGTGTCCTTCCTCGAATGGTGATCAAGATTAACTCCGACCTTCGGGCATTGCTGCCTCGCCACCCTTCAAAACCTATGAACGTTGAATTAGCAGAGGAAATATTTTTCCTCCACGCGTCCTTCCTCGACCAATGGCCGAGATTAACTCTAGCCTTCAGGATTTTTCACACCAAAACAAAATACTCCTCTATTCCTTCGGAGTGTTGAGTCTCCAGACTGTGGGATCTATCGCCACGTGTCCCCACTTGTCAATGGTTAGTATTTACTCCACTCTTTAGAGCTTCGGGAGTCTTGAACACTCCATGCCTCTATTCTCTGGGATAGTCGATCTTTCGGACTCGACGATCTGCTGAAACATGTCCTCCTCTTGATCAATGGTCCAGGATGACTCTGAGCTTCAGAACTTTGGGAGTTTCATCTCCTCTATGTGTGAGTATGAAAAAAAAAACTTTGGACTTCCAAAGTCTGAAGGAACCTCAGGGTTAAACCTTGTGCAACTCACCTATATCTGATGACTTGTGATCCCTGCGCCCATATCTAACGGTTGGGACCTATTCTCCTCCACTACGTGCTCCTCCTTCTATCTGGACTGTGATCCGACGACCCAGATTGCTCCTAATAGCTTATCTGATGACATATGTAGCTCCTCCTCCTTAGTTATCTGTGCTTTCCTTTCAATGAAGGATTTCTTGATAATTTTCAAAGGCTCGACCTTTGATTTCTTCCTCTACGAGACCGGTTGTTTGGTCATTGCTCGTGTTGCACCTCTTGAGCTTGGAACTTGAAACAAGCTCACCTATGCACATTGCACTTCTCCTACAGTATGGAAGTTAGATTGATTCTGGTCTTTTTCACTCCTTGCATAGTCTTTGTGCACAATGACACTATTTCTCCTAAGATTTGAACTCACTCAAACTTCAAAGGGTCTCAACCCTTTTCCCCTTTAATAGTTTCTCATGCCCTCCTGACACTCCCGCTCTTCCTCCTAAGATTTTTCAATACTTCAGATGAAGTATGGGTGCATTCTTGCTCTATCTCTCTTAGGCTTGTAATGTCTCAACTTGAAAGGGTTTAAGTCCCTTTTTTTTCCCCACAACTTCTCGTTCTCTCCTGGAACTCAACACTTGTTCTCTTGAGCTTGTCCAATACTTTAGCAGTGTGTTGGCTCCATGCACTCCTTGCACTTGACTCTTGAATCTTAGACTCTGAAATTTCACTTGACTTTCACTGCTCCTCTCTAGCTTAACCTTCCGGTGTGCCCACCTGGCAACGTTCTTATAGAACTCTAGAACGAGTTCTTGCACAATCCTTGCTCTGAATCCTAAAAGTCTTTAGTAAATCTGATGTGCACTCCTCGCACAACATTTTCTTGAGATTTTACACTTCACTAAGTGTAGGCACACTCCTTATTCTCCCTCTCAAAGTGTTTAGTAACTCTAACGTGCATTCCTTGCATTGTCCCTTTTGAGTTTTAAGATCGGTTTGGTGTGCCCACCTGGAACACTCCTCACATAAATCTAAATAGGGTTCTATTGCACTCCTTGCGTTGGCCTTCTAGAGTTCTCTAACAACTCTAAGGTGCACTCCTTGCATAGCAGTGAGAGCCCAAAACTACTCAGAAAACTACAGACATATAGAGAAGTCTATCTAATTCCTGCAAAGGGAATACATACATACACCCATGGAATTCATAAACACATAGTAACCATTCAAATACATTCAGAAAACACATATAAAACACACATAAAATCACATGCAGGGAAATATTCCTTTTGTATTAATATTTAATGGTCTTTTTACAATGTGTACAAGACTGGACTAGAATAGAGTCTTAGTTATTTCTCCTCTCCTCTCTTTTCTTCAACAAATGACTAACAACAAACAACAACAACAACTCCTTATGGGTATTCATTACATACATTTATACATGAGGGATCTTCTCGAGCCTTCCCTACATATCACCTATTTCTTTCACATCTCATTTAAGCATCCTACCACTAAGGCTTTATTACAATAAATAAACATCTAGTCTTAATCGAATCTAGATCCACCTAACTGTCATCCATTAAAGGCGACTCTACACTTGGCCTGTACAAAGATAGTGGTCCTACTTTCCTTGAGCCTTACAAAATTAAATTACATTAAATTTTAAATTTAAGCCCAAAATTTTGAAAGGACTGGTGCATCCTTCTTCGAGATCTGCTCCCTCCTAGAGTGTCAATGTGTTGTCCACTGATGCACTGATGATTTTGATTGATGCTTTTGCATCGCAAAAGAAACTAACGTCGAATGCTTTGATAGTCACATCAGCCAAATGAAACCTCGATCGAATGTTTTGATAGTGGGGTCAGTGAAATGAAACCCCAATCAAATGCTTTGTAGTCACGTCGACCAAAAGAAACCCAGGTCGAATTATTTGATGGTTGGGTCAGCCAAATGAAACCCCAACCGAGTAAATGAGGAATATTTACCATGAGGTAAACCTAGTCAAATTGAGTTGAAAAACAATGGAGATAAATTCTTAAAGGCAGATTCAATCTTTAAAAACAAAGGAAAAATATTGTAGTGCGATTTGTTGACCCCCAACAACTAAAAAAACATCTAGGGTGATTTTGATTCTCCACAACAAATTAAAAATACAAGGGATGAATTTAGATGTTCAATAATGAAGAAAAATCCCCATGTGTCTCTGAATTCTCCTAGGTAAGTATAAGTTCTCCTCGACAATAAATAAAACACCCAGGGGTCCTTAAATTTGCCCAGGTAAGTATAAATTCACCCATGCATGTTTAAATTCACCCATGCAAGTTTAAATTCACCCAGGGAATGGAAGAATACTTTGGAAAAGTGATACAAGATAAAAAATAAAAAAAAATCAACAAAGTGTGTACAACACATTGCAACTCATAACAAAGATATCCATGAACAAAATTCATTAATGCTCAGATACCATCATTTATATGGGATTTTTATTATGCTCGGGAGAAAATTACAAAGGGGTGAGCGATACACAAAATCTGTGTGTTGTTACTCACTTACATTACAAAATTGCAGAGGCCAAGGCTTAGAGACACATTTGCTTAGATGAAAAGGCACATTAACTCCTTCGTCCACCCAACTTCAAGCATGCTTCCTTCTTCTAGTTCTAATTTCTGCTACTGTCATTCCCCAGTTCTCCTTGGATATCCCCTTTGATTTCCTCATTTGTACAACCTTCAGTTTATTTTAATGGGATTCCTTTAGAAGGCCAACCATCACAATGGTTCATTTCCACTTCCAATTTTTTTTCCAAAAGGACAAAATAAAATAAAAATGACATGTTTACAAAATTTACAAAAGAGAAAGCAACTGAGTGCTTATTACAATGTGTTGGAGACGATCCAATTCAGATAAACAAAGGACATTTCCAAGGTATCCTTGGTCTCCATATGGGGATATATATCATTATGAGTTTTTGAAAATTAAGTATGAGTCTTTAGACCCTGGATATGGTCAAGGAAAAAAACCCAAGAGTTAGGTTCTAAATGAATATTCTAGGCTTATAAGGCCAAGAATGACATCTTGAACCACCATAAATGACTACTTAATGGAATCCTTTGATTCTAACTAGGTATATAGGTTCCATTAACAATTTTAAATACTAGGTATGGATATTGGGTCCCTAAACATGGTTAGGGGAGGAAACATTAACCTTGGGCTCTAAAGGAAGCTTCTATCCATCTAGTTATAAGAAGGATGCCTCAAATAACTACACATGGCATTTTGAAGGTATCATTGGCCTATTATTATGGATGTTGGTGCCACTAAGTCGTTTCAAGTAGTAGGTATGTGTCCTAGGGCCCTGTAAATGATCTAGGGAAGAAGGCCATGCATTAGATCATAAGAAAATATCTGAGGCATCTAGAACCATGAATGATGCCTCGAAGCACCAGACATGGGCTCTAGTAGGTATCCTTGGTCTCTAAGAAAGGATATTAGTGCTTACATATGCTTTTTATCATTAAGTATGGGTCTCAAGGCATTGGTATGGTTGAGGGGGGATCAAGCCTCAATGGAGTACAAAGATTCTAGTCTTCTAGGACTAAATGCAACACCTCAAACCACTACAGTCGACCTCTTAAGGTTTTAGGAAGCTTCTAAGTCTCAAGGGTCATGAATGACACCTCAAACCACCATAGATGACCTATCAAGGGGATATTTGGTCTTTAAGTGGGGATATGGGCACCATTAGGATATTTTGAGAACTGAGTATGGGTATTGGGTCCTTAGACACGATAAAGAGAGGAAACCCAATCCTTAGGTCCTGAAGGAATATTGTAGGAATATAGGGCCAACAATGACATGCTAAACCACCACAATGGACCTTTCCAGGGTATCCTTGGTCTTTGGATGGGGATAGTCATCATTATGAGGTTTTGAACATTAAGTACGAGTCTCTAAATCTTGGATATGGTTATGGGAGAAATTCGAAGAGTTAGGCTCTAAATGAATATTTTAGGCTTTTAAGGCCAAGAATGACATCCTAAAATGCCAAAAATGACCTCTTGAGGGAATCCTTTGTCTATAAATAGGTATATAGGTACCATTATAATTTTTAAGCACTACATATGGATCTTAGGGCCATAGACATGGTCAGGGGATAAAACATGAGCCTTAGGCCCTAAATGAAACTTATAGTCATCTAGGGCTAATAATTATGCCTCGAGCAACCACACATGGCCTATTGAGGGTGTCCTAGCCTATGGTTGGGGATATCAGTTCCAGTAGATGGTTTTGATTAGTAAGTATGTGTCTCATGGTCCTAGAAATGATCTAGGGAAGAAGGTCATGACTTAGGTCCCCAAAATATCTTTGAGGCATCCAAAGCCATGAACAATGCCTTGATGCACCACACATGACCTCTGGAAGGTATCTTGGACTGTAAGAAAGGATTTTAGTTCTCTCACGAGGTTTTGAGCATCATATATGGTGTCAAGAAATTAATATGGTTATGGGGGGGATCAAGCCTTAGTCGAAGTACAATGATTCTAGGCATCTAGGGCCAAACATGACTCCTCAAACCACTTCGACTAACGTCTCAAGGTTTTAGGAAACTTCTAGGGCTCAAGGGTCATGAATGACACACCAAACCACCATACATGCTCTCTTGAGGAGATATTTTTCCTTCGGGTAGGGATATAGGAATGATTAGGAGATTTTGAGCACTATATATGTGTCTTGGGTCCTTGGAAATGATCAAGAGAGGAAGCCTAGGCCTTAGGTCCTAATGGAAGATTCTAGGCATCTAGGGCCAACATGGACATGTTGAACCACCATAAAGGACCTTTCCAGGGTATCCTTGGTCTCTGGATGAGGATAGTAAGCACAATGATATTTTGAACATTATGTATGAGTCTTTAGACCTTGGATATGATTAGGGGAACAAACCCAAGAGTTAGGTTCTAAAGGAAGATTCTATGTTTTGGGGGCCAAGAAAGGGTGATTGCAAGATAATTATGGTCTCTCATGATGAGTTATTGGCAATGAAAACATGGAAAAACAACAATATGCTAACTTAGAAAGATAATGTGGGGTACAATCATAATGAATTTGAATATGGTGTAAAAATGTGAAATGTAGGAAATTGAATTAGCTTTCTAAATATACAATTTTATTTATATAATTTGTGTATGACGAGGTGAAATTTGAGTTTTTCTAATAGTGGTATGTTATTTTTCATGCAAAATATAATGCACATGTTTTTGTTAGTGTAGGTGTTGAGTACCTAAATCATGATATTTCCTAAAAAATATTTGTACAAATTGTAAATAACACATTGTTCTTGTGCACGGTTTTTTTTTTGAAATTTATAATGTTAGTTGTATATTTTTAGTTTGTACATCCTTGAAATTATGAGGCCATGCATTAGTGTAGGGTATGTGGGTCTTAACATAGTCAAACAATTTATTTATTTATTTTTAGATTGTACATCTTGGTCTGTACTAGTGCGAAACATAACTTTTTCTAAAAATGGGTATGGTGATAAAAAGTTTTAGAAATAATAAAAGATGAATGTATTTTAAGATTCTGATATATGTCAAGACAAAAATAGATAAAAATAGTAAATACTGCTATTTTTTTTTAAATTTATATATTTGGAATCTACATAGTCAATTGTATATGTATTTGTAGGTTCATCGACAATGGATTTGTGTAGCCTATACAAAAACAACGTGAAAAATAGAGATATTGAGATCCATTAAGGAGAATGGCGGTTTTGATGTACTTGCGGCGAAAACTGGCAAGTTTTTCATGTTGAACCTAAATGTAAAGTAACCAAGTCAACAAAAACATATTTTCAATTTGTTAATACAATCCAAAAACATTTGAATGAAGGGAACACACACACATTATTAAGTGCACATGCATTCTAGAGCACATGCACATTCTGATAGTGTTTGTGTGTTCCTAAATCACATGTGTATTCTTATAATGCACATGTGCTATTGTGACCAAATTTTCCTACCCAATGTATGACCTTAATCTCCAAGTGGGCATGTCGATGATATTAGGAGGATATTAGCATCAAGTATGGGTATTTGGGTCCTTCACATGGTAAAGGAAGGAAACTTGGGCCTTAGGCTATAAAGGTTGCCTCTAGGTATCAAGGTCCTAGACCAAGACTTAGGTGATGAAACTTTCTTTTTAGGCCTAAAAGGTAGCTTCTAGAGCTGAAGAGTCATCAATGAGCCCTCAAAACACCACATATGACCTCTCTATGTGATATGTTTTCTTTGCGTTGCAATATGGACACCGCTAGAAGGTTTTGACCACCAAGTATGGGTTGTTGGGTGTTAAACATGTTCAAAAAAGGGAAATCAAGCCTTAGGAACTAAAGTAAACTTATAAGCATCCAAATCTAAGAACAAGATCTCAAACCACCACTTGTAAAGTCTTGAGATTATCATCTCCCTCTTAGTTGAGATATGGGCATCATTAGAAGGTTTTGATCTCTAGGTTTGAGTCGTGTTTCCTTGACCATGGTTGGGGGAGGAAACTTGGGCCTAGATCCCTAAATGTAGATTCTAATCCTGTAGGAGCATGGATGAGGACTTCAACCATCACATAGGACCTTTCTATGGTGTATTTATCCTAGAAGAGGGGATATGGGCTCTACTAGAAGGTTTGTATCACTAGATTTGGGCATGGTTCCTTGAACATTGTTGGGGGAGGAAAACCTAGATTTAGGTCCTAAATAAATATTTTTTATCTGGATTGGATTATTATATTATTTTTCATCTATCTTGATGCTTTCAAAGTGGAAAAAATTATAGGAATCAACTTGTAGGTTCATTTTAATGGTATGTCCGAATTTGGAAAATTGGGGTTTGAAATCTTTTGGAGCCATTTTGAGGCATCAAATAGAATTTGTTGGGTCAAAAATTTCTCAACATTAGCTCAGACCCCTTGACATTGATCTAGAATTAGAGAAATTTCCAAATCCACAAAAATCACATCAATTGGAGCTCGTATGCAAAAGTTATGCCTCCCACAAGTTGACCACCATGGTACGAGAGGATGCCATGTTAGCCCATGTTACTCATGCATATGGGGATAGCCACGTGTGGAATTTCAAGAATATTCTATAAGAAACAAAACCTTATCAATATTAAAGGTTTATGAAGTCAAAACACTACCCCTATATGGCTATTAGGCTATGTTAAATATTGGGCCTCTAGGAGGAGAAGGGGTCCCATTCTTTTGCATTGTATCTTGTTCCATAGCTAAACGAAACATCTAAGAGTGGTATTTTGTGAGAATAAAAAGGGAGGAGGAGGGTTTTGTAGCAATCATTTAGGCCATAGTGCCAAAAGATAACTCCATAGTGGGTTCCCATTCCTTTGTATGTGCATTTATAACTGGAACAAAGTGAGAAGAGTGTAGACCTCACCTTCTAGCAGGGTTTTCTCTCATATTGGGTTTCCCAGGTCAAATCTTATGTTAATTTGTGTGGTTGGTGTGTATTTCTGCCTATTATTTCTTTTTTATATTTCAATTATTTCTTAAATTCAAGCCATAAGATAGAGATAATAAATCTAGGATCTAAGGAAATAAACCTCATAAATCTAAGATTTGAGAATATTATAGATTTGTTGTGACGAAATACTCCAATGAAATATCCATGATATTTTACACATTAGTTTTAAGTATATAGGGCTAAGAATTTCACCTCAAACACAAGTCTCAGGGCCTTGGACATGGTTTAGGGAGGAAACATGAACCTTTGGCCCTAAAGGAAGCTTCTAGCCATCTAGGGATAGGAAGGATGCCTCTAACAACCACACATGACCTCCTAAGGGTATCCTTGACCTTTGATTGGGGATGTTAATGTCGTTAGGTGGTTTTGAGAATTATAGATGTGGCGTAAGGATTTGGATATGATCTACGAATGAAGGCCATGTCTTAGGCATTAAAAAATAGTTTCAGGCATCGAGATCCATGAAAAATTCCTTGAAGCACCACACATGACCTATAGAGGGTATCCTTGGCCTTAGGAAAGGATGTTAGTTTTGCCACAAGGTTTTGAGCATTATCTATTGGCCTCAGGGAATTGATATGATTGAGCGGGTATGGGTCTTGGGAAATGTTTTTTTTTTCAAACCACATAAATCATAACTTATCAAACCATATTTGTAAAAAAATTATATCATTTATCTTAGGCAATAATTGATTGATTTCTTGTTACTACCTTAAACATTTGACAACAACACCATTATATTTATGTCACATGTGCATCATTGAGAATAATTAACAAAAAAATTCTTATGAAAGAATATTTAGAGAAAAAAAAACAAACTTTCATATCACTTAGAGGGAACTTACAATAGAAAAAAAATGGCAATAAAAAATATCTTTAAAAATACATGTAAAAAATTCTACACACTAATATACAACATGATATACTACCTCCATGTTGAAATAAGTGAACAAAATAATAGAAGTAAACTATTAAAAAAAAATTCTTTTCCTATATACATTTACATGACTTCAATTGAAAATTCATGGTTTTCCCAAGAGTAGTTACTACTAGGTAATGATCCATATGTACCGAATATGCCCAAAACATTGGGATGCATAATCATTGATTTGGATAAAATATTAAGAAAACATATTATATGTTCATGGAAAATGTTTATATTTAGGCAAAAAATATAAGTGTATGCATAGCTATGATCATAAATTAGATTACATTTTTTTAATTTTTAATGAAAAAAAGAAAAATTTTATCCTAAATTTCTTCCAAAAAATTGAAATTTAGCCAAATTGGTGAAATTTCGCTTAAAAAGTAAACATTTGTCTTGGGTACGTGGATATGATCGAGAGATAAATCCTATGCCTTAGGTCCTAAATAAATCTTCTAAGAATCTGGGGCCAACAACGACATGTTGAACCACCACAAAGGACCTTTCAAGGGTATCCCTGATCTTTGTATGGAGATAGTCAACATTATGTGTTTTTGAACATTAAGTATAAGTCGTTGGACAATGGATATGGTCAAGGGAACACATGCAAGAGTTATTCCCTAAAGGATGCTTCTAGGCATCCAGGGCCAATAATAACACCTTGAACCACCAAAAATGATATATCAAGGGAATTATTTGCTTCTAACTAGGTATATAGGTACCATTAGAATTTTTTAGTTGTAGGTATTGATCTCGGGGCCCTAAACATGGTCAGGGAGGAAACATGAACCTTAGGACATAAAGGAAGCTTCTAGCCATATAGGGCCAAGAAGTATGCCTAAAAAAATAACACATGGCCTCTTGAATGTATGCTTGGCATACGATTCAAGATTTCAGTGCCACTAGGTGGTTTTGAGTAGTAGATATGTGACCTAGCTAGGGAACTAAAAATTATCTAGACAACAAGGCCATGCTTTAGGTCCTAAATAAATACTTGAGGAAACTAGAGCCATGAAGAATGCCTTGAAGCACCACACATGACCTCTAGAGGGTATCCTTGGTCTCTGAGAAAGGATGTTAGTTCTCTCATAAGGTTTTGAGCATTGGTTATGGGCCTCAAGGGATTACTATGGTCGATAGGGGTAAACCAAGCCTTAGATAAAGTACAAAAATTCTAGGCATCTAGGGATAAACACAATGCCTCAAACCACCACACCCAACTCTCAAGATTTTAAGTGGCTTCTAGGGATAAAGGGTCATAAATTACACCTCAAACCACCACATATGACCTCTTGAGGGGATCTTTGGCCTTCAAGTGGGGATATGGGTATCGTTAAGAGATTTTGAGACCTGGTTATGGGTCCTGTGTCCTTGGACATGATCAAGAGAGGAAACCCAAGTCTTAGGTCCTATTGTGCCTACAACGACTCCCATTGAGTTTTCTTTTGATGAGAAAATTAAATGCCCCCCTACTGAAATTCTATAGTAACTATGAAAAGAGGAAGGAAGTTCCTTAGATCTAAGAGTTCTTGCAACTATTAGAAAAGGGGAAAAGTTCAATCACGTTTGATTTCATTCCTTTATATGACTATGTTGCATGAAAATGATTTTTGATCAAACGATAATTGATTTTCAACTTTGGATTCTATCGGATTCATTTAAAAGATTTAACTGTAACTGGATTATTTTCTTTGAATAATGCACATACAATAGACATGTGTCTGAACACTTTCTTATGATTGGCTCACATTAATTTTCTCTCTTTCAGAATACTTGTGCAATATAAGTATTTTTTCTTCATTACTATTTGGCCCATTCTTGTATGTGATATGGACGATTATGATAACCTACTATGAGTGATAATATTAGATTTGAATCTCATTTTGCAGTTAAAGGGTGTAGTTCTCAAAAAAATCAGCCACTAATAAGATAGTGCCAACAAGAAACGTATCTCTACATATTAAAAAATGTGCATCCTACCATCAAGCCACATGACATTATGAACATATTGTTGGGTCTTTTCAAAAAATCTATTGATGAAGTCACATACTCATACTTGGGAAGTCACCAATTGTATATTTTT
Source organism: Picea glauca (assembly GCA_000966675.3). Taxonomy (NCBI): domain Eukaryota; kingdom Viridiplantae; phylum Streptophyta; class Pinopsida; order Pinales; family Pinaceae; genus Picea; species Picea glauca. The sequence goes on along the minus strand of JZKD02S0420651.1, from coordinate 108,297 downwards.
TTTCAGGCCTTTCGTCACTATCATAGTGACATATTTAAATATTTTAAATTCAACGCTTCCTCCCCAATTCATACTCATCTCTCACATGGATTCACTTTCTCAGTAATTCTATTACACTACACCTGGGACATGTCCCATATAAGCAATATTTTTGATAGAATGTACAAACCTATGACCTTGTACACAACATGCTATGAATGAAGTCTCTAGATAATGACGACATCAATATAATTGAACATTCTTTCACAAGGGTGTTATGCAATACATGAAATATTATGCATGTGTGTGGCATAATAATATCCATACTCAACAAGATGGTATTGACAACATGTGTTATATATTGTATTTATTCGAACAGGCCAAGGCTTGCATTTATGGAAAGATATTTGGCCCAAGTTAAGTGCACTATGTACAATCCTAAATATATAATACAATTGTGTCCATGTCATGTCAATAAAGTGTATAATGTGGGGTTCATGGTCCCCAAAATCCGCTTCTCAATTTTAGTACTTGTTTTTTGTTGGAAGAAGGCTCAGTGTTATCATGCTAGAAAGTCTATACTAGTCCCAAAACTGCTCCAATCAAATTCATGTTAGAATGAGGTAGCCTACAAGTGAGGCCCACAACTCTATTTGTCCATCTATGTCGAGACTATTTTGTATATTAAAATACTTTCAAAGGGTTTTGATATTGCATTTCATGAGATGAGAGGTTTTCTTGAGAAAACAATGTTTTCTTGTTATATTTCTCACAATTGATTGTGACAAGACACATCACGATGCATTACAGTCTCTAGAACAAGTTTTCTTACCAATTTTTTTAAAATAATACACAAGATTTCTGAAAATATGATGACTTGTTTCTGAACTTTTAACTATTTTAATGCCTAAAATTTTCCTAACAGTGGCCAAAATCCTAGATTTTAACAAAGACAAACATAATTCACATTTAGTTGCATCACATTTTGGTTCAAAATATTCTTTAATAACTTTATGTTAATTATAATGAATATTTCAGCTAGGTAACTTACCTTCAAGTGATTCTAGACCACTTTCATCCACTTGAATTCTTTTAGGAGTTATTTGTCATATACTGCTCAGTCTTGGTAGGTGTTGTGTCCATTTTGTCACTTGGGTGAGAAAAACAAGGGCACTTGCATGTCTATTTGGGCCTGCTAGACAAGATGAAGGTTAGTGCATGAATTAAACAATCCAAGCACATGAAATAAACAAGTAAACAAACTAAAAACAACTAAGGAAATAAAACTAGAATGCATAAGAAACTTTGAACCAAAAACAATCAACCACTGACCAAGATTATGCCACCAAAGGAAACTATATTAGTTGGAAAAACACCATAGAGAAATGAGGACTTATGGATCCCCTCTTCCTCCTTTGGAGAGCTCTTGAGTTCTCTCATGGAGATCTCTTCTTACAATGGTATAAAAGAAAGCAAATGGTGAAGAAATCAATGCCTATTCCCTCAAGAGGTGAGAGTAATGGCCTATTGGAATGTTGCTAGAATTCTCCAAGGAGAAAAGAGGATTCTCAAGGGAAGATTGAGGAAGCATAACAATACTATGAAATTCTTGAATTATTAGTGCACCCATGGCCTTCATTTATAGCATGTCTTCAAGGAAATATTCAACTAGTTCTTAGTGTGAAGAAGGGGCCCTTTAGGGCACCCTTTGGTCCTTAACTAACACCCCATGCGGATTTAGCTCATATTTGAGGGTCAAATCAAGTTGGGAGATGGTACATAAGTGGTTGAGGGGCCGACAAGAACCATAAATGAATCGTTCACAAGAGTGTGCAAATTTTCTCATACACAGTTGCACATTTGGTGCATTATGCGCTCTACGGGCTTCTTTGGCCCGCTCACTATCCACGCGCTTCCATTAGTGAGTTAGAACATGTCAATTTTTTGTCCAGTTGTATAGTTTTTACCTCTTGGAAATGCACTTTGGTGATGCGGGTGAACTAATAGTTGTTTAGAATTGTTGTATTTCTGTAATCATTTGCGTGCAATGTTGTAGACAAAATTTCAGTGATAACATATGCCCCCTGATGCGTGAGGTTAGGAGCATACGTATAGCTGAAATAAATCAATGTTTCTTCTACTGAGAGTACTATTGTAAGAAAGAGTGCTGATAGGAACTAAAAGAGTGATCTGTCGGAGGGAGAGGGGAAACGATGGGACCCAAATTTGTCTCTAGGGAGAAAAAGAAAATTTGTATACAAACAAGGTGGGCATGCCCCATGCTCGTGTCATGTAATGCAAAAGGTAAAACAATAACTGAAGTTGTATGTTGATGTAGATCATTGCAGTGCCCTCTGAGGTGGTTTGATAATCAACATATGATAATTCTGGTGGTGAACATACTCTGAAAAGAGGCAAGGGCACCTATAAGAAGTGTCGAGGAATCGTTAGGCATTGATGGCCAAAACAATTCAGAGGTCGTCGGCTGGTATAAAAAAAATGCAATAGTCGCATAGTAAGACCCACCGTAACATGAGATTTTGTTGAAGTCGAATGTTATGGGGGTCAATGACAACATAGAGCAATGATGATTCTCTTTGTGCCATCCAAGGCTCCTCATTGTAAAGGTAATGAGAGTCAAGATATTGTCTCCCTTATGGAAATTGTGTTGATGTTGACAGAAAGGGAGATGCGACTCCAAGAAGCGGAGGGCTTCATGAAATCTATGGAGATAAGATTAGGAACTGATAGGGAACATGAATGAAGTGAAGATGTGGTGAGACTCAATAATTCCCTTGGTTGGGGGTATGTTTGAAGGATGATTGGCAACAACTGTAAAATTGTATCTAGTGTTAGGGGGGTGACTATACATGGGATTAAATTGTGCCAGAGGCATGATAAAGTGGACAAACTCAAAGATCATGGGTACATGGACTGTGGGATAATTAGGGTTTATGCACGATGCCATAATGAGTAAAGGATAGTGGATGCCCCAACCAAGGGTGACATGGGTTTCATTTCCAAAAAAAGAAGGTGGTTAAGGGTGACGACAAAAATCTAAATAACATGATGGAAACAAAGGCTTTTTACAATTACCAAATAAATAAAGAATAATTTGGGATGAGTGTACATATACAGAAATGGGTGCCCCAGTGCAAGATGGCTTGGCCTGTGAGGGTGCACGTTGCATGGAGAACTGGTGGAGGGTGGGGGCCCCATGGGTGGTTTTCTGTATGAGGTAAATGAATGGAGGGAAATCTTAGATGGGAAAACTGATTGTGGATTAGATGGAGGATTAATGATACTGCAGAGGTGCAGATAGAACCAAGATGAGATAACCTGGGAGTCCATTGGGAAAGCTAGAAAAATGATGAGAAGGAGTATGTGGATTATTTTCAAAAATGCGTAAGACTATTGGGACTCCCATCCCTAGGGGGTGAAAGAAGCATGAGTGTCAAAGTGCCAAGGGGGACTATGAATGAAAAAACTCATGTGAGGGAGAGTGCTACCAGGTGACAGTACCAAAACGTAGTAGAAGTGACAGTACTGCAAAGCCATATGTGGGGACCCTAAAGGCAAATGTCGGAGGGTGTGACTGGGAGATGCAATTGATATCATAGGGAATGATTACATGCTAGTGTTGATCATATACCTGAATGGGTTGCGTGGGTTTGTGATGACCAAGTACCTTCACACATTAAAACCGAATACTCGACGTGAACAATATCTGAAGATAAAGAACATATAACAATTATTTGAGAATTTTTAACATGAGCATGCATACCTAGATGTGATGTGAGAAAAATGCTCTCCCAGGGCCGAGTGCATATGGTGACCCAGGGAATGTGACTGTGTAGGCGGCGGGTCCCTGATCCTGTGGCTGAAGATGGATAAAAAAACAGAGACTCTGAGCTCCTGTAACTGAGTGTGGAAGTTTGGAAAAAAGGACTATATATGGCTATGGGGCCCACAATGCCACCTCATTTGTACCTACTGCTATAGTGAATTGATGAGAGTATTTGGAGGAGTTTATGAGATTATGAGAGTTTGAGCTGATCAATCCAAGATTTGTGAGAGTCAGGTTAATGGTCCCATCCTCTTGCATAATAGATAGTTTCTAATTTTGGGTAGGGGTCGTATGGATGGTCGTACTAGGGTATTATTTAGGGGTGGGCCCACTAATGTGCGGGGGAAGGAAATATAGCCGCGTGGCGGTGCACGGGTATAATTCCATCTCCCGCGCATGATGTGTGGCTATGATGGACACAGTCATGCATGGGGACGTGTAGGTGGGAAAAACAGGTGCGCACGGGATGCACGTATGCTAGAATTACAACTGCGCACTGTGCACAGTTGGTTCTTAGAAAACTGTGCATTAGTGTGCAACTGTGTAGAGAACAAGTGCCAATGGGTGCGCACTTGTGGGGATGACAATTGTGCATTGATGCAAAATTGTTTCTCTGACAACTGCGCATTGATGCACAACTGTGAGAAGAACATGCACGCATATGTGCATGCCTGTGGGGGGGAAAGCTGCACACTGGAGGCGAAGCTAAGGGATTTTGAAAGTTTGAATTTTTGCATATTTTTGATAAATGAAAAGTGTTGACCAAGGGTTTCTGTGTGAATGTAGGTGATCAATTTATCATGCCAGTCCGTTAGAGGGAGCACCTTTGGGAGGCAGTGAGAGAGGAGTCAGGTGTTCAGATACTCTTGGTAGCTTGTGGGGTGCTCAAGTTCTTTGACTGCCCAGTGATACGGTCGCAGGAGTACCTACTTCAATATCTGATATCGATGTGGAGTACTGATCTACAATGCTTCATTGTGCGGGGGCATCAACTGGCATTCTCAGTTGTTGAGGATGTGTATGTTTTGACAGGGCTCCCCTTTCGGGGAATGGCCCTTCCTATTGACCCCCAACTAGCAGGGGATGTGTGGTTAATAGACCTGGCATAGGATTATTGTTCGTGGACGAACCCGATGTCAGGTTCAGTTGTCTGCATTAAGGCGATGGATGCGCTCATGCATCAGTGCATTGCAACTGTGATTGTGAGGATCTATGGATCCTTAGCTACTGAGCGAATCAGTGGTGTTCAACTGAGGATTATGTAGAGGGTCCTTGATGGGGATTTTTTTGCCTAGGGCTTGATGTTGCATGCCAAGATGATGGGGCAGATTCACCGGTGTCGGAACACCGACTCTGGTGAGTTTGCATTTGGATCTATCTTGGTGGCATGGTTTCTGGAGAGTCTGCCCATGTTGTACCCTAGGGTGTTGCTGCTAGCTACAGGGCTGCAGGAGCCATGACTAATGCGGTGGGCTCAGATTATGTCCCGTCATGGATGGCGACAAGGTGAACTTTACTTTATGGCCACATTGACGTAGGTGTGGCGCCATATGACACATATTATACTATGATTCCCATATGGTGGGATGGATTTCCAGCATGAACCAGACATGGTGTTGCCTCCTAGAGAGTTTTGGGACTAGAGAGGTATGTTGATGTACTTGTGTTTTTTGATTTTTATAGTGTAGCATATATTTATATATGGATGGATGTTGATTCTATCTTTGTTTTTATGTTTGAAGATGTGGGGCCGAGAGGCTGAGAGACCATCATGGGTGGGAGAGCGACACCAGAGGGATGAGCCTAGTGCGAGGCCAATAGATGAGGTGAGCGCCAGCTATATATGCCAGTTCGATGATCCAAGTGTGGGGCCATCACATGCTCTGCAGGTAGAGGTTGATGGGGGGATGGATGATCTCTGATGTCGATTGGAGGTTGTGTTGTAGGGTGTGTCAGAGGGCATGTGGTCCCACATTTAGGATGAGAGAGTCCTGGAGCAGTGTGTGGGTGATCCGACAGACTGGTATAGCTTGATCTACCAGGTAGTTGTAGCGGGGGAAATGATGACTGGTCGATTGCCCCTTGGACCTAGAGGACCCTCAGTTGGTGGGGCACCTCCTACTGATAGAGGACCTAGTGGTGGAGCTCTGGGGGAACCATGAGTGTTGATTATATATTTTTGTATTTATATAGGCCTGTGACCCCATTTTGTATAGGGTAGTTTGATACCCACTTTGTACCTATAGGGGTGAGGGGGCTCACTTGCCTATGGGAGATGTACATGTTGTGCTTTTTTGTAAACATTTATGACAGTTTGACCGATATATATATATATATATATATATATATATATATATATATATATATATATATATATATATATATATATATATATATATATATATATATATGGATATACATATTTGGGATCTCTGTGATGTTTCACATGTGTTGATATGTTGTGATGTTTTATGATGTATAATCTATATGCTGTGACCGATGTTGGATGATTTATGTATATGTAATGATGTCTTGATGTGATAAATGCCAATCTAATACTAGGTTAGCCATGTTATATGCCATTTGATTAAATTTTCTTGGAATATGTGTAAATGTAATTGAATCAAAATTTCAAGATAAGAGTCTAACTTGCAGGTATTTGCAAAAAAGGCAAGGATCGCGGACACGGTATACATTGTTGAGCTGCAGGACGATGAGATGGGAATCTAATAAGATGCTAAGGTGATGAATGTGATGGTGACTGGCCTCAGTTAGGAGACCAATAACGACTACATATTTGGCTTGGTTGTTGGTAGCTGCACCCAAACATATGATGTTGGAGTGGAGTAGTTCGTGTGAGTGGGTGTAAAGGGCCCAAGCAGCCGAAGTGAGATTCTATGTCTAGCGGCTGGCTCTGTCAGCGTAACCAATGTGGTAGACAGAAGGAGGATGCATCTGTCAATAACACGGATGGTAGATCAGACATGAAGGGTGGATGTGAAAAAAAATAAGACTAAAAATTCTACAAATGTGTACAAAGAAAAATCCTAGTGTAGTATGACTACGCTCAGGCATAAAAATTCTTTAAGTACAACCCATTGATGGGTTCTTTGAGAGGATATCCTTCTGGAGAGGACATAATGTATGTGCCTTTAGTGAGGTAGTGTTGGACAACGTAGGGTCCATGCCATAATGACTTGAACTTCCCATGGTCGAGAGTATTGTGAGTGAAATTGTAGGCTAGGACGAGGTCTCCTTCGTCAAATGAGCAAAGGTTGACATGGTGGTCAAATATGGATTTGTACCATTTTTTAGCTACCTCATTGTTCTGTAATGAAGACCGACGATCTTTATCCAATGACTCTAAGGTCAACAAGCGATGTTCCATTGGAGAAGTGTCAGGTAATAGCTCGATGGTAGTGGATAACGTGGGAATTTTTCACTCAATGGGGAGGGTAGATTCAATCCCATGGACAAGATGAAACCGTGTAAAATTGGTGGTGGTTTTAACTGTCATGCGATAAGCCCATAATGTTGAAAACAACATATGATGCCAGTTGGTCTTATGTTGGTTGACGATACATTGTAGCATCGTTTTGAGGACTTTGTTGACAACCTCGACTTATCCATTGGAATCAAGTTAGTATGGGGACACGAAATCATGGGAGAATCTTAGCTTTGAGGAGAGTTCTGCGAAGATTTCATTCTCAAAGTATTTACTGTGATCGGATACTAATTGGGGTGGAACTCCGAAACAGGTAATGACATGGTTGAATAAAAAAGGCGTTGTTGTGTCAACGGTATTGTTGAATGTAGGCATGGCTTCAACCCATTTAGTAAAGTAATCGACTGCCACGATGATGTACTTGTGTCAATTACTAGATGGAGGGTTGCAAGTCATGAAGTCAATGCCCCATTTGTAGAAAGGGTCGACAATGATGATTGGGTGTAGAAGAGCGGGTGGCGCTCATGATTTGTTTGAATAGAGATGGAATTTGTCAGATTGCTTGACATCGTGGATGCAATCATGAAACAATGTGGGCCAGAAGTATCCTACTCAAATGATTTTTTGGGCGATGGACATACCTGAGAGGTATCCCCCACAAGTGCTTCTATGGAAATCGTTCAAGACTCTTTTTTCTTTGTTGATGGTCAAACATCAACGGAGTATGGTGTCGACCCCACATTGATACAAGATGTCACCAATGAGGAGGTACGAAGGGGCCTGATAGCGAATGCACCGACGATCATCTCAAGAGAGATGAGACCCAAAATTTTGTGTCCAAAGGTAGACGATAAGGTCGCCATACCAGGGGTCATCCGAGGGGATGTGAAAGAGGTATTCGTCAGGAAAATCTGTATTGATGGGTGAATCTTTAGTGTCTAAGGGAAACACCGTGATAATTTCCGTGAGAACAAGTGCTTTATTTATTTTGGGAATTGAGAACTCTAGGTCGTATTCATAAAGGATGATGATCCATCGAGCAAATTTTCCATTAATCTATCGTCAACTAAGCAAGTATTACATGGGGTTTGAATCTTCCACGACTTTGGTAGTGCGAAGCAAGATATAATGATGCAGTTTATGGATTGCCAGGACAACTACAAGGGTGAGTTTCTCCTCATGATTGTATTTCAAGGGTGGTTCTAAAATATTTTTACTGATGTAGTAAATAACATGCTCACGGCCTTCATCCCCTATTTGTAAGAGAAATCCTACTACTAAGACGATTAAGGCTTACAGGTAGAGGATGGAATCACAATCATAGTTAGGAGGACTAATCAAAGGGGCATTAGATAGAGTCATTTTTAAATTATAAAAAGCGGTTTGGGCATGTTCATCCCATTGAAATGGGATATCATGACGTAGTAAGTGAAGGAAACCATGTGCATGAGTGGTGTAATCTGGGACAAAGTGTCGTAAAAAGTTGGATTTGCATTGTAGGCTCTGTAGTTGGCACAAATTCCTAGGTGGTGGAATTTTTGTGATAGCTTGGACCTTGAGGGGGTCCACTGTGATGTTGTTGTGGGATAATATGAACCCAAGGAGGCATCCAAAGGTGACGCAAAATACACACTTGAGAGGGTTCAAGCGTATATTGTAATGGCGACATCATTGAAAGACAACTCGTAATTCATCTAAATGTTGAGTTCGTTTCTTGGATCGAGTAGTGAGGTTGTCCAAGTAATTGAGGATGATGCGAGCAAGATCGTGGAAAACATAAGTCATGGCCCGTTAGAATATAGCACCTACATTTTTTAGTCCAAAAGGCATGACACGATAAGAAAAATTACCCCATGGGGTAGTAAATGCAATTTTATACTGATCTGATGGATGGATCTGGATTTGATTGTAGTCAAAGAACCCATCCATGAAGGATAAGGCCTTGGGTTCAACGCAACCATCGATAATTTGGTTGATGAAAGGGGTTGGGAAGTTGTCTTTGGGACAAGAATGGTTGAGATCGTGAAAGTTTGTGTAGACGCGAATAATTCCCTATTTTTTGTTAATGGGGATGGGGTTGGAGACCCATGAGGTATACGTAATGGGGTATATGAACCCTGCAACACGTATCTTATCAATTTTGGCTTTGATAGCCACAAATTTGGATGGGTGAATTGAGTGTTTCTTTTGACGTACTGGGGCGATATCTAGCCATGTGTCGATGAGATGTTAAATGATAGAAGGATCGAGGCCGAGCATCTCTGTATATGACCAGGTGAAAATATCCCGGTATTCCTGAAAGAGAGCTTTGTAAGCTGTGATTTCCTCAAGGGAGCATGCGACGCCAATAGTGATTTCTTCTATGATTCCTAGTTTGATGGAAATGTTGATTTTGACAGTGGGGGAAATATTGGCCATGTTTCCTTCTTCAAAAGCATCAGGGGCAGGGATAGGGTTGTTGAACTAGTTTATATGTCCTGATGGAATAAAATCCTTGGTTTCGATTGCACATATGGAGGCTTGGGTAGGAAGTTCAAAGGCTTCCTATGAGAGAAAAAGCACTCTGTGATGGAGAACATTCCATGGAAAATCATGGGTAGTGAGTTCCTCTAGGATATTTTCGTCGTAATGGAAAGTGCGAGAATATAGGGGATCCAAAGAGTGAACATGGGTGGCTGTCATCGTGTGATTTTCTTGAAGTGGTGAAGACGTAGAGGGGGTATCGCAACTATGGTGCGATGGCTCACTTGAGATAAAAAAAATGTTCAGATGTTGTGGATTGTAAACTATGGTAGGGGGTAAGATTTCCTGGGGGAAATGAACCAGAGAATTGGGAGGATTTGGTGGAACATCCTCAGATAGTCTATCCATGTACCAAGGAGGGGTGGGAAGTGACTTAGGTTTAGGGGAGGTGATGTGGACAATATCTGGAGAAGGGTAGGGGGAGTCTCTTGCGTCATAGGGAGTGAGGTGGTTGAAGGATTTTTAATAAGGGTTATTTGACAATGCCTATATCTAATGATCAAAGGACATTGGTACGTGAAATGATCAAGTGAGTCATAAATAGAGCAAGGGAATTTCATCTGTTTGGTGACTGAGGTCGAGACATAATGGATGTTAGTGACGTGGGTACTCGAAGGCATGGGTGGAGAGGGATCTTGCTGAAATATTTGTCATACTGTCGTTAGTGTCTATCGAAAATGAGGTGGAGAAGGGAAATAATGAGTGTAGTGGCCATATTCTGAACATATGGCACACATGAATTTGGTTCGCAGCCCTTTACTACCTATAGTAGGGGATGTTGTGGTAGTACTAGTTTTTCTTGGTGAAGTGAAGAGTGATGTGGTTGCTCGAGGGAGTTGGATCATATTGCGTAACTCAGGAAGATAAGGACATCGATTAGTGGGGTGTCCCTCACTTTCGCATAGTACGCAAGGAGGTTAAACTCAGGGAGGAAGTGGAGCAGTGGGATCTTTCTTCTTCCATCTATCCCCAGCCATAGCAGTAGTGCTGACAAGTGGGGGTGAGGGTGGTGTGGTCGAAGTTAGTACTGGAATCTGCATCGTGATTCCCTCTTATTGAGGAGGGAGGGATAATTGAGGAACCATTGCAGGAGGGTGTAGATACCATATAGGGATGGCGAGCACCATGTTGGGAAGGGTAAGCTTTGTGACTACCTGAAATGCTTGTAGACTCGGTGGGGGGGTAGAAGAAGGGGATTTGAGTGATGGCTTGGGGAATTGTCTCCCAAACCGGGATTGTCCCTTGAGGGAGGGTAAAATCAGGGATAAGTGGTGTAGTAGGGTTCTCAGGTAATCCTTGAGGTGAACTTTATTCAAATAGTGGGACGTTGAGGGGTTGAGAAGCCTTAGTGGGAGGAATGGTATCTCTAGTTTCAGTCTCATTAGAAGATACAACACACACTTTTGCTGAGGGGTGTATGAGAGATGGTGCTCCATGGTATGCCCCCAAAAAGGATGGGTATTTGAAAATTCATGGGCCCATATCCATGAGTGGATACGCATTGGAACTAGTGCGGACAAGAGGCAGGATGTTATCGATGTTGGCGGAGTGGTTAGGATCATAATGTGAAACTTGTTCGATGGTGATGATTTTCCCATTGTGGGGGAACATCATCATTCGAAATGAAGAAGAGGCTACTACATTCATAGCATACATGTAGATACATCCAAACAAGATGTTGTAATCGAGTGGGGTGTCGATAACCTCAATTTTCATAAGGATGGTTTTTCCCCCGAGTTCGACAGGGACATTTTGAAAGATCCCTTTAGGGGAGGATGGTCGACCATCATAAGCTCTTAAAGTGATGGCGGATGGTACTAGCTCAAGGGAGCCAAGTTTCTTCCATAAAATTTTGGAAATGATGCATGTGGATGCACCTTCATCAAGGATACATCGATGAACCGTGATGTTCCAGATTTTGATTGGTATATGGAAAGCTACCAAAGTGGGGAGATGCGGTTCTCCACTATCTATATTAAATGCGATGAGTCTAGTATTAGTTGGGTCGACTGTGACTAAGGAGGAAAACATGGATTTTCATTGAGTTGGATAGTTTTGGAGGACCTCCAATACCAACATGGCTGCATGAGATTGTGCCAAGTCATTGACCAAACTGTAATTGTGTGTTACCCTAGCCTGAGGGTTGTTGACATTCCATCATAATGGGATGTGATGGATACAAATGGTGGGTTCAGTGTTATGGAATGGAATCATCAAGGGTTTTCCGACTATAGCTAGAGCTACATATGAAGTGGTAGGAATAGCTTCAAGGGGCACGCTGTATTGATGACTGTGCGTTTGCAGAAACAATTATTCTTTTCTAGTTAGGAGGATATTGCGATTCGTTGGATTTACAGGGTTTTGATACTTCCCTATTTGTGGTGGGGTAGGATATACCTCTTGTTGGGTATTCATCATGCCTTGGTGTGGGATAGGGTTTTGCAACATAGCCAGAGGCAATTGTTGCAAATAGTTTTGTGGGGCCTGCTGAGGGGAAGGCAGTGTTGGAGGACGTGGCATGTTCATGGAGTCTTTCATCCATTTGAAATTGGTGATTTGAGGAAAATGGTGAGTATAATGACCATGCTCACTGCAAAGAGCACAAGGGAAGTTTGTCTAGAGGTTGTTGTTTTTATTAATCCCTTGGCATTTCTTGTTATTTTCCCCTTGGGAGTTCTGGTTTCCCTAATTCTGGTTGCCCCCAGCAAGTTGGTTTTGTTGGGGGTTATTTCCTCCTGGTCCTGGGTTATTATTGTTTCATTTTTTTCCTTTCTTCTTGGAATTATTCAGCTGATGGGCCATATTTTCCATATTCAACTATTCAAAAGTATGAAATTGTTGAATGGGAGAGGGCTGAACAAAGTTAACATCGACATGTGGTTGTCCATGAGGAGGAGCAATCGGATGTGGAGGACCAGGAAATGGAAAATACAAATTGTTTTGTAGAAACAATCTGTAGGGTGCATAGGAAGGCGAATCTCTTTCACTAGTGCCCAAGTTATACGTTGAGGTAGAGGGGGAACCTAAACTTGATTGAGAAGTCAAGCGTAGAATGGGTGTCGACAAGGGTCCACTCATGGGTGGAGGGGGAGAAACAGGATATGGTTGTTGGTAAGTGGGAGGAGGGTAATAAGATGTCCCTCTATATTTAGGTGGATATTGGGGTGTGTCTTACATAGGCAGGGGTTGGATGTATGGGTTGTGGTGTGTTATGTTACCAATCAATCCATCCACCGCGTGAGACATTCTAGATTTGTCCTGGCCAAATGGTATGGGTCTTAGTGCATCAAGTATTATTGTGTACAAGTATCCCGACTGAGCATAAATGAGGTCGAACTGTTGAGCCTTGTTGATGGCTTCCTCTTCGGTTTGGGGGAAGGTGGATGCCACATCTTTGGAAAGTATGGAGACGAGTGATTTGAGAAACCAATCGAGTCGTTGTTCTTTGGTGGTTTCTTCTTTACATAAACTATGTTGCCGATGACATTCGTGAATGTGGTCAGCAGTATGTGTAGCCGAGGTTTGTTTGCCCTCAGAGAGAAATTCTAGACCAGTGTCATGATGAACTGGTAGTTGGAAGAAGGCCAAAAATTCTTTAGCCAAGGATTCAAAAGTTACGTTGGACCCAGATTTTTGGTCCACATACCATTTGGTTGATGGACCAGTGAATGTGCATTGAAATAAACTTAAGCAGATGGAGTCATCCATGATGCTAATTGAGGAGCACCATAAGTGGAAGGTCATGACATGGTTGGCAAGATCTTCCCCTGATTTTCCTTCAAATTTGGGAATGTCTGAAGGTAGTTTGGTAGGCATATTGGACCATGTGGGGTCATGCAATATAGGGTCATTAGTGAGTTTACTCAAGTCAGGTATGTTGAGAGATGCCAAATATGGCATGGGTGGTGGTGGTGGGGGATTAGTTCCAACCATGGTGTGAGTAGGTAGTGGACCTGACCCTTGAGGGGGATTTGGTGGGTTTGTACTTCTCCCTAGAGAAGTAGTTTGTCCCCTGCCTCCTTATGAAGGAGATATAGTGGATGAGTGGCCTTGGGAATTGGACCCAAGTAAAGTGGAACCAAGAAAATATGATCCCAAAATAGTGGCACTCACATGGGTGTGAGATGGCTGATCCAATGAGTTGGAAACATCCAGACGATGAGGATTATGTGGGTCGCCTATGATGTCTGACTAGCAAAGTGAATGCATGGAAATGGTGATAAGAGCAAATAAATGAACAAGAGATCTGTATAATTTTGGACCTTCAAAATATATCTCACAATTGCATGTAATCAAATGAACATCATACATAAATCAACTGTAAATAAACATATATGTGGGTAGGTGGATTTTCTCCAAGTGGGAGAACAAAGAAAACAAATGCTCATGTCCAAAAAAGACGTATCATCCTTCCTCTCAAATAACACTTGACCTTCCAAGAGCACTCAACAGTGGGGTCTTAATCCACTAGAAGAGGAACTAGTGAAGGATGAAACAATCAGTTATAATGAGGGGTAGAGGGTGCATATCCCGAAAGAGCTGGAGATATTTCCCAATAGCCACACAAAATATGATCAAGGTGCAATTGCAGCCCACAATTGCCACCTGGGTATATGTCCTAAATTTGGCCACTAGGTACCTCAGTCAAAGTGCGAAATTTATATTTTTGGCCTCAGAAATGGGTCACAGGTCGGATCCCTTCCAAGAGTTGGGTGACTCAAGGGGGGATGCACAGAACAACCAGACCTCGACCTTCAACCCTTCACAGGTATCACGCTACCTTATGATGTTAGGAACACTTGAATTGGAGGATTTAAAAGTTCCCTATTTGTCAACTTCTAATGTTTGAAAATATGAGAGCTAGATAACGGGGGGTTATTTGGATGCCTACCCCAGAGATCCTACCTAGACTAAAAACATTCTTTTGGCACCTCATGTGGAGGAAAACTTAGTGAGTTTTTAGAATTTTTTTATATGTGGTGGGTTGAGATATTGGGGGTGTGAACTGATCTCATTTGAATTAAGTGGGTATGGATAATTTCTTCAAGAAATAGCGGGACGTTTCAGAATTCCTTTGGAGAAAGCCTACTTCAACCTCCACAATTCAAGATGAAATTATGTGAGTGAGTGAATTTGTGTGTGAGAAAGTGATAAAATGTGCCAAATTTTAATAAGTTAGGTGAGAATTTGCAACATGTGGACTTCTTGTGGTCCTTTACAAATCTTGGTTACCTATCTTACTAGATGTCATTGGTACAAACTTATAAAATTTTAAAATCCCTAAAGAACTAACATGTGGAAATATGGGTCCTTACCAATACTTTAAACTCCCTAATGTTGTTTACACTAAGAAATCTTTTGAAAAACTATCCTATATTGCAAGTATGTGGGCATGTATGGGCCCGTTACTTTGATCCTTAAACTCTCCTTATGATGTAAACTAAGAAAGAAATTTCAAGAAACTATCCTAAGTTTGCAACATGTGGGCATGTATGGGCCCTTACAAATTTTAAGATGATTTCAAAAAGAAACTAAGAGGAGCCCTAGGGGGGATTTTTTCCTCTCCTAAAGATTTTGTTAAGGGAGATGAAATGTTCCCTTAATCACCTTTCTGATTCTCAAGATCACTCTATGGTGCAAGAGAAGAGCATATTGAATGATTAAAGTTGATTTTTGGTCCCAATGCAAGTGTTTATATGTGATAGCAAATAATCTCAACTTAACTTTTACAATCAAAACAAGTCATCCATGTGGAAACCAAAGCAAAATAGGAGAAATATGGTTCTTTTTACCCCCATAAGTTCCTATGTTTGACTAACCTTTCAAGTGGGAAATAAATCTAAGTGGAGTGCATTTACAAATTGCATGAAAGCAAGATTTTGAAGGCTAGGGGCCTTCAAATCATCACAAAAACCATTACAATTTTGAAACTCTAGAAATATGCGTGGGTTACTGTTCAAACAGAGGTGCAGTGGGCGCAGAGTGCATAGAGAACATAAGTAGTTGGGGTGCACAATGCGTAGAGAAAATGTTCCTCTTGGGTGCACAGTGCGCTAAGTGTGCGTTTGTGGGCTGAAATACCTATGCACGTTCCGATATGCGTCGGGGGGGGGGATTTGAGTGGAATTCGCCTCCTCCAACTCCAAAATTAGCTCTTGGAAGGTAAGGCTAGGACGGTTTTGTTACCTGCAAGAAAAATGGGTCAAAAAGAAGTGCTCTCAAATCCCAAATAGGGTGGAAATTGATACCGAATCCCCAGTATGGTCGCCAATCTGTTGTGTCCATTTCGTCACTTGGGTGAGAAAAATAATGGCACTTGCATGTCTAGTTGGGATTGCTAGACAAGACATAGGTTAGTGCATGAATTAAACAATCCAAGCACATGAAATAAACAAGTAAACAAACTAAAAACAACTAAGGAAATAAAAATAGAATGCATAAGAAAATTTGAACCAAAAACAATCAACCAATCACCAACATTATGCCACCAATGGATAACTATATTAGTTGGAAAAACACCATAGAGAAATGAGGACTTATGGATCCCCTCTTCCTCCTTGGGAGGGCTCTTGAGTTCCCTAATGGAGAGATCTTCTTACAATGATAGAAAATAAAGAAAATGATGAAGAAATCAATGCCTATTCCCTCAAGAGGTGAGAGGAATGGCCTATTGGAATGTTGTTATAATTCTCCAAAGATAAAAGAGGATTTTCAATGGAGGATTGAGGCAGCATAACAATACTAGGAAATTGTTAAATTATTAGTGCACCCATGGCCTCCATTTATAGCATGTATTCAAGGAAATATTCAACTGGTTCTTAGTGTGAACAAGGGGCCCTTTAGGGCACCCTTTGGTCCTTGACCAGCCCCCCATGCGGATTCAGCTTAGATTTGAGGGTCAAATCAAGTTGGGAGTTGGTCCATAAGTGGTTGAGGGGCCGAAAAGAACTATAAATGCACCATTAATAGGATTGCATGGCTTTTCTCATACACAGTCACACATTTGGCGCATTGTGCACTCTACGAGCTTCTTTGGCCCATGCACTATGCGCGCGCTTCCTTTAGTGAGTTAGCGCATGTCAATTGTTTATCCATTTATATAGTTTTTACCTCTTGGAAATGTTGTGGGTGGGTGAACTAATAGTTTTTTTTCATTACTATATTTCTGTAATCATTTGCGTGCAATGTTGCAGACGAAATTTTAGTGATAACAAATGCCCTTTGATTTGTGAGGTTAGGAGCATACGTATAGCTGAAATACATCAACGTTTCTTCTACTGAGAGTACTATTGTAAGAAAGAGTGTTGATAGGAACTGCACGCATGATCTATCGGAGGGAGAGGGGAAATGGTGGGACCCAAATCTGTCTTTAGGGAGAAAAAGAAAATATGTATACAAACGAGGCATGCATGCCCCATGCTCATGTCATGTAACGCAAAAGGTAAGACATTAACTGAAGTTGTATGATGATGTAGATCATTGCAAATCCCTCCCGGGCAGTTTGATAATCGACATATGACAATTCTAATGGTGAACATACTCTGAAAAGAGGCAAGGGAAACTATAAGAAGTGTCGAGGACTCGTTAGGCATTGATGGCCAAACAAATTCAGAGATTGCCGACTGGTATAAAACAACTGCAATAGTCGCATAGTAAGACCCACCGTAACATAAGATTTTGTTGAAGTAGAATGTTATGGGGGAAATGACAACATAGAGCAATGATGATTCTATTTGTGTTGTCCGAGGCTCCTCATTGTAAAGGTAATGAGAGTCGAGATACTTTCTCCCTTCTGGAAACTGTGTTGATGTCGACAAAAAGGGAGATGTGACTCCAAGAAGTGGAGGGCTTCATGAAATATGTGGAGATAAGATCAATAATTGATAGGGAACATGAACAAAGTCAAGATGCAGTGAGACCCAAGACTACCCTTGGTTGGGGGTATGTTTGACGGATGATTGACAACAACCGTAAAACTATATCTAGTGTCAAGGGGATGACTAGACATGGGGTTAAATTGTGCTAGAGGTGTGACAAAGTGGACAAACTTAGAGATCATGGGTACATGGACTATGGGATACTTAGGGTTTATGCATGATGTTATAATGAGTAAAGGATAGTGGATTTCCCAATCAAGGGTGACATGGGTTTCATTGCCAGAAAAAGAAGGTCGTCAAGGGTGATGACAAAAATCTAAGTAAAATGCTGGAAACAAAGGATTTTTACAATTACCAAATAAATAAGGAATAATTTGGGATGAGTGTACAGATACAAAAATGGGTGCCCTAGTGCAAGATGGGTTGTCCTGTGAGGGCACAAGTTGCATGGAGAACTGGTGGAGGGTGGGGGGCCCATGGGTGGGTTTCTGTATGAGGTAAATGAATGGAGGGAAATATGCAGATGGGAAAACTCATTGTGGATGAGATGTAGGGTTAATGATACCACGGAGGTGCAGATAGAACCAAGATGAGATAACTTGGGAGTCCATTGGTAGAGCTAGAAAAATGATGAGAAGGAGTATGTGGCTTATTCTCGGAAATGTGTAAGACTATCGAGAATTCCATCCCTAGGGGGTGAAAGTAGCATGAGAGTCAAAGTGACAAGGGGGACTATGAATGGGACAACTCAAGATAGGGAGAGTGCTACTAGGTGACAGTACCAAAATGCAGTAGAGGTGACAGTACTGCAAAGCCATATGTAGGGACCCTGAAGGTGAATGTTCGAGGGTGTGATTGGGAGATGCAATTGATATTCAGAGGGAATGATTACATGCCAGTGTCGATTATATACCTGAAGGGGTTGCATAGGTTTGTGATGACCAAGTACCTGCACACATTAATACTGAATACCCGACATGAACAATATCTGAAGATAAAGAACATATAACAATTATTTGATAATTTTGAACATGAGCATGTGTACATGGACGTGATGTGAGAAAAATGCTCCTACGGGGCTGAGTGTAGATGGTGACCTAGGGAATGTGACTGTGTAGGTGGCGAGACCCTGATCCCGTGGCTAAAGATGGATTGGAAAATAGAGACTCTGAGCTCATGTAACTGAGTGTGGAAGTTTGGAAAAAGAGACTATATATGGTTGTGGGGCCCACAATGCCACCTCATTTGTACCCACTTCTATAGTGAATTGATGAGATTATTTGGAGGAGTTTATGAGATTACAGGAGTTTGAGCTGACCGATCCAGGATTTGCGAGATTCAGGTTAGTTGTCCCATGCTCCTACACAATAGATAGTTTCTAATTTTGGGTAGGGGTCATACAGATGGATGTACTAGGGTATTTTTTAGGAGTGGGCCCACTATTGCACAGGGGAAGGAAAGATAGTCGTGCAACAGTGCACGGGTATAATTCCATTTCATGTGCATGATGTGCAGTTGTGATGGACATAGCCGCGCATGGGGGCACGTAGCTGGGAAAAAGAGGCATGCACGAGATGCATGCATGTATATTTACAGTCTCTGTACATTTCTTTCATTAATAGAATTCGTGTATTACTCTATATCTGTGTTTATGGTTGCATCTCTGATACATTTATGCTGCACGAAATGAGAGCGGAGATGTGACAGCTACTCCCATTCATAAGAAGATGATTAAAATGAGGCTCTGTAGGCCTTTTTACAATAAGAAGAAATTCCCAAAACCCTAGACATCCAAAAACCTAACCCTAGGAGATGAAGTGCCAAAAGTTATGTGGGCCCCATTTGGGTAAGTTAGTACATCAACTTCCCGGGGTCGTAACTTTTGCATACGATCTTTGTTTTAGGTGTATGATAGCTCATTAGAAAGGTATCATCGAGGAGATTCATTTTAGGTGCAATAACGAAGGAAATTACATATTTAAAACCTATTTTACAAAAAAAATATCATTTAGGCTCTCAAAATGGCCCCGGAAGTTAAAAACTGCTAAAAATAGTAAATTGCCAAAATTGCTAGAAAATTGTTTTGAGCCAGTTGGAAAAGGTGGGTGGCCACCGATATCCACCTGGATCAATCCTCCCACCTTAGGAATAAATGGTCTCCATTGCGTTGAGTTCCTGGGGGAGAGGGAAAAGCGTTTGCTGAATCTGCATCTTGGTGAGTTGTTTGCCTTGCTGGAGATGTCACGTTGCTCAGTTTGTGGAAGTCTGTCACGAACCTATTGAGGCTGAGGCTGTTCAACAAGTCAAAATACATGAGAGCACAGTGTGCAGAAGGAATATTTTCACTTTGCTGCAGCCTTGTCAACCTTCTTCTGTTGGATAAAAGGTGCTTGGGGAGAGGCTGTAGTGGTTGCAGTGTCCTTCTATGCAGAGATGTATATCAGAACAGGCTTCTCTTGGTTGTTTTTTTTCAGTGCATGTCCCTGACGAGGTCTGAGTATAACAAGTTGGGTCTCGATATTGTCTCTCTGGAAGATAATCTCTCTTGCACACCCAAGAAACCCTCCATGGCGGAAGAAAAGAAAAACGACGGTGTAGACGATCCTATCAGTCTGTTGCTTGAGCAAGCTCTCACGTGATAGAGGGATGAAATCATGGAGAATTTTTCCCGCATCCTTCAATGCTTGCCGATAGCAATAGGCGCATATTCATCAAGCGACCACTTTGGAGGCACCTCGCCTTTCAAGGTACAAGTTAATTTTTATATTCCTGTATTTGAAGGACAGATAGATGCAAAATCCCTAGACAAATGGTTAAATATGCTAGAAGGTTATTTCTTTGTTCACAGTTTTTCTGACAAAGAAAAGATCACCTTCGCACTCCTTAAATCTCTCCCCCATGTCAAACATTGGTGGGAAAATTACTGGGAGAAAAATTCCACAGAGGATTCTGGAATATATGGGGCCGAGCACTTGGGATTTTTTTGTGGATGCGGTAAAGGAACAATATTACCCCGTTGGCAACTATGAGGACCAGTACATGAGATGGACCACACTATGGAAAGAGAGGGGCCAAGAAGTTCCATAGTTCACCAATACCTTCCATACCTTGCGCACCAAGATGGGTATCAAAGATTCCAATTGACATTTGGTTCTGAAATACCATGGGGCTCTACACAAATACATCCAAACTGAAATGGATTTTCTAGATATCTCATCACTTGGTTTTGCCTATCGATATGCTGTTAAAATCGAGCAGAAATTTAAGCACCAGAACAAACAGGAGTTTGGGTCTGCAAATCCACAACAACCAAAGTATGACAAAGATAGCCCTAACAAACAGTCTCCCGAAAACCAGTCCAAGACACAGGAAAAGAATGGTCACGGGAAGACAAAGAAGGACATCAGAAAATGGTGTGATTTCCACAAAATCCCTTGGCACAACACCGATGAATGTCACTCAAAATAGTCATTGGTGGTTGAGATCAAAGACAAGGAGCTGAACCCTGATTTAGAATTTGATTCTGAAAATATTGGTAAAAGAAAGATCATCGACATAGACCCCACTGCTATTGTCACGACTGCAACAATTCAACCAGAAGAACCAATAGATCCTGAAGAGGGGGAGCACCTTTTTCATTCAAAGATGTGGGTGAAGGGGACCCCACTACATTTTATTATTGATAGTGGAAGCTAAAAGAACCTCATCTCAGTAGAGGTCGTCAAACAGTTGGGATTGTCGAAAACACCACACCCGCAGCCATACAACATCGGGTGGCTTCACCAAGGATGAGATCTCCATGTCAGCCAACAATGTCGATTGTCATACAACATCTAACCCTTCAAGGATGAGGTATTATGTGATGTTGCTCCATTGGATGTATATGATGTTCTCTTGGGCCAGCCATATATGTGGAAGCTCCATGTTGTTTATGAGTCTCAACCCCATAGTGTCATTGTTACTTTGGGGGGTCATCTCTATAGAATACCAAAGGTAGTTCTGACTACTCTTCCACCTAAAAATTTCCACAAGGTAGTATCTCATACTGCAAAATTTAGCTTCTTCACAATTTGTTCAAAAGGAGAACAGAAGGACACTGCAACCACTACAACCTTGCCCCAAGCACCTTCTATCCAACAGAAGCAGGTTGAAAAGGCTGCAAAAAAGCATAAAGATTCCTTATACACACCATACTCTCATGTAGCTCAACTTATTGAACAGCCTCAGCCTCGACAGATTCGTGACAAACTTCGACAAACTGAGAAGCGTGACGTCTCTAGCAAGGCAAACAACTCACCAAGATGCAGATTCAGCAAACGCGTTTCCCTCTCCCCCGAGAACTCAACACAATGGAGACCATTGCTTCCTAAGGAGAGAGGATTGATCTAGGTGGATATCAATGGCCACCCACCTTTTCCAACTGGCTTAAAACAGTTTTCTGGCAATTTTGACAATTTACTATTTTTAGCAGTTTTAAACTTCCGCGGCCATTTTGAGGGCCTAAATGACATTTTTTGGGAAAACAAGTTTTGCAATATGTGAATTCCTTTTTTATTGAACCTAAAATGAATCTCCTCAATGATACCTTTCTAATGGGATATCAGACACCTAAAACGAAGATCGTATGCAAAAGTTACGACCTCGGGAAGTTGATGTACTAACTTACCCAAACGGGGCCCACATGAATTTTGGCGCTTCATCTCCCAGGGTCAGGTTTTTGGATGTCTATGGTTTTTGGCATTCCTACTTATTGTAAAAAGGCCTTCAGAGCCTCATTATAATCATCTTCTTGTGAGTGCGAGTAGCCGTCACATCTCTTCTCAGAGATAAGCTTCCACCATTCCAGCGAGTCTTTCATTCTGTATTTTTATAGTCTCTGTACATTTATTTCATTACTATAAATCATGTATTACTGTATATCTGTGTTTATGGTTGCATCTCTAATACATTTATGCTATATTATTGAATATCTGTGATATCTCTGTGCATTTCCTTATTATATCTTCGCTCTCATTTCGTGCTGAAAATAATCCGGATCAGTGGGTGACAGTTGCACATCGATGCGCAACTGTGCAAAGAACATGCATGCATATGTGTGCACCTATGTGGGGGAAAGAAGCACACTAGAGGTGAAGCTAAGGGATTTTGAAAGTTTGAATTTTTGGAATACTTTGATAAATGATTAGTGTTGACAAAGGGTTTATGTGTGAATGCAGGTGATCAGTGTTATCATGCCAGTCCACTGGAGGGACTGGGATTGGGAGCACCTCCGGGAGGCGGTGATAGAGGAGCTTGGGGTTCAGAGACTCTTAGCAGCCTGTGGGCTGATCAAGTTCTTCAATTTCCCACTGATATAGTTGTAGGAGTACCTGCTTCATTATTTGATCTCGATGTGGAGCAATGATCTACAGTGCTTCATTGTGTGGGGGTAGCCGCTGACATTCTCATTTGTTGAGGATGTGTATTTTCTAACGGGGCTCCCCTTTCAGGGAATTACCCTGCCTGTTGACCCCTACCTTCTAGGAGATTTGCGGTTGATAGACCTAGTGTGGATTATTTTTCGGGGCCAAACTTGATGTCAGGTTCGGTTATCCGTATTGAGGCAATGGATGCGCTCTTGCATCAGTGTATCGCTGCTATGCTTGTGAGGATCTATGGATCCTTAGCTACCCAATGGATTAGTGGTGGTCCGTTGAGGATTATGCAGAGGGTCCTTGATGGGGATTTTTTGCCTAGGGATTTATGCTTAATGCCAATATGATGGGTTAGATTCACTGGTGTCAGACCATCGCCTTCAATGAGTTTATGTTTGGATCTATCTTGGTGGCATGGTTTATGGAGAGGGTGCCCATGTTATGCCCTAGGGTTTTGTTGCGAGCTGCAGGGCCGCAGGAGCTGCGACTAATGTGGTGGGATCACATTATGGCCTGACATGGAGGGGTAGAGGGTGGCCACTACTTTACGACCACATTGGCGTGGGTGTGGCACCATATGACATAGATTATACTGTGATTCCCATATGGTGGGGTGGATTTTCGGCACGACCCAAACATGGTGTTGCCTCCTAGAAAGGTTTGGGACCAGAGAGGTATGTTGGTGTACTTATGTTTTGAGATTTTTATAGTGTAGCATATGTTTATATATGTATGGATGTTGATTCTGTATTTTCTTTTGTGTTTGTAGATGCGGGGTCGCGAGGCCAAGAGGTGGAGGTGGTTGGAGAGCCAGCTCATCAGGGGCCAGTGAGACCACCACGGGTGGGAGAGTAACGATGGAGAGATGAGGCTAGTGCGAGGCTAGTAGATGAGGCTAGGACCATCTAGATATGTCGATTCTATGATCCAGGTTCGAGGCCATCATGTGCTTTGCAGGTAGAGGTCGGTGGGGGGATGGATGATCTACGACGTCGGTTGGAGGTTGTGTTGCAGGGTGTGTTGGAGGGCATGTGGTCCCACATTTAGGATGAGAGAGTCATGGAGTAGTGTGTGGGAATTCTAACAGACTGGAAGACCTTGATCCATTGGGCATTTGTAGTAGGGGCAATGATGACTAGTCGATTGTCCCCCTGGACCTGAAGGACCCCTAGCTAGTGGGGCACCTCCTGTTGATAGAGGACCTAGTGGTGGAGCTTCTAGGGCACCATGAGTGTTGATTGTATATAGGCCCGAGAG
>JZKD02S0420651.1:57473-68423 GCA_000966675.3 Picea glauca | reverse complement strand
AATAAAATAAAAACAAACTATAAAACATATTAAATATAAAAATAAAACATAACAAAACAAAATATACATAAAACATAAAAAACAAATTAAATAAAAATAAACAAAAAACAAAACACATTAACATAAAACAAAAACGTGAAACAAACAATAAATAATATTAAAACTAAAAACAAAAACTAACAACCTACGCTACCCTAAGTCTACCCCACCTTCTACTCCCGCTCACATTTTATACCTCACATCCCATCCACATATCCCATACCTTTTAATCAACGACCCTTAAAAATTCTGGACCCCCCCTCACCATCCAGAATTTAACGAGAGGGGGGGGTCCGGAATAATGGTTTTTTAATACCACCCCCCTCCACATGTCACAATCCTATTTCAGCGGAACCCCCCCCAAAAAAAACCACTTACCACCTCGGGGGGTCCAGAATACCGCTTTCCCGAAATTAAAACCACTTTTCCCATTTTTCACAATTTTTTTCCATGTTCAGCATGTGTTCGTCCGAGGAAGCTTTTGGGAAAAAAAATGAATTTTTAAAAACCAAGATAGGTTTTTCTCCGTAACGGGATGAAGAACAAAAACCTCTCTCAGTTTTTTCATAGGTTCCACGAGAAGAGATAATAGAAGCTGTCTTTCAGCCTATTTTTTCGCATTTTCGATTTATCTGTTATAGTCCCGATCTTGCAGGAGCTGTTACGGCCAGTTGGAGGAGAATTTGGAAAAACCGAAGAAGGTTTTTATCCCGCACATGCCCATATACAATAATCTCTTTCATTTTTTTCCCAGGTGTCATCGTTGAAGAGAATCACACGTCTGTTCGGACCCCTTTTTAGCAGAAAACCGGTCCAATTTTCATGGCGGACAATTCCAAAATTTGGGGGATTCGTGGTTATTTTTGGCCGAGGTGATTAAACCGACTTCCGAAACTTGTTGGGGGATCTCCCCTATTTATTTGAGAGGATTTTAATGTAAAAGGGTTCGACCTGTGAGGGTGTAGTTTTCTTTGCTGGACCGTGGGCTTTGCCATTCCAGAAAACTTTTCTGTAATCTTTAAATGATCAATCAGTAATGGGCATGCTTTCTATAGGATTCTTGTGTGGATGTATTGGTGGCATTTCTTTCTCTGCTAAGTATTTTTCCTGTCATCTTTCCACTTTTTTTTAATTCTTATTGTCAGAAGATAATAATAGAGCAGAATTTATTGTGAAATACTTTGCATCTGATCTTGTGATAATCTTTATGTTTCTCCTCTAAAAAGCTCAGTTTATGAATTCTTAACTGCTCATTTGCTCGCTTTTTCCTCCCCTAGTTCTTCCTCAAATAAACACCATCAAAACTTAATTCGATCCAACATTTTTGCTACCTTTCCCTGTGTAAGAACTTTGTCCAGAGCTGAGAGTGAATCACACATTTAAGCGTAGACCCCATTTTCCCAATGGCCCTCCTTGCTGTCCCAAAACAACTATTTAAAAAACCAAAACCCTAACCCCATACTTTCATTACTTTCATATCTAGCCTAATATTCTCTTCAAACAAAGCTATATCAGACAGAGAGATCCCTCTCTGAGTCTTGGAGAGCTATATCCAAGACCCAAAGCGTTTTTTATGTTGCCTCTGTGACTGCCATCACATCCTTGGGAAAATTACAGAGTTCTAACAGAATGGCGACCATACTGGGGAAAGTTCCCTAGTAGTACACTTCAAAGCTCTATATCTGATCACTGATGGTGGACAGTGACCAGACACCAGGAAGGCTGAAATCATTCACCTGGCGACTCCAATCAGCTCCAGACAGTGCCAACTCGAAGACTCCACTGGAGGAAGAACTTGAAGCATGGCCAAGTAGCCTAGAAATACCAGGTACTCAAGCTCAAATTGCATTCAAGACATCTTTGGTTTCACCTACAATTACTTTCTCTCTTATCATGATCTTGGTCTAGAGTATATTGTTGAAATTCAGGATGGCCATTTTCAACCTGAAGAGCCTCCAGAGATTAAACCCCAAATTGTAGATTATGTACATGCTCATACACCTGTGCACATCCCAGATGCACCTGTAGAAACCCTAGTGAGACATAAGCCTCCTTCTTTATCTCCTATTCTTGCTAAACCTCTGGATGGTTGTAAGCCTCTTTCTTCATCTCATGTGCTTGCAAAAGTCCCAGATTGATACTAGCCTCTATATTTGCCTCCCATTCTCCATGACCTCCTTGTCAATTACATCAATAATCTAACTAGGTTTGATCGAGAAAATGGGAAGATCACTGCTAGAAAGCATATTCAAAACCTTGAGGATTTCCTTGACCTTTATGAGGTTTAAGATGATGATGTTTGTATCAGGATGTTTGCCCTGTCTTTGCAAGGTAAAGTTAAAAATTGGTTTAGAAATCTGCCAGCTGCAAGCATCAGAAATTTTCATCAGTTCATGCAAGTGTTCTTAGATAGGTGGGTGATCATGGGAAATGTTTTACTCATCCTAGAAAAGTATGACCACTTGAAAAGAAAGCCAGGGGAGACAGTACAATAGTTCTCAACCAGATTCAATGATGTGTATCATTCAATACTTGTGGATGTAAGGCCACCTCTTGGTTTAGCTAAATTGCATTTCCCAGAAGCTTTTGATCCAGAAATGGCATTCCAATTAAGAGAAAGGAACAATGCAAGCCTTGAAGAAATGCAGAACATTGCAGTTGATGTGGAGACCAACTTGTTGATCAAAAGGTCAAAGTTAAAGGACAAAGAAAAGGAGCATCTGAAGTCATCAGAAGCTAAACTGGAGATTTTGGCCAGTGCCATGGAGGAGATGATGCAAAGGATCAATAGGAAAGATGAGCTTGCTATCCAAAGACACCATGTTCCATTGATCTCAGAGAAAGAAAAGGTCATTGTTTCCAAACATTTTGTTGTTCATTCTTGGTACCATGGTTTGGATAATAATTCTTTCTTGTATTCAATTCACAACACAGTCAAAGATGAAGCTCCATCTCAACTTGCAGAGGAAAAACCAGCTGATATGATGTGCATGTTTGATGACATTCCTTACTTGGATTATCCACCCAAGTGTGATCGGTATGATGATGAGCATGAGGCTAAAACAAATGTGGATTGTTCAGAGAAATCAGCAGCATGTCATTGGCAAGAAGAAGATCAGTTACAGCTTAGATATGACAATCAATCTGCACATGGAACTTACGACAGCAAGGATCAATGTGCAGAAAATCTCAGAGTAAGTGAAGACACTTTGCCCTTATGTTTCTCATCTTTTCAATTTATGAAAAGAAATTCTAGGCCAGTTTTAAATAGTGAAGACAAAAATTCCTCTGATCAATCAATTGATGATGCCATTAAGGATATGGAGGTTGTTCTAAACCTAGAATCACAACACTTTCCCTACTTTGATTTTCAGATTCCTGATGAAAGATTAAAGCCTAAAACAGATAATGAGCTGATCCATTGTGATTCATTTCCGTTGTGTCCTTTTTCTTTTCAAATTGTAAGAGGGAATCTTGGTCGAATTTTGGTTGAAAATCGTAGTGTCAACCATGAAGTACCAGGAGGGCCAATATCACCACCATCCAAAACATTTTATGACCCTATAGCGGATATTGTGGATGATGTGTGTTTTCAAAGTTTGGTTTCATTTACTCCAAATGAATTAAAACATTGTTATGATATGGATATGTCCAAACAGTCTACCCCATTGTCTGGTGCTGCAGAGGCATCATTTTACAAACCATCAGAGCATCCACAATCATATAAAGAAGTGTTGAAAGAGACAGAATGCATAGGTGAAAAATCGAGTCTGGATGCTGAGTTGTTTGAAGTTGAAAATCAAAAGATGGGCCAAACCTATATTGATCCGATGAATACAAATATGGAGAAATTTTTTAATACAGGATATTTTTCCATTGCCAGTGTTTTTCCTATTGTTCGGGTTTATCAAATCTTGTGTAAGGGAAAGCAGGTTGGAAATTACTCTCAAGCACGAGTAACAGACTTATTTCTGAGTTTCATCACAGATAGTGAAATAAAAAAGACACTAAATCAACTGTTGGATTGGCTCCATTGGAATTTTTCCATTACCTATCTAAGCAATGATTGCAGTAGGGTAGGTAGGAAAAAATGAATAAGCTCAGCATTCTGAGCATCTCTTTTTTAGCAGTGTTTATTTTAATTTGGTTTCAGTTGCAAGATCAAAACATGTACAAGTTGAAGAATAATATTTTGGGACCAACCCAATGGATAAAGCACCGGTCTGAATGATTCATAGGTCTGTGGTTCTTGACACCTCCTGAAAGAAGCTGCCATCCCCAGGTGGAGCCTATGTTGGGGTCCTATAATTATAGGCAAATCGATTCTTCGACTATTGATTTGGTGTTTCTCTCGTGATGACGAAGTCTAGCTCGGTTGATCCTGTTTTCTTCCCTCCATTCTTTTCGCTTGATCCCCCATCACCCTATTGCATCCTTCATCCATGCTGTTCCCTCACTCCCTTGTCCTGTTGCCCCATTGACTACCTCTCGCTCGTCACCCATCCATGAATAATCAGACTTAGGATGAACAAAAATAACAATAAAGTTAATTGATAGGTTAAATTAATTAATAAAGAACTATTTAATAATTAATTAATTAATTATCAATTAAGTTAAAAATCTAAGTTAGTAGTTAGGATTAATTAAATATTAAATAAAACAAATTTAAAAACTTAAAACAAATATAATAAACATACAACATTAAATAAATATATTAAAAATGTAAAACATATTAAATAAAATATAAAATAAAATACAAAAAATAACATAATAAAATAAAAACAAACTATAAAACATATTAAATATAAAAATAAAACATAACAAAACAAAATATACATAAAACATAAAAAACAAATTAAATAAAAATAAACAAAAAAACAAAACAAAATATACATAAAACATAAAAAAACAAATTAAATAAAAATAAACAAAAAACAAARCACATTAACATAAAACAAAAACGTGAAACAAACAATAAATAATATTAAAACTAAAAACAAAAACTAACAACCTACGCTACCCTAAGTCTACCCCACCCTCTACTCCCGCTCACATTTTATACCTCACATCCCATCCACGTATCCCATACCTTTTAATCAACGACCCTTAAAAATTCCGGACCCCCCCTCACCATCCGGAATTTAACGAGAGGGGGGGTCTGGAATAATAGTTTTTCAATACCACCCCCCTTCCATGTGTCGTGATCCTATTCCAGTGGATCTCCCCCCCAAAAAAACTTCTTACCACCTCAAGGGGGTCCAGAATACCACTTTCCCGAAATTAAAACCACTTTTCCCATTTTTCACAATTTTTTGCCATGTTCAGCATGTGTTCGTCCAAGGAAGTTTTTGGGAAAAAAAAACATAATTTTTAAAAACGGAGAGAGTTTTTTCTCTATAACAAGATGAAGAACAAAAACCTCTCTCAGTTTTTTCACAGGTTCCACGAGAAGAGAGAATCAAAGTTGTATTTCAGCCTCTTTTTTCTCATTTTCGGTTTATCTGTTACAGTCTCGATCTTGCAAGAGTTGTTACGGCCATCTGGAGGAGAATTTGGAGAAACCGAAGGAGTTTTTTGTTCATCACACGCCCATATACAATAACCTCTTTCATTGTTTTCCCAGGTGTCATCGTTGAAGAGAATCACACGTCTATTCAGACCCCTTTTTTGCAGAAAAACGGTCCAATTTTCATGGCGGACAATTCCAGAATTTGGGGGATTCGTGGCTATTTTTGGCCGAGGGGATTAAACCGACTTCCAAAACTTGTTGGGGGATATCCCCTATTTATTTGAGATGATTTTAATGTAAAAGGGTTCGACCTGTGAGGGTGTAATTTTCTTTGCTGGACCGTGGGCTTTGCCATTCCAAAAAACTTTTCTTTAATCTTTAAATGATCAATCAGTAATGGGCATGCTTTCTACAGGATTCTTGTGAAGATGTATTGGTGGCATTTCTTTCTCTGCTAAGTATTTTTCCTGTCATCTTTCCACTTGTTTTCAATTCTTATTGTCATAAGATAATAATAGAGCATAATTTATTGTGAAATACTCTGCATCTGATCTTGTGATAATCTTTATGTTTCTCCTCTAAAAAGCTCAGTTTATGAATTCTTAACTGCTCATTTGCTCGCTTTTTCCTCCCCTAGTTCTTCCTCAAATCGACACCATCAAAACTTAATTCGATCCAACATTTCCACTACCTTTCCCTGTGTAAGAACTTTTTCCAGAGCTAAGAGTGAATCACACATTTAAGCGTAGACCCCATTTGCCCAATGGCCCTCCTTGCTGTCCCAAAACAACTATTTAAAAAACCAAAACCCCAACCCCATACTTTCATTACTTTCATAGCTAGCCTAATATTCTCTTCAAACAAATATATATCAGACAGAGAGATCCCTCTCTGAGTCTTGGAGGGCTATATCCAAGACTCGAAGCGCTTTTGATGTTTCCTATGTGACTGCCATCACAGCCTTGGGAAAATTACAGAGTGCTAACAGGTTCAAAGGATCAGGAGAGATAGTGTAAATTTACACAGAGCGAGTGCAAGGAGTGCACCTATACTCAAAGTAGTGTAAAATCTCAGAGGGGAGATGAAGTGAAAGGAGTGCACATATTCAACACTTCGTTAAGTGTTGATCAAGCTTAGGAGAATTAGCGCAAGGAGTGCACATGTGACTTTTCAAGTCCCAAGCTCAGAAGAGAAGTGCAAAGTGAGCTCCATAGGTTGAGTTATCCAAGTGAAAAATCTATGAAGTCACAGAGTGAATCTACATTGTAGATCGGTGGATGAGTGTGAGTTGTTGGATCCCTGAGTAGTTCGGTGATTTGACACTCCGGGTGAAGTTGGTCATTGTTGTGTGGAGTGGATAATACCTCGAAGTCCCGAATTTTGGAGTTAATCTTGACCATTAGTTGGTGGGTAAATGTGGATTGTAGATATCCAAGTTGTTCATAATTCAAGTATTCAGAAAGTTTTGGGAGACAATTGTGTTGGTGTGGAGAAGTCTCGAATCCTGAATCCCAAAAGTCTTTCTTAACCATAGATCATGCCAAGGAGTGTGGACTGTTGATCCCTGAATTATTTGAGATTTCAACGGTTCAACTATTCAGGAGAAGTGTGTTGATCAAATGTTGGAGTAGAGAAAACTCCTAAAGCATGAAGTACCGAAGTGTCAGAGTAAATAATTCCAATATAGTCCCGAGGTCACATGCACGACTCCATTGGAGTAAGAGGACCCTCGCGAATACGATCTTTCGCACAATGTCCAGCATAAAAGGCTTGTGGTAAGAAATTAATGGTTTTGTGAGACCCTAGAGCCACTTTGGCTCATGTGTAGTTTGATCCTATACCGGAAGGTCACACGAGCCCATAGGGTGGTTTGCATCAATTGGTATCATAGAAGGAAAAATCTCTCTATGTGTAAAGAACATATTGGAACCATGCCACCAAGGAGACGCAGGGAAAGACCTGTAGTCAATGCATCTATGGAGGAGGAAATGATACAACTTTGTGCAAGTTTGGACACCGTGGAAACAACAAAAAGGAGAGCACCATAGGCTAATGATATTAGTGAAGATGAAAGTGAAAATCCAGAAGAAGAAGAAGTTGTAGGAGAACAAGCAGTAGAGGAGCGATTGCTGAGAGTTGTTTTCAAGATGGGAACCAGAGAAAAGATGGAAGTTCTGATGTATGAAGATAATTTTAATGTAGAAGAATTTATTGACTAGATAAGTGCTTTAGACAAGTACTTTGATTATGAGGAGATTGATGATGAGAAGAAAGTAAAGCATGAAATGAACAGGTTGAAGGGACATGCAAATTTATGGTGGGACAGGTTGCAAGTTGATACAAGGAGAAAAGGTAAGTCCAATATTAAGAGATGGGATAGAATGGTAGCTAAGATTAAGGATAAATTCATACCTAAGGATTATCAATTGAATCTGTTCAGAAGGTTGCATAATCTAAGACAGAAAGGTTTGTTGGTGAAGGAGTATACTAAAGAATTTTATAAGTTGAATATAAGGGCAGGATATAGGGAAAATGATGAAGAGAAATTTGTTAGGTATATTAATGGTTTGATGTGTGAAATCCATGATGATATTATTATGATAATGATAAGGATTGTATAAGATGCTTATCAGATATCCCTGAAAGAAGAAGAAAAATTGGCCAGGAAGCAGAGTCAAAAGAACAAGGGCAAGAGTCCTAATAAAGGAAGAGGAACCAACAGAGAAAAGTTTCATAGATCTAGGGGAGAAGCTGGAGGATTTATCACTCAGAAAGATAGAGGAGTAAGTTCTAGAGGAGGATACTCTAGTGGAAAGAATCCTTTTCCAAGAGGTAGAGGAGGAGAAGTCAAGTGTTATGCTTGTGGGAAAACATGGCACGGGTCTTGGGAATGCCCTAAAAATAAGAATGCATGAGTTAGATAAGCTCACATTTCTTAGGCTCAACAGAGGAATGTGGAGACAAAGATGAAAGAAGAATAATCTGAAGAAGGAAGATCACTCATGATGAGGAAATCTCTCATGAAGCTAGAAAAATAGGTACGAGAACCAGTCTAGAGAAATAGTTTATTCATAACTGCTTGCAAGACCAGAGACAAAGTATGCAAGGTGATCATAAATAGTGGGAGCACTAAAAATTTAGTATCCATGGAGATGGTGGAAAAACTAAAGTTGGAGACGACATCACATCTAATTCCATACAGGGTATCGTGGTTGCAAAAAGGACATCAGGTTATGGTAAGTAGACAGTGTAAAGTTGAGTTTAAAATCGATAGCTATAAGGATGAAGTTTTATGTGATGTCATACCTATGGATATTTGTCATGTTCTATTGGGGAGGCCTTGAAAATATGATAGGAATGTCATACATTATGGGAGGAAGAATACTTATACCCTTGAGAAGAATGGGTGTAAACATAATTGTTTCCATTAGAAGATAAGGGAGTCAAAGAGGAGGC
The DNA here is from genome assembly GCA_000966675.3 of Picea glauca. Taxonomy (NCBI): domain Eukaryota; kingdom Viridiplantae; phylum Streptophyta; class Pinopsida; order Pinales; family Pinaceae; genus Picea; species Picea glauca. The sequence goes on along the minus strand of JZKD02S0420651.1, from coordinate 59,419 downwards.
TAGTCCTAGTATACTTCTCATGAGTGGGAAGGATCTCTTGAAATAATTCAAGAAATATTAGGAAATGTAGTTTGTTGTTATAGGTAATTCAAGAGTCATCCTTACAAATAATTCTATGAATTATTTTCTTGTTGAAGTTCAGGAGTTGTTGGATGAGTTCGTTGACATTGTTGTGGATGAGTTGCCTCATACTTTACCGCCCATCAAGAGTGTTAGTCACCATATTGACCTTATTATGGGATCAAGTTTTCTAATCAAAGTAGCATATATATTGATCCCTCGGGAGAATGAAGAGGTCAAGGAACATGTCCAAGAGTTTTTGGATAAAGGACTGATCAGAGAAGGCTTGAGCCCGTGTGCAGTACCAAGTATGTTGATTCTAAATAAATATGGAGCTTGGAGAACATGCATAGATTCTAGAGCCATCAACAATATAACCATCAAGTATAGATTTCATTTACCCAGAATGGATGATTTAATGGATTGTTTCAGTGGAGCTAGTTATTTTTCCAAGATAGACTTGAAAAATGGTTATCATTAGATAAGAATGAGAGAAGGGGATGAATGGAAAAAAACATTCAAGACAAATGAAGGGTTGTATGAGTGGCTTGTTATTCCATTTGGATTAACAAATGCTCCAAGTACATTCATGAGGTTAATGAATGAAGTGCTCAAAGATTTTCTTGGGAAGTTTGTGATTGTTTATTTAGATGATATTCTAGTTTTCAGCAAGACTGAGGAAGAGAATTTAAGACACTTGAGGATGGTGTTGAGATTGCAACAAGAAAATCTATTGATAAATTTGAAGAAATGTTCTTTTATGAAGATAAAACTTGTGTATTTTGGGTTTGTAATCTCTTAAAATGAATTGAAGATGGATCCAGAAAAGGTGAGGGCTATAAAAGAGTGGCCTTCTCTAAGAAGTGTGTTTGTTTCCAATTTGGTGAGATTGTGAATTTGTGTATCTCTGAGAAATTGGGTAAATGTTATGTTGTTATCTTTGTGTTTGTGTGTGCACATCTAAATGGTTGGTTGAATAAGTTCCAAATACTATTATAAGTTTTAATTGTTTAGCTTATGAAATTTTGGTGTAAGGAGTGCATAGTGCTAATGCAAGGAGTGCGGAGGCTGAATCATCTATAGGTTCAAAAGCTCAGGAGAGATAGTGTAAATTTACATAGAGTGAGCGCAAGGAGTACACATACACTCACATTAGTGTAAAATATCATAGGGGAGATGAACTGCAAGGAGTGCATAGAGTCAACACTGTGTTAAGTGTTGATCAATATTAGGAGAATTAGTGAAAGGAGTGCATAGACGAATTTTCAAGTCCCAATCTTGGGAGGGAAGTGCAAAGTGTGCGCTAGAGGTTGAGTTATCCAAGTGACGAAGCTCCAATGTGACAGAGTGAATCTACATCGTATATCGGTGGACAAGTGCGAGTCATTGGATCCCTAAGTAGTTTGGTGATTTGGTACTCTGGGTGAAGTTGGTCATTGTTGTGTGGAGTGGAGAATCCCCTGAAGTCCCAAAGTCTAGAGTTAATCTCGACCATTAGTTTTTGGGTAAACGTGGACCATAGATTTCTGAGTTGTTCAAAATTCATCTATTCAAAAGGTTTTGGGTGACAATTGTGTTGGTGTGGAGAAGTCCTGAAGCTTGAAGCCCCAAAGTCTTTCTTAGCTATAGATCGTGCCAATGAGTGTGGATCATTGATCCCTGAATTCTTCGAGAGTTCATCTATTCGAGAGAAGTGTGTTGATCAAAGTTTGGAGTGGAGAAAACTCCCGAAGCTTGAAGTCCCGAAGTGATAGAGTAAATACTTCCAATTTAGTCCCGAGGCCATGTGGATGAATCTTCTTGAGAAAGAGGACCCTCATAAATATGATCTTTTGCATAGTGTCCATCAGAAAAGGCATGTGGTAAGAAATTAAGGGTTCTATGAG
>JZKD02S0420650.1:271158-307692 GCA_000966675.3 Picea glauca | reverse complement strand
GAGAGAAATGGTTAATAATTTACAATAACTGATTCACCCCCCCCCTCTCAGTTATTTCATACCTGTAACAACTTTAAGCGCTATTCTTGATGCAGCTCGACTACTCTGCAATTACTCATCAATCGCTTCTCGATCGTGTCGCTGAATTCTTTCTGCTGAAACATGAAATGCCCGCTCACTTGATTTTAAGTCCAAGAGGACTTATTTTATGCGGTGCTCTTGGGCGCTCCCCGAGCAACTTGTAAACCTGTGTATCCCGACGCCGAAGACAAGAAATGTTGCTAACACCATATAACCAACTTTCATCAAGTCTGCTTAAATGAAATTTCTCCTTATCTTCATTTAGAACATATAGATTTTTTTCAGTTCTAACCCCTTTTGCAATCAACTCTCTTGTGTTTACTGCCTTTATTTTACAATTCTTGGCAGTGAAAGTGACTTCACATCCTCTGTGACATATCTGACTGACACTAAGAAGATTATACTTTAAACCATCAAAAAATAATACATCTTTATCTTTGCTTCTTCCATTACTTAAACTTACTAGAACTTTACCTACGATATTTCCTTGAGCATCATTTCCAAAGGTCACACTCTCTGATTTATTTTCTTTGAGTAATAGGAACTTACTTTTGTCACCTGTCATATGACTGAAGCATCCACTGCCAATATACCAGGTGTCTTTTTGTCTTTGAGTTGAGAACACTAATCCACACTTGTTATCTTCATTCTTCTTCCAAACCTTGATGTTTTCATATCTGTGATTTGAATCTGGCTTATAGTTTTTTAAGCAACAATTTGCAGCTTTATGTCCATAATTATGGCAGATGTAACATTACGGTTCATTGAATAAAGAATCATAATGATTGCTATGTGTAATCTGCGTCATTTTCCCAGCTATCACATGATTTGCAGTTTGTGGTTGTTTGTTACTCGGCTGTCTCATTCTTTGTCGTGGTAGATATTTATTCCTTGGTTGTCTTGATTTCTCATGTCTAAATCTTAAAGAACAATTTACAACATTATGGCCAAAGTTAGAGCAATAAAAACAATATCCATAGAAAAAATCTTTGTACCTAGAAAATGGCTGTCTTCTTTCAGTAGGTCGATTTATTCCATGCTGATGATTTCCTTGAGTAGAGGGTGTATTATTTCTTTGGTCTACAAATTCAGTTCTGGTAGCTTTTCCTTCACTCCTCCTTGGTGGCTGATTCTCTTCCTTTGTTTCTGCAGGTTTGTTGTTGTCAATGGTTGTAGATTTGACAAACTTGATGGATTCTTTGTTGCTTGGCAGACCACTACTTGATCCCTTTTCATAACCCAAACCAGTTTTCAACTTTGAATTTCTTTGTTGATTCAGAATGGAGGCTAATCCTTCTAAGGATTTACTACTTGTCAGATTCTGATGATATAAGGCCTGGAATTTCTCTAGATCTTTTCTGACAATCACTACTTCAGCTTCCAATTTTTCACCTTTTGTTTCAGCTTCCTTTAATTTATTTTTGAGGATGTATTCAATCTTCTTAGATTCTTCTAACTTAACCTTCAACAGAGTTATTTCTTTAGATGGTTCATTGCATGTTTTCTCATACCCAAGCAATAACTATTTTTGTTTTCTTTTATTTTCTCTGAGTCTATCAATCTCTTCCATGGCATTGAAAAGTTCTCCTTCAAGATCTACTACTGCTTCACAATCAATGATCTCTCTTCCTGTATCTTCAGTTTTTAGATATTTTAAAGCTATTAGCATGATATTATTTATTTTTTCTTCAATAGAAGACTCACTGCTTTCATCATCCGAGGGATCATCATCATTGTTTACAGAAAGGATTTTCTTCTTAAAATTATTCTCTTTATAGACCTTCGTGTGTTTTTTCTTCTCTTCATTGTCATATGTTTGATCCTTTCTTTTGTGATGACACTTATATGAAAAATGACCTATCTTACAACAATTGAAACATTTGAAGGGCAATTTACCTTTGTATTTGCCTGATCCTTTCTTCAATCTTCTCACAAAATTTGCTTCAATCTCATCTATATCGGAGTCTTTGTTTTTCTCTACTTTAAAAGATGCCTCTCTTGTAGTGGATTTACCTTTGGTGATTCTCATTTCATAAGCATTTAGGGTTCCAAGAAGTTGATCTAGTGTCAACGTTTTTAGATCAACTATTTCCTCTATAATAGAGACCTTTAAGTTAAATCTATCAGGAAGAGATCTTAATATTTTATGGACTAGAAAAGATTCATCTATCGTTTCACCTATGCCTTTCATAGTGTTGACAAGTTATTCTATACATTAGAAGTACTTACTGATAGTTTAGTCTTGATCCATCTTTAACTACTCAAATTTCAGTCTATGAGTATGAAGTTTTGCGTCTTTCACCTTTTCATTACCTTTATAACTACTTATCAACATGTACCACATAATGTTTTTTGAATCACAATGCATGACTTTGACAAACTCGGCTTCAACAAGTCCACTAAGGATGACATTCATTGCTTTTTCATTAATCTAAAATCTAGCTTATCATCTTTTGAGGCCAAGATTATAGGCTTCACATATCCTGTTTCAATGACATCCCAAACATCAACACCCAAAGACATTAAATGTGTTCTCATTCTTATTTTCCAGAAGGAAAAGTTTGTTCCATCAAATAGAGGGGGTATATTATTTGAACTTCCATCATGACTAGTCATGTTCAATCTTATGGATCTACCTTTGATCAAAGGCACCGACTCTGATACCAATTGTTGTAAATATAACTGAGAGGTGGGGGGGTGAATCAATTATATATATAATCTTGAAACTTTTCCTGTTTTTTTTTGTTCTTTCTAGATTATTATTTAATGTGTTGCTGATAACTTAACATGTATAGATATACAATGATCAATCACACAAAATACACAGAGACACTAATTTTCCTAAGGAAACCAATAAAGGGTGAAAACCTCTTCTTATTAGGATGTCAATCAAGCTACAACTTTCATGTACATCACAGTCTTTGAGCTCCAACTCAAATATGAGGCTACAACCTCTGATAGCAAGATACAACTTGCAGAGAGAACCAACTCTCAGATTCCTCTAGTACCAAATTGATGGAAGCACCAAATCCCAGGTTTCTCTAGCACCCACTAGATGGAAGCACCAACTCCCTGAATATATTCTAGCACCAAATAGAATTTAGAGGATTGAAATCCTCCCTAGCACCAACCTACCACCTTGAATGAATCTTACAAAACTTTACTTACTTGCTCTGTCTATGATATGCTCTTTTACAACTCCATGTCTCCTCTGCCTTCTTCAACTTCTATACTCTGTTCTCCTTCTTCATCGTTCAACTTCTATGCCCTGCTCTTTTCCTCCTGCGCTCAACACCGCCTCCTATTCAACTTCTCTTCTTCATTTTATGCTATGTGTTGCCTTTGCATCCTCTTCACTGTGCCACGAATCTCCCCTTTAGATTATTCACTGCGTCTCATCGTACCCACATGCATCACCCTCCGAGAGACACTCTGTCACTTCTCTATTCTGCATGTCTTTCACATGTCGAGTCATCTGCCTGATCATCATAGGAACCCTTCATATTCTTTGGCCATTATTCAAGGTTCTTTGGCTTCTCTAGCAGTTATCCTGAGAATCTTGTGCTTCTCTGTCAGTCAAAATTTTTCGTCTTCTCTGGCAGTTACATCCAATCATTTTTTTTGGCTTCTTTGGATTCTAAGTCCCTTCCTTCATGTGACCTGGGGTGATGACCATACGCCTATTCAAAAGGTTCTTCACGTTCTTGGTCTAGCGAGCATTAGCTCCCTATTTTCCGATATGACCTTGGGCGATTAACTTCACATGACCAAATGATTGTGGGAGTGAACTCTCTTCTCGTTAGCCCCCTTTCATATGTGACCTTGGGCTACATCCTTGCATAAGTGAATGATTACAGGTGCATCCAACAGTGGTTTGGGATTAACCTCTTTTCTCCCCGCCTACCTCCAGCTGCCACGTACCCTTGTGGTTTCAATTGCGGCCTGCCCTCATAAAATTAACTTCCGAGCAACTTCTGATCCCACAATCAGGCATGCTCATCGATCTTCCAGTCTCTGACAGATTCTCTCGATCAATGGCTTCGATCTATTTTCTTTTCCTGCCTTCTTACATTCGTCCATGCACGATCCTTAGTCTCAATGACCAAGTGACACGTGGACCTCCAAACCAACGGATGAGATCGATTTCACCTTTCGGGCTTCGGGAGTCTCAATTCTCAAACTCTGTTTGCTCCCAGAGAATTTCACCTAGATTCCATGATCTAACGATGCATGGTCTTCTCGAATCAACGGTTACAATCCCTTCAGGTATTCGAGGTTCGAAAATATCAACTTTCCAACCTTTTTACCTTCCTTTTCTTTTTCTCGGAGCTGACAATCCACTAATGCGTGTCTCTTTCAAGTCAATGATAATGATCCTTTCGCTTCTCCGGACTTTGGAATTCTCAAGTCTCAACTGGAAATCCTTGAAGTGAGATTTCTATGAAATCTCAGATTAGCTGACACATACTCCCCTTGACGATCAACGATTAACATTTGTCTTCGATGATTTTCACGTTCTCCCCAGCCACAAACTTCGGAAGTTGTGGATCTCACTCCACCTATCCTCCTTGATGATGGATGGCCCCAAATCACTTAGGGAATTTGGAACTTTGGGCAAGTGCTAGTGGTAAATCTCCCAAAGTAAAACTCCCAGAGTGATGTCACTTACGTCACTTGATGATGTGTCATGAGCCTAGAAGTTGCCACATGTCACTCGGATTTGTGATTTGCACATACCTGAAATGTCGAATCAACTTGACACTTGTCATTGTCTGATTGCACCACATGTCCTTGCTGATGTAGTCTTTCTGATGTGGATCCTCATTCACTTCGAGACTTCTACCTTCTAGACTTCGGGTATTTCGTCTCTTCAAGTCACCAATTCTTTCGAAGTGAGAATTCCTGAACAGTAACATGCTTGCAACTTTTAGACCTGAACTAAATGTTGTTAGTCGATCATGTTCTTATATTGACGGCACAATATTTTTGTGATGCTGCTTTTCTATCTTATTCTATCCTTCCACTTTAAAATGATCTGACGGTTGATGTTTACTCCGGCTCTCCGACTCTCTGGACTTTGGGGATTTCAAATCTCAAACTGAAACTGTTGAACTGATTTTTTCGGAGCGTAATCTCCTCACATCTTTAGACCCGAAACAAATGTTGTTCCTTGATCAAGATATTAGATCAATGACTCTTGCTTATTCTGTCCTTCCACTTAAATCAATCTGACGACTGACGAAAATTGAGATGATTGAATTCTATATCGTTTTCCCCTACTTATCCTATCCTTCCATTAATTCAATCTGACAGTTGTTGGTCCTATGGATTGATGATCCAATGACCATTGTCACTCTTCCTCCTAATGTTCCGATCTCTTTGACTTAGAATATTTTCTAAGTGTTCAGGGTCTCGACCTTTTCTCCTCCTGCGAGTCCATCTCTTGGACCTCATTTGCACTTATGAAAATCTCTTTCTCTTATGAGCTTTTCTTCTTCTGCTCTCTCGAGGTTTGGTTCACTATTGTTCTTGCCATCAATGACAATCACATTCTTCCTGTAAACATGCCAACACTTCACCATTATTTTGTTTAGTGAGCAAAAAACCATGCACAACCTCCATGTGCCATCTTTCTTTGGCACCAATACTATCGGAGAGCCACAAGGAGAAGAACTTGGTCTGATGACCCGTCTTTCAAGCAAGTCTTGTACCTGCTTCTTGATCTCTTCATTCTCGAGCACAAACATATTGTACATACCAATGTTTGGTAAGGAAACATCTTGGTGCAATTGTATTTCATATGAGATCTCCCTCTTGGGAGCCAATCCTTTTGGTTATTGAAAAAATTCATCATAGTTAGAAATAACATCAATCATTTAATCTTTACGAGAAGGATCACAATCATTAAAATAATTAGATTTATCAGGATCTTTTGCTTTCAAAACCATGAGCACAATTTCTTGCTAGTATTGATGGATCTCTTTATTTGTCATGCACCAACAAGAGTTAAGTTCTTCATACTGTGAGCTCTAACAATATATTCCACACCACCTTTCATGAGATGGTATTTTTTCTCCTGTCGAAAGAAGATAACATTCCTATCATAGAAATAGGGACTTCCCAAGATAATGCAACATATATCAAGCTCGACCACATCAAGCTCAACCTCATCTACCAACTTTGAAGTAATAAAACATTTCAATCTACATTGCTTGGTAACTTGAAGTTTTGCATTGTCAGATACCCAAAGAAGAGGGTAAGGTTTTGGATGAGGTATTGTTATCGGACAAATCGGTAAGTGCGGACACAAACTAATCTCCCTAACTTCAGCAGGAAGCTAGAACAAAACAATGCAGAATACAAACTTCACCTTAGACCTCATTGTCATATAAACTAGTTCAGATAGGGACACATGACATACCTTTTAAATGACACTTGATCCTCACTAGTGTTGTCCTTGTCGCTCCATCTTTGGATTTGAGGGATGGTGAACCTATTTAAAAAGCACAAATCGACAAAGAGAGAGAACACACACACACACACACACACACATATATATATTCCAATGAATTCTATGTATAAGATCAAGGAGTTATACAATACAAGTAAAGACACTTTTATAGGGAATAAATGTATTGCTGCATTATATTAAAGGAAAGTGGAGAATACAACCCATGCCTTGATATTGCAAGGTCCCTTCCAATGACTCTTTTCTTCAACACACACACTTTTTCTCCAATGCCTTTGAAGAAGAAGATCCACAATTTGACTTAGAGATATAAAGCAAAGCTATCTCCAATATAATCTATAGAAGAATTCTTCATGCATAAGCAAGCCTTAGCCTTTTCCATAAGAGATCCCTCTTTATATAGGGTGAAAGAGGGATAGATGAGGATATTAGGATGATCCCACTAAATCAAAGAAGTGAGTAAGATCCAAACCGAATGGAGGCCACCTCATCTTCTAGAAGATTCCTTTCTAGAACCTTCATGAATTTCACTTTTCCTCTTGTTTAAGCATCATTGCACCCTATGCATAGGAAATCTGCGATGATGCCACAATCCAATTTGGTGTAGCATGTGATGATCAAGCATCATCACACCCTAAGCATAGAGCAGGGTGCAATGATCTCCTTTGACATAGTTTTTAAGGAAGAAAAGGTAAACCACTTTTCTCATGGAGAAAGTCTCTTTTAGTGTTTTCAGGGAACACAGAAGTGAGTTATGCACATGTCGTCAGTTGATCACTGGGGTGACCAAAATATTGTGTAACATGTATTGTTTCTAAGCCCAACTTTTTAACAATCACTTTAGATATCAAATTAATTTGAGAACCCATATCAAACAAAGTATCCACTTTAGTATGTTTGGCTACTACTCTGAAGTGAAAAAGTTCACTTCTCTTCTTTTCAATTTCAGGAGATGGAATTGTAGAACTTGAACTAGCATGAGAGGAAACTTTACCTTGTACTCCAACTGTTGTGATTTTCATTTCATCACCTGAATCGAAACCTACGTCTTGTTGCACTGTAGCAATATTTTTTGACTTCCCTTTTTCACTAAATTTATTTAGTATTAACTTTGGATGCATCTTCCAACAGTTATCATGCCCATCTTTCTTGCAATGAGTGCATGAGGATTTTCCTTCCTCTTTCTTTGTTGTTATTGTATTTTTCCCCTTTCCTTTTCCTATAAACTTGTTGTTTTGGAACTTGGAAGGATTCTTTGTGTGATCTTCTTGTACATTCTTTCCCTTGCTTTCAAGATGAGTTGCTTGCACACACACTTCATCTAAATTAGTGGGATTAAACAAAAATAATGTGTGATGAATGTAATTGTGAAGTGCACCAATATATTTCATCAAAGTCTCTGGAGAGTCTAAAGGAACATTCAATGCAAGTGCCTTTTTTCTAAACTCTTATGTGAAACTTTCAACATTCTGACCTTTACCATGTCTCAAAATTTTCCATTCCATCATGGATTTTTGTACTTGACCCAATGGGTAGAATTGCTTTCTTAATGAAACAATAAATTCATACCATGAAGAAAGGAGTTTACCATTATGCTTTCTACCTTCATGGAGATTACTCTCCCACCATACAAGGGTTGTTACTTCCAGCCGAAGAGAAGACAACCAAATCTTCACCTATTCCTCTTCGATATGTTGTACACGACAATAAACCTTGATCTATCTAATCCAGTTGTTTCACTTATCTGCATTAAACATGGGCAAATTGAATTTAACATCTAATTTCAATACTGGATTTTTAAAAGCATTTTGCTGATGGAAATTAGAATGATGAGAATGAGAGGAAGAAGAAGAGCTTGAACTTGAAGATGGATATGGATGCTCAAGAGGGTCTCCTCCAATTCCCTGGTTCACTGAAGCATTATCCTCTACTTTAACTTACTTCTTCTTTTCCTTCTTTTCCACTCTCTTTTCATAATCTGCAAACAAATTTTATACCATATCTGACAACCAGTAGAAAGCCTTGTGAAAATTCTTCTCATACTTTGTATGAAGTTCTCCATCCCCCATTTTCCTTCTTTGATTTGCACGTCTAATTTGTGGGCTGAAAGTCTTACGTTTTCCTTCACCCTCTTTGAGCTTGGCCCTAGTAAGCATCCACACTCACAATTCAAGTCAAAGAATATTGCTATGATACCAACGTGATCTATGATATTTTATTCGATGACTATAGCATGAATTGCATTAAAGAGAATGAACAAAGCATATGTGCAACATAAATGAAGAAAAACATACACATGGATAAATAATGAGAAGAAACAATTGCACAAGACTTGATAACAAATTTTGTCCCAAATATGGACTACGTATCTAGGCCCACTAATCAGTGGAGAGGCCTTTATATTATCTCAACAAAATTTGGCATAAATACATGGAAATACCTCAATTCTGGCAATGCCCTGAAAATTTGCTGCTTGGATCCAAATTCTGATAGCACCAGTGTATCTGTGGCGATACATCGTGCAAAAATGTCTATAATTTTTTCAAATTCTGTCACTGTCACTCCTAGGCTCTTTGCCTCAAAAAATGTTCCACAACAGTCCTTTCTCTGCATTAATTATAGGTTTCTGCATTGAAATTCATACCCTGTATTGGCCCACAGATCCTCCCCCTCTTAGCGGATGAATGGTTGGGTTTAAGTAATAATTCAACGGGCAGAATTAACAAATCCCCCCTCGTGGCTTATTGGAATGTGGTTGATAATATTGGATGGGAGACTCGAGGTCAAACCCACGGGCTTCCTCCCTTTGGGCATTAGTCATAACATATATATTTTAATATAGTTTGAAGTCTACAATGACCCACCAATTATTTCGGTGCCCATTTTTTGGTTGGGCACCGTCTGGTCTAATGCTGATAGGTTCGGTGGCCATTTATTTTTTTTGGAAATTTTCAACTCTATCCCTCATTAGGAATCTGAGGAGTGCCACATGGCACTCTGTGATTGGCTGGTCAATACCTAGTCAATAGTTCAGTGGTGCATGCATCAACGCACAATCATCAACCTTCATACTGCCACGTGGCACATTTTTACTGGTCCACTTGGTTGCCCAAAAGTGATGAAAATGAGTGACACATGTCATGCTCTGGGAATGCCATGTGTCCCCGCTGATGCCAACAATACGAATTGCCTACTTTGACTTCGGTTTAACCAGAACTTTGACCGGCCATATATTTTGCATACGATATCGGATTGAGGTGTTGTTTACATTGTTCGAAAGGTCTCGACGAGATCTTCGACTTGGTGACAATTTTACTAAGATTTTAGGACTTCAATTTTTTGGCCTTTTAGATCCTCCTAGATCACACCAATTCCCAATAGAAAATACTAATGTGTGGAAGACTTCTTTCAAATCCAAAGAAGGTCTTTTCAAATGGTTACTCATGCCCTTTGGTTTGACAACTGCTCCAACAACTTTCATGATATTGATGGATGATATATTGTGGACCTTTACCAATTCCTTTGTGGTGGTATATCTGGATGACATCTTCATATTCAACAAGAATTGGGCTTAACACTTGCAACATATTCAACAGGTCCTTTACACTTTGTGACAACAAAATTTGTATGCTAAATTGTAAAAATGCTCCTTCAACATAAACATGGTCCAATAACTAGGCTACATTGTTGATGAGCATGGTGTGCATGTGGATTCAACCAAGATCCAAGTCATTCGTGACTAGCCAGCCCTGACCACACTAACCAAGCTTTGAAGTTTCTTAGGAATTACCAACTTCTATCGCAGGTTCATGTTGTGATTGTCCCATATTGCATGGGCCCTCAACCAAGTGACCAAGGGTGGTGGAAAAGAAAAGTTTGTGTGGGGGAAGTCACAACAACAAGTGTTCTATGATTTGAAACATTTCTTGTGCTAATATCCAATACTCTCCTTACCCGATATGCAACAACCTTTTGATATTGAGATCGATTCTTTAGATTATGCCACGAGCATAGTCCTCACTCAACATGACCATCCAATGACATATCATAGTGAGAGAATATCAGATGTCATCCGTAAGTACCCCACCTATGACAAATAAATGTATTCTATCGTACAAGCCTACCGATAATAGAAGCACTGCATTCTTAGGAAGGAGATAGTCATCCACACTGATCATAAGTCTCTGTAGTTCATGTAGACACAAGGAAAATGACAGAACAACCGCCATCAAAATTGGTCCACATACTTGCAACAGTTCCATATCAACATCAAATATAAGACAAAGAGCACCAATCATATCGCTCACTGCCTCAGTTGACCTCTAGTTGCAACTTTAACCATGGTGCTCCACTTCTGTGGCCATGATGCATTTGAGTGGCCACAACTCTACATGAGTGATCTTGACTTCACTATCACTTACCAAATGCTAGACACATGCACGCTTGCCTCTGAATTTCATATTTAGGACAAAATGTTATGCCAATTGGGCCACCTCTGTGTTCCTTCATGTGAGCATGTGAAGCTGATTTGGGAAGCTCACTACAGTTGGACGACAAGACATTTTGGCATGGAAAATACCATGACAGTATTGCAAAATCATTTCTACTGGAAGAAACTTTGGCATGATGTCAGGAAGTATATCAGGTCTTGCAGTACTGCCTGCACCATTTCCAAACTAGCCACTAAGAAGCAAGGCCTATACACCCCTTTGCTTGCTCCCAACATGTCATAGGAATCCATCTCAATGGACTACATGTGGGGCATTCCTTCAACCAAGCAGAGAAATGACTGTGTTTTTGTGGTGGTTGATCAGTTTTCTAAGATGGCCATCCTCACAACCCACAAGAAGAATATCACAGCGGAGGCCACTACCAAGATCTTATTCGAATGAGTGTGGGTACACTTCAGGATACCATAGACCATCATATCATATTAGGACAATAAGTTCCTCAACACATTCTGGTCCACCCTCTGGTCATTATTGGACACCAAGCTCACCAAATCCACTGCCTTCCACCCCCAAATTGATGGCAAAAAAGAGCTCATGAAAAAAATGATCATGCATATCTTGCGCATGTACAACTCCAAACATCCATGCACATGGGATGAAAGTATCCCCTATGTTCAACATAGATAGAACATAACCCTTCATATCTCGATTGACCATAGTCCCTTTCAGGTGGGGTTGGGATTTCAACCATTGGGTCCCATTGATGTCGCACTACACATTGCATCCACATAGGCAGAATAATCCCATGCTCAATTTGAGGCTGACAAATCCACCAAGTTTATTGAATGAATTCATCACATATGACAACATGTCCATGATATTTTACAAAAATCCAATGCTAAGTACAAACAATGCTATGATCAACACCGAGTGTCGCACAAGTTTTAGGTAGGAGACAAGGTCTGGTTGCATTTGCAAAAAAAGTTCTTTACAAGATCCCATCGAAAGCTTCATCCACTTTGCTATGGACCTTACACCATCACCGTGGATGTGGGTGACAATGATTTTGAACTAAGTATTCCCCCCTTCCTTGGCCTCCACCCTGTGTTCAATGTGGACCTCCTTTGACCATACTTCCCACCATTATTGGACACATCAGAGATCGCTGAGTAGTTGACACCAATAGAGTTCAACCCTAACTGCATGGAACAAGCATCCATTGATCAGATCAGAGACACTCAGATTAATGGCACTCGACAATAGAGGATCCAACTTTATCAGGTTGTCAAACCAAGGCAGCTTCTGCACCAAGTCAAGCGGCTCACTCGGGGCCAAGTTTGGTAGAAGTTTCCCCATTTGATGGGGGCACTCAACACAATGGATACCATTGCTTCCTGATGGGGGAGGATTGATCCAGGTGGATATCGATTTCCACCCACCTATTCCACTGGCTCAAAGAACAATTTTCATTTTGGCAGTTTTTTCCTAGTTTTTTCGGGTTCTAAACATCCGGGGCCGTTTTGAGGCCCTAAACAACGTTTTTTTGGCCTGACAAAGTCACATTATAACATTTAGACAGAGTGTGATAGAAACATGTGTAGTCCTCATGTAGTTCTTTCCAACTAGCTATCATGCACCTAAAACTAATATCACATGAAAAAGTTACGACCCCGGGAAGGTGATGTACCAACTTACCCCATCGGGGCCCGCATGAATTTTGGTGCTTCATCTCGTAGGGTTAGGTTTTTGGATGTTTAGAGTTTTCTCATTTATGATTTATGTTAAAAATGCCTTTGGAGCCTCATTATAAGTATCTTCTTGTGAATGAGCATAGTCGTCACATCTCTTCTCAGAGATAAGCTGCCACCATTCGAGAAGTTTGTTTCAGTTTGCATTCTTATAGTTTCAACATATCCTTTTTATTCATAGAAGTCAAGTTTTACTATATATCTATGTATTTCTTTGCTATACATTTGTATTCCATTTCATTCCATTTATAAATCCGGATCATTATTTCCTTAGCCCTTGACCAGACTGGAAAAACCTTGAGGGGGATTTGTTTATCGACACAACAAAAGAAGCAGAAGAAATATGTCATGATATCCAATTTATAGTCTACAAGTTCATGCCTATCTAAAGTAACACAAATTCAATATAAATCCAACTAAATTTGTCATAATCTTTTGTTTGTTTAGTTTTCAAGACCACTGTTGGATTTTCCCTCAACTTTATAGAAAACATCCCCTGTTGTCCCTACAACATCATGCATTTTCCTATTAAATAAGAAACCAAATTATTCCCGTGAGATTAACCTTGATAGAATATGCTTCATCATCATGTTTAATATTATTTTTGAAACAAGTCTATAAAAGGCTTTGCCCTTAAACCATTAGGTAACCCTATTTCCCACATTGTATTAACTCTTTTTATAAAATTGGTATAGCTTTGAAAAACATGTGTTACTATCTTCCTCTGATAACTAGATAACTCTGCTTTTGAGCTTCCACTCAGTCTCTTTACTATCCAAAAGTTACTATTTTTTCTCTTCCATTGATTTTAAAGACTAAAATTCTTCATTGAAAAAGACACCATTAATATTTTTCTCAAATAATCTTATAATTTCTTCCTCAACCTCCTTTAGTTCCCTTTGATTTTCATTTTCCTTCTTTTTTTCCCAATTCATTCTTAGTTTTTATTTTTATTTTTTTTAATCTTTCTAAGGTTATATGCAACTTGTTTCATTGTTAAGTCCCCTTGAATTAGGTCAATTTTTTTTCCAATCATTGAAAACAAACTACCTAAACTCTTCCTCCTTTAATCGGTCATGATTAAGTTTGAAAGGCGTTGGAGGCTTCATTTCTTTAGTCTCTATTTTAAGTAGAATTGGACGATGATAAAAAACACTTCCATGCCCACCAAATATTCAATTATTGTTGATTCTTCAACAATGTTTTTAGCTACAATAAAACTACCAAGTCTCTTTTACATCCCATTCTTTCCCTTAAATTCTTCCAAGTTGCGAATATTTTCATAGGTTACACGTCCAATAGATTTATGGACTCAAACAAATGAAAGAATAATTTATCCAAAGGTTTTGGTCTAACCACTTTGCCCTAGATTTCTCTCAAATTTAATTTCAAATTCAAATCCCCATCTACAATAATGATATCTCCCTCCATAGAACCCTTCTTCTTAAACATTTCCCGGAACACCTTCTTGTCACTGAATGGCCCATATAGATTGACAATCTGAAATATTTTTTCTAAATATTTAGTTCTACATTCTAACACTAAACCTACATGAACGACCACAGTATAAAGTGTGTTAATATAGGGGTTCCAACCTAAAACAAGACCCCTAGGAATCCCCTCACATCAACAGATTAAAAATTATGACCCTTCAAAATCTTAGAAATGACCTCAATAGCTTTTGAATCTTGACACATTGTTTCCTGTTATGACCTAAGGGGGGGGGAATATATGGGGTTATATGTATATGATATGACCCCAAGGGGGGCTCATATATGGGGATAAATTTACATGCAATTTGTAAATGTATATGTAATAGGGCCAACCTAATAGTGAATGGTCCTCATGTATAGTGTGTGAATAGGTATATATAGAGATCATGTATTCATTATTGAGGACGTGAATTGTGATGTATGAATGTATTTGGATATTTGGAGGAGGTTGTCCTGTTCTTTAATAGGTTATTGTGCAACTCATATATCTTGTCTATATTGGAGTTGTGATCCACACTCACATTGGTGTACATGGTGTGTACTTCTAGTTTATATTGGTATCTTAAGTAATTGGAACAACATATTCCAATTACTTAATATACCAGTATAAACTAGAAGTACACACCATGTACACCAATGTGAGCGTGGATCACAACTCCAATATATAAAAGAGATATGAGTTTCGCAATAACCCCTTAAAGAACATGACATCCTCCTCCAAATATCCAAATACATTCGTACATCACAATTCACGTCCTCAATAATGAATACATGATCTCTATATATACCTATTCACACACTATACATGAGGCCCCTTCAGTATTATGACGACCCTATTACATATACATTTACAAATTGCATGTACATTTATCTCCATATATGCCCCCTTTGGGGTCATATCATATACATTTAACCCCATATAATCCCCCTCTTGGGTCATAACATTTCCTAAATAAGAACAAAATCTAGCTTGTAAATTGAAAATAAATGTTTGAGGGCTATTTGTTTTTGGGCACCCCTGACCCATCTCAAATTCAAAGAGAGGGTGATCATTTGGGCACCTTTTTTAGGGCCTCTGTGGATCTAAGGACCTTTATAATTATTAATTTTTTTCCCTTTTTTACCTCTTTTGAAGCTTTGGAATTGGTAATAGAAATATGAGACTTTCTCCCTTCCTTATAGGGTTGTCTACTACCTAAATCCCTTTATCATCCAAAGTCTAGAGTTTCCTAGGCATTAAAGCATAAGATGACTTGGAAGATTGAAAATGTTTCTGAGTCTTCACAACCTCATGAGCTTCATCAATTGTTTAAGAAGGGGTAGGTCATGGAGGGATAAACTCTTAGGGATTCCAACATTCTAAAAGGACTAAGGACGAGAGGGAAACTCTAGGGATTATAGACATAGATGGATTGTTTACACCATTATCCTATGCATATAGTAGTTTATACACACCAATATACCTTCTTATCCTAGAGAAATATGAAAAATAAACTCACTTGCATTCATACCTGGTGAATATGGCACCAAGACCTTTTGATTCTCCATATTCGAGATTTTCAATTTAGAACCGACATTCAAAAGAAGACCCTTCTTTTTTGCACCATTCAAGGTGTTTGCTTCCCCTTCAACTTTATATGTCACACTTTTTTTAGATTTGATCACCTTAATAACTCTTGTTTCTTTAGCAGCCTTTGATTTGTTTACCCAAACTTTTGACAAAGGTCTTTTAAAATTAGGTGGCTCCATGCAATATCTCAAAAGGTGTCCTATTGTATGACACTTCGAGCTGGAAGGGGACATGCAAATAGCCTAAGGGCTACTTGAAAGACCTTGACCCCCACTTAACCTCTACTTTTGAAGGTAGACCTTATCTTAAATCAATTTCCAATAATTTTTTTTCGATCCTTTTAACCTCCTTTTCCTATAAGTTTTTTTCACCGCTATGAATATACCAATATTGGAACCAATATTTTCAAAAAACCCCATTCTTAGAGTATAAACAACAACCCCGACATCAATACCCAATTTTTTTGAATAAATAAAGGTTCACATATGGGATCAAACTCGAGTTTCCATCGTTTAAGGATTAGTCTCGAAGGACCCCAAAGCCAAATTTGGCTCAAAATCAAATTGACATTCTTCTCATATTTTAATTTAAAAAATTTCTACCCTTTAGCTAGGATATGGAACATTGGTCTATACCCTATCACTTATTCCCATATTTCATCCAACCATAGGTGAATGGTCTCACTTTTAACATATGTACACATGAATCTCCCAACTAAAGCATTCTTCATAAAAAATTCTACCTCCTCCGACCGAACATCCTTGTCGTTTGTCATTTTTACCTTCTTATCCCTAGTATTGATGCACTTTTTCTTATGGCACTTCTGTGCATGGGATCAACCACCATCACCTTGAAAACCATCGATTGGTGAATTTGTATGGTCACAAAAACCTATAGGAAAAAGGAGCTTGAAGACATGACCTGCTCGACTAGCGATCACCACATGCAAAGTTATGATCTAGCACCCCTGAGAAAGGATGCTCACATGGAGACACTTTTACTACAACTGCAATATTTTATCTTAGCTCTAAGTCATGACAAAACCCTGCTCCAAATTTGTTTCCTCCACCATGTACTTCTTTTCTTGTACATGTAGTCTCTTGTGCTTCATACACATCATCCTTGAAAGCCTTTACATTGTGATAAATCTCTAATAGTTCTTCCACGGGTGGAAGAATGAGTGGGGGTTGGTGACATTAACATCCACATAATCAGTTAACTACACCTCCTCATCTATTGAACCTTTATAAGTCTTGTGTGCCAAAAAGGACAAGAGCTAGGGGATGTGACCTATAAGAACCCTAGAATATTTTTCATCGTAGATCTAACAACTTCAATTCGTTATCAAGATGCATTGTTAATTACATTCAATACTATATTTAATTTATTACTAGAATAATGAGTCATAACAAATTTCATAGTTCTCTATTTCAAAATACTCGACATAAAACAAATATCCACTTGATTTCACAGATATAAGTGACTTTCTTAATATAACTAAAATACATGGTTCCATCATTTTTTTTATAGAATAGCATATTCCATGTCTTATTGGATTTATTTATATAGAAATATGTTGTCCCCTGCAACCACCAAAGTCTTTCATGTTTGATTTCTTTGAGGTCCTTGTGTGTTTCTTGGAGAATATTTTTGTAGTAGATAGTATTTGTATATTTTAGAGAAACTTCCTCCCAGATCAAAACATGGCATATCATCATAGATAAGATTTGTTAAAAACAACAATATTTCCTATGACTCCAAATACTCATAGGTTGTTATCTTATCCTTTCGGACAAGGATTTTTCTTCTTATTATAGCCATATTTGAAGGCTAGAGGACATGCTTCCCATACTTTAGAGCATTGGTAGAGATTGCAAAGATGAGCATAATAATATTATATATGAGAGGAAATTAGTATAGTTTGAGGACAAGATACCAGAGCAGGGTTAGTTTCTTCGTAAAACCCATATTTTACTATAATAGGTACTTGGTTTTAGTTTAAATTGAAATATCAATTGCTAAAGGATTTAGTGGGTCATATGATACTTTGATTGCATAATATAGAATTTGAATGAAACATAATATGGGTAAATTCTATTGTGGCAATGGCAGTGTTAGTCCCTAAAGTTGCACTTGCTGTGAGAGGGAAAACTAAGGCATCATCAAGTTATTGCAATGGTTTTATGAATAAATATTTGTATTGAGTTTTTGAAATTGTTTGAAGGTTGGGTCAAAGATAATATAATAGTATCAAAATCAAATATGCAAGAGAAAATTCACATCTCACTGACTTAGTAAACGGTAGTCAATCCAATTATCAAATGGCAAAGTAATATGAAAAATAAAGAAGTATGTAAGATTTCAATTTGTCCACTCACATATGAAACTCTTGATCCCAAATATCATTCAAGAAGCAAGATAAAATTACTTGAAAACAAATCTGATTATGAACAAGAAAACACTAAAGTCTTCACTGACTTACTCACAAACAAGATACATCATATGCTTAGCAAAATATTAACATGCATTCAAGTAAGAAAAATATAGAAATATATACAAGAATAGAAATATAACCATCATATAGCCTTTTCCATTTAGTATCAAAATGAAATAGTTCTTTGTCTTACAATGTCTTCTAAAAAATGGCCAATGGTTCCCAACCAATCAACCTCCCATTCTGTCAATCAGATCTCCTTTTAAACACAACAATTAGTTTCTAGAGATCATACTTTCTATATTACAGTTTAGATAAGATATTATATTCTAGCTAAAATTTAGGAGATATATTCTCTCATGCAGATAATTCGAGTCTTTACAACCTAGTCTTCAGATAATTAACTTGAGTGCAGACTAGTTTATGATCTGATGAGATATTTAGATCTCACAAAGTAAGGAGTGGATCCAATGCTGAGCTGGTCCTCCAAGATGGCCTGAAGAATAGACACTCCTTCTATGATAAACAAAATCTTTATCTATTCGGAAATACCCTGTCACTGTGTAGCTCATAGTAACATTTTTCAAAATCTTAGCATAGGTATTTTTGTATTCATCAAAAAGTAAAGAACTGTAGGATGCCTTGGATTTGAAACCTTCACTGTATGATAGTGGAAAAACCTTTGGTATTCCTTTGTTTTAGCTTAATTTTCAAAACCACATTATGCTAATTTAACCTTTTTCCACTTGTGTGAAGAAGTTACAGGTGACTGTCCCTTTTCCTCCTCTGTACTTTCCACTGTGTCATCATCAATGACAATCACATTTTTTTTTTAATAGAAGGATTGAATAGGGATTTTGAATTCAATCTCAGCTTATTTGTTTCCCCAGTTTTAGATTTGCTAGGATAATTCACCATTGGTTTATTTTTCCTTGTCTTGCTCAATTTCTTACCTTTATCATCTACAACAGGTTCCTCTTGTTTTTGCATGGACTATTTACGCTTATTATTTTTTGATCCTCTAACATGGATTCCTTTGTAGTCCTTAGGCTCATATTTTGGAACAAGTAACTCATCCAGAGTTTGAATATCCAATTCCTACTCTATTTTTTGTTTCTTTGTCTGTGTTCTAGTGATCTTGGCACATCTAGGAAAACTTTATTTAAATCCTATGTCTTCTGCTATAACTACAACTTCCTTTTGCTAGATCAGGTTACTCTAGCTACATGGGAACTCTCTTTCATTGTAATAACAGGGGTTTTAGGAACCTTCTTTTCCTTTTTCAGATTTCTTCTCTAGAGAAGTTTTATGCTTTGGTCCCTGTTCTTCAAGTTTAAGAGATTCAATTAACCAGTCCCAAGATCGTTGGACTTCTCCCAAAGCATACATAACTAGGGTTTTGATCAATCTTTTGTGAAAAAGACTTTTAATAGAAGTCACAGGGTGGGTTTGTATCTTTTTAGACACCTTTGACAAGCTCTTTAATAAAAATAAAGGAAAACACATAGGGATATCACCATTTAAATACATCAACAACCTAATATGATAAATATGGACAAAGGAAAATCTCCCTTCACATGTAATGTACCTGTGAATAATCATTAAAGCAGTCTGCCATTCTTTCTTCATATAGCTCTGTGGGATACCCTGACTCCAGTTAGGGTTTTGGTGTTTTGAAAGTAAAAACTAATTTACAATTTCCATAGGCATCTCCTCCTTCTTCCACCATCTCTCTCCATACACAGATTACCCACATGCAATCTCGATTGAGTGTTCTGTCACATGTATCATAACTTTACCCAGTACTATCGTGAATCCATCAATGTTCTGTGCAAACATCATAGAAATTCGTTCATGATAACCCTGGAGTGTTGAACAGAAGTTAAACCACCTTGCATCTCTGAACTTTTTTGAAATTTCCGGGTAAGCCTCGAGCAATTATACACCCTCTGGTTCTAGAAGAGTGATTTGTCCACTTTTCTTAGGTGCCATGATATAGATTATAATTACTGAAGATCAAAGGATGGTTAGGGTTTCTATCAACAACACTTTTAGAGCCTTTGAAAATAGGAATGTTGTAGAATATATCTATCACCTACAAAACTTGTATAAACTAATACACAAATACAATGAAGGACTCGTGTATCATATGTTAGAAATCATAACATGAAACCTGCGAACCTATGACTTGATATCAGAATGGATGATTACAACCCAATCCCTTCGAATAAGTATTAAAAATGAACACACGACCTGGTATTATTCATAAATGAAGTCGACTTTCAGGCAATGATATCGTGCATTCCCTGACACGATCTTGGGAAATTTGCGCATATAAAAAAATGATTACTCCTAGCGCTACAAGAATAACGTTATTCTTGTAGCGCCTTTTCCCTATGTAAAATTTTAAATTTGGAATGGAAAATAAGACTTATAATTATATGGAAAGATCCTAAATGTCTAATTTTAATCTTAATCTCACAAATTCATGTTGTAAAACACTCAAAAAGGATAATGCAAGCACACTTTAAAACCGTAGAAGAAGAAAAACATAGTGTAAAATAATGCTAGGAAAAGATAAGGCAGGGAAAAGAATAGTTCAACATTCATTGCAAAATTAAGGGCTAACACTCGCTCCTTCTAGGGATAATGTTTCATGGTGAAACTTTAAGAACTTGTTGACCAATGCCTTTATCTCCCTGATCATCATAAAACTTTCACTGTAATTTATTTCCCTCTTTTCCATCCCTTTATTTGTAATCCAAAAATGAAAACCAGAAAACTGCAGAGTAGTCTTTCCATTGGGATTATGGAGTCTTATTTAAATCAATCAACTAATCACACCAAAATAAAATAAAATCATACTGTAAAAACTGGAAATCTTTGGTTGTTTTTAAGAGAAGTAGGGTTTTAGAAACTTCCCATTCACTAGGCTTCCCAAGATTTCACTATCATCCAAATTGTGTAAGAGGAAATTATTATTATTCATGACCTTTGCTATTCTGAAAGGACCATACCATAAATTTTCAAACTTACCATGTTTAGACTTGTCCTCTCTTCTAGCATCCCACCTCAACACAATATCTCCTTCTTGAAAAATATCCTTTTTAGTCTTCTTATCAAAAGTTTCCTTAACCTTGTTCTGATAAATGACAACTTCCTGTTGCAACTTTTCTCTATTCTGTTGAACTTCTATGATCCAGAAAATCCTTCTTTGAATATCATTGGGATCTTATAACTCTTATTGAAGAAATTTCATAATAGGTAATACGAGTTGAGTTGGAAATACAACCTCTTTTCCATAAACCATTTGAAAAGGTGAAGTTTCAATGGATTTGTTAGCATTAATTCGATCAACCCATAATGTAAATTTCAATTTTGAATCCCATGATCTCTTATTCTCTGTGAGAATTTTTTTAATGATCCTTATAAGGATCTTATTGGAGGATTTTGCTAATCCATTTCCTTGAGGATAGTAAGGAGTGGAGTGAACCAACTTGATGTTGTACTTATTACAAAACTCAACCATTAAATTAGACTTGAAATCTCGGACATTATCAATAATCAGCTTTCTAGGACACCCAAATCTTGAGAAAATATTTCCTTCAAGAAAATTCATGATTACCTTATCTGTTACATTTCTTGTTGGGATTGCTTCAATCCATTTGGTAAAGTAATCTATGGCTGTGAGTATCCATTTGTGTTGTTCAGAAGATGGAGGATGAATTTCTCTAAATAAATCCAAACCCCACTGTTGAAAATGTCCATGGGAAATGATGGGTTTCATAGGCATAGACATAAGTTTCTATTTTCGTGCAAACTTTTGTAATGGTTCACATGCCTTGACTTGAGAAAACACATCAAAGAAAAATACAAGCCAGTAATAACTTGCTCTCAGTATTTTGAAAGTTGTGGATTTCCAATGATGATAGCCCCCACAAACTCCTTTGTGTAAGTCATTGAAAATCTATTTTGCTTCCTCTTCATCAACACATCTTAGTAGAATTCCATTAAGATCTCTCCAAAACAGAAATTGATTGATGATGCAATACTTCACAGATTAGCTTAAGAGGTACGAACTTGGATTTATCTAAATCATGAGGAGATTGAAGACTTTGCAGAAAATGAACAATATCCTTGTACCATGGAGAAGAAAGATATTTACTACTTACCTGCGAATCAGTTTCCTCAGTCTGTAATACTGAATCAATTTATTTGTTGAAGATGTAATGCAATCCAATTACTTTACAATTTGATTCTGTCAGTAATTTAGCAAGTACCTATCCTTTGATCAATTTAGTAGGCTATAATCTTGGTTATCCATCTTCCCCCTTTTCCTTCACTATCTAGTTGAACCAAAATTTCCTTGACAACACTACTTGGAACATATGCAATAATATCATAATGCAAGACATCGACTCTAAAAGAATTCAATGCTTTCACCAGAGCATAGGAGTGTTTCTCCATGATATAATATTTTAATTCTGAAACCCTTAAAGTCTTAATGAAGAAAGATATAGGTTGTTCATACCCTTCATCATTTCTTTGCAAGAGAACAACAACGATGATATCTTCATATACAAATGAAAAAATCAGAAACTCTTTGGAGTAAATAGGACTGATGATGACATGAGAATTAATTAAAGATTGCTTAATCTTTTCAAATGATTCATTTTCTTCAGGTATCCACTTGATATATGCATATTTCTTCAACATATCAGTAATAAGCTTGATGATTTATGAAAAATTGGGTATAAATCTTCTTAAAAAGTTTATTTTACCTATGAAGGATTGGATAGACTTCTTATTCCTTGGAATGTCTATCTTCTGGATGGCCTTTACCCTTTTAGGAACTATTTTGATTCCTTCTGGTGAAACAATATGTCCTAAGAGTTTACCTTCCTCCATGGAAAAATAAGATTTTTTAGGGTTTAATGATATGCGATACCTTCTGCATTTCTCAAATGTCTGCTTCAGATGGTACAAGTGCTCATCATTAGAGGTTGAGAACACAATAATTCATCAAGATAAATAACCATAAAATTTTCTTTCTCACCAATGGATGAGATGCCCATGGCTCTCTGGAATGTTGCTCCGGTATTCATGAGCCCAAAGGGAATTTTTTCATACATGAAGGTGCCCCAGGGAGTAGTAAAAGCTATATTATTTTTACATTATTCCATCACTAATATCTGATTATAGCCTGAATATCCATTAAGCATGGAGATCCTTTGAATCCCTACCACTCTTTGTAAAATATTATCCATTTTAGGTAATGTATAATTGTCCTTCAGAGAATACCTGTTCAGATTTATAAAGTCTACACAGAGCCTTATCTCTCCATTATTTTTCCTGACATGAACTAAATTTTCCACCCATTATGAGTATCTTAATGACACTATAATTTTTCCATTCAACAACCTTTTCATCTCTTTTTCAATTATGGGTAGTAACAATGGATTGAATTGTCTTTTTTTCTTCTTAAAAGGTTTGGATCCAGGATTCAAAGGAATCTTATGCTGCATAATCTCTGTGTCAAAAACCTTAAGGTGTTCATAAGACCAAGCAAACACATCAACACATTGTTTCATCAAATTTACATACCTATCCCTCTATTTTTCTGGTAATTTTTTGGATAACTTCACCATTTTTGGATTTGAATAAGAGCTAATATCACAATCCACCACTTCTTCCTTTTTTGTTTGAATAAAAAACCTTTTATATACATCATTATGATCAAATAATCTTTCAAGGGGAACTAGGCCCTTTGGTAAATGATTGGTTTTCAACTCAATAATTTTATGGCCAACAATGTTGTTTTGAAGAATATCAACAGAATGGACTTCTACATCATCATTTTCATTTTCTTGATCTATGGAAATGGAAGAAAATTTATCAATGGTATCTAAAAATATTTTAATCTCTTGATCATCGTTAAAGACCTACCAATTTTTGATATTGTCTAGAATAGAAGGTCCATGTCTTACCTCAACTTCAAATCTTAAATTTGGAAGTATCAGAGTTTTGAAATTACTAGCTACCAGAGCTACAGAATTTGCCTGTTGATTCAAAATTCTCTGTATTAAAGTTATATTGAAAGCCAGGAAGAAATTCTCAACAAAATACCACACTTCATTTCTATATTGTTTTAACCTTTGTTGTTTGGCCTGGTAGATATTCTCGAGTTGATGAATGATTTACTCTGAATCCCCAAAAACTGAAAGCTGATCAATGCCCATATCCTTATCAACTTTCAATCCCAACAAAAGAGCCCCATATTGACTGATGTTGTTTGTTGTGTCAAATTCCAACTTGTATGATAGAGGAATGAATTCATTAGAAGGAGAGATGAAAACAATTCCAACCCCATAACCTTCTTTACTGGATCCTGATTTTGTTGGAGCATTCGTCTTTTTTGCTTGAACAAATGTGTCCACCTTTGATTCATTTTCTTTGGATCTAAGAACATACTTTTTCCTTATGGGTTCCTTATGAGAAATATCTTCATCATATTCTTCCTCCAAAATAATTCAATATAAGGGCATCCTCATATTCTTGTTGTGTCACATGAGTGGGAGGTAATTCTGTATCATGTAAATGAACTGTGGAATCCTCCTCAGTATCATCAATTTCTTCAACCTCTTCCACTGCATTGTTTTGAAAAGAAGGCAAAACCCTATGATCGTCTTGATTTATTCTCTCCCTGGGAAAAATTTGAGGAACATTGTTAGGCCTTCTGAATTGATTGGAATTTCTATATCCACCTTCCTGTGTAGGTCTGCTATGTTTCTTTGTTTCCATCTTCAGCCTAGATATTTCAGATGTTAAGGTTTTCAACATTTTGGCCATTTCATCAATCTTTGAATCAGATTCTGTATGAGAAGAAGATGAAAGTTCTTCTCTCTATTTTTTCATGTCTCTATCATTCTTTGATTTCAATCTATCTGCTGCCAATATATTCGATTCTACCTCAATGACTTCTTCTTGCATTAAAATCAAAGTGACAGACCTTCTTTCTTTCAACAAAAGAGAAAACTCAACATCAAAAGCATTGGGACAAGTAATTTTGGTAGATGTTTTTGTGAGTTTGATTTCATATGGAATCTTACTATACATTTTATTGAATATTTTGGTAAAATCTGGTACAGATTCTCCTTGTTTCCTTTTCAAAGAACCAAATTTAGTAATATAATATAAGTAATCTTTTTTATCTCCCCAATGTCTAAAAAAGGTATCATCTAGTGCATCAATATCCACAATAGAATTAGGAGGGCGAATTTTGAACCATTTCCTTGCTTCCCCATCTAAACTATACTAAAAAAGTCTCATCCAAACATTTGCATGCTCCACATTAAAGTTATCTGCAAAACTATAGAATAATTCAAGTCCTCTTCAACAATGACCTCTCCCTCTCCATTAAATCTTGGAAAATACTGAATATAATAATTTGGTGGGAAAGCATACAATACTTGTGGTAAAATCAATGGTGCATATCTTGTTGCAACAATTGCACCCATCTTGTTTACAACCATATTTGTCACAACTGGTGTTTGAAATTTAGGAATAGAAAAAAATTGAGATATAAAAAGGGAAACAATCCCTTGGGTAGAAGAACTTGGTTGAGCTGATGTAGGTTTATGATATTCAATTGATGAGATCAAAGGTTTCTTTTCTGAATTAAGATGGGAGGAAGGTTCCAGAAACAAAGGATTTTCAAAGGATCGAAATTGTGGTTTAGCTTCTTCAGAAGAATTGGATAGAGGTGATGAAGATAAACATTGATCATGATCACGTTCAATATCTCCGGTAAAATCCATCAAAGATCCAACTATAGATAAGGTGTTTGTTTTAACCGTTGATTAATGTGTGGTAAAATCCATCAAAGAAATAGTTGAAGGAAAAGATACAACTGAAGGTTGAACAATAGGTTTTGTTTCAATTTAAGGTACAACTTATACAACTAGATATTTATCAATAGATTTAGAAGACTGTCCTTGAGTACTGATCCGTCAGGATTTTTCGAAATGACTTATGGTTGAGTTTTATTCGCATGCATTTAATTGACCATTGGGAAACTTAACGAAAGAGCGAGAAAATAAATGAATTATACAACCATTAACATAATTTCAGATCTGAAAAAAAATGAAAACAACAAACCATAATGCACAAGTTTGATAACGGAGTTCGGCAACTTTGCCTACGTCTCCGGGCCTTTTCTCTGTGAGGGAGGCTTCTTTATTTATTTTCAAAAGCTTATTAGTACATCTTTACAATGCCGATTGGATTTTAGACTGATCTGGTCATGTTCGCCATGATCTCTAGAATCTTGCACAACTTACGGCACCTGAAACGGATGTCCCGAGCTCTCAGAAATCGTCCGACAGCATCTCCTCCTCAATAGCTTCCCTGCCTCAAACTGGCTTAGACCTGGCTTTGCCTCAGCATATCTGCTCTCCAAAACCGTCCAAAAGCTCCATAAGATTCCCCAAATGGCCTCAACATAGCCTTGGTTAAATAGTGGGAAAAGTAGTTTCCCATCTCCAACTTCCTCCAAGAAGTTAGGCTCTAAAAATGTCTAATAACCCCCAAAAATCATTAACAAAGGGTTAAATTACATTTAATTAATCAAAAAGTGGTTGAAAAACCCACTTTATAACCATATTGCAGTTGTATTTGGGCTAAGCCCCTAAACCTGGGCGCGCCCCCCATTTAGCAAGGTCGCATGGACTACATATGGCCTAGCGCTAGCCCAAAGGGCTAGCACTGGCCCAACCTCCATTTAGTGCTCAACTGTTGGTCACATGACTTTTGCATAGAACCGTGCTATATTTAAAAACCCCGCGCTATAACATATTATAACGGTTATAACCGTTGGTTTGAAACCACACATTAATCAACGGTTATGTAATAAACTATGGGTTTAACATTTGTTTACACACCCCCGCGCTCCATTTCACATAGGTGCCCGCATTAGTGGTGGTCACATGCACTACATAGAACTGGGGTTTAAAACGTATCCCGTGCACACATAATACAACCGCGCCCGTTTCAAACTCTCTCGCGCCAAAGGTCGTATGTGAATACAATGGAACCGGGGTCGGGGCTAAGCCCCGGCCCGACCCCCCGCGGTTTAACCCCACACGCAAATTCAAATAAAAATTCGCGCGTCATGGTAACAAGAATCACCGAATGCCCAGGTGGCTAGCCCGACTTTGCGAGTACTTTCGAGCCCAGGAGGTCACGGGTTCAATTCCCGTCCGAGCCATAAACTTTTGAACAATTCAACCAACAACAACGAGCCAATACCTGGGTGCCACGTGGCAGCCTGTGATTGGGCCACGTGGCACCCAATCACTTGCCAATTAAACGCCACGTGTCAGCATCTGATTCGAAGATTATCAACCAACAAGATCATGCCGTGTGTCCATCGCTGATTGGCCCACGTCACTGCCACGCGTCGCTTCCGTACGCTCTGTCATCATGAAACGTCATCCTACCATACGCTCCGTCAACTGCCACATCACTCGAGCCATGTCATCCAATGACATCATCCGTGCCACGTGTCACCCTTCCAGTGGTGACACGTGTCACCTTCGGATTGACCCAACCGTGTGCCAAAAGTGCCAAATCTGCCTGACACGTGGCACTCCCTCGAGCCGCCACGTGTCCTATACGGAACCCGCCATGTGTCAGTGTACGGACCTGCCACGTGTCCTGTACGGACTGACACGTGTCTTGTACGGACTGTACGGACATGTACAGTCAACATCCAAAATTTTGCCTGTTTGGCTTGGCGGACAGAATGTGATATCTTCTTCATACGGACTCCGTTTGACATAAAAATTATACCAACGGAATCAGGAAGATGAGCCGGATGCAATGGTGTTGTTTTTGTCGGATTCCGAGCACTTTCATTTTTGAGCATTTTTCATGCCCTGATAGCCTTCTGAATCCGATTTCGGATCAAGTACTTGTAGAAGAAGGCTTATTAGATATTTATCAATAGATTTAGAAGACTGTCCTTGAGTACTTGTAGAAGAAGGATTATCTTTTGAAGAAGAGGACCGTCCTTGAGTACCTTTAGATTTTCTTAATAACTTTTCAGGACCAGACACTGCTAGAATAAGTTTAGGATCTGGGTTTCTTCTAGTCACCTATTTATTTGTAGATGATGGTAAGTTTAGAGGAGTTTTAAGTCCTTTAACTTCTCTTTTAGGAGCTAGAACTACTGCAGAGGAGTCACCAGGTGAATAATAGAAAATCACACATAAATTTCTAAATTCTTGTCCACCATCAAGATTTAGATCTTATCTTTGTCGTTCTCCCAGGGAAAAATACTTCGTGTCTCTGTCCTCGACAATGGCACCAAAATATTTTAGTCCCTAAAGTTGCACTTGACTGTGAGAGGGCCAGTTAGGACATCATCAAGTTATTGCAATGGTTTTATGAATAAATATTTGTAATGAGTTTTTGAAATGGTTTGAAGGTTGGGTGAAAGATAATATAATAGTATCAAACTCAAAAAGGCAAGAGCAAATTCATATCTCATTGACTTAGTAAATGGTAGTCAATCCAATGATCGGATGGAAAATTAATATGAAATATAAAGAAGTATGTAAGCTTTCAATTTTTCCACTCACATATGAAACTCTTTATCCCAAATATCATTCAAGAAGCAAGAGAAAAGTACTTGAAAACAAATCTGATTATGAACAAGCAAACAGTAAAGTCTTCACTGGCTTACTCACAAACAAGATACATCATATGCTTAGAAAAATATTAACATGCATTCAATTAAGAAAAAGATAGAAATATAGACAAGAATAGAAATCTAACCATCATATATCCTTTTCCATTTAGTATCAAAATGAAATAGTTATTTGTCTTACAATGTCTTCTAAAAAATGGCTAATGGTTCCCAACCAATCAACCTCCCATTCTGTCAATTAGATCTCCTTTTAAACACAACAATTAGTTTACAGAGATCCTACTTTCTATATTATATTTTAGATAAGATCCTATATTATAGATAAAATTTAGGAGATATATCCTCTCATGCCGATAATTCGAGTCTTTACAACCTAGTCTTCAGATAATTAACTTGAATGTAGACTAGTTTCTGATCTAATGAGATATTCAGATCTCACAAAGTAAGGAGTGGATCTGATGCTGAGTTGGTCCTCCAAGATGGCCTAAATAATAGACACTCCTTCTGTGATAAACAAAATATTTATCTATTTGGAAATACCCTATCACTCTGTAGCTCATAATAATTTTTTTCAAAATCTTAGCATAGGTATTTTTGTATTCATCAAAAAGTCAAAAACTTTAGGATGCTTTGGATTTGAAACCTTCACTGTATGATAGTGGCAAAATCTTTGGTATTCCTTTGTTTCAGCTTCGTTTTCAAAGCCACATTATGCCAATACAATTTGATGTTTGCCTCCCTTACCTCTTTGAGCAAGGCTTGTTTATCTTTCTTCTTCTTTTTAAGTTTTTGCAACTTTTCCTGTTGCTTATCATTCCATTGTTTTATCATACACTTTTCTTGCTTCAGCTACAAGATTATGGTTTGCAATTCTTTCACCCCGTATTTTTCATCTCTTATTTCGATTCATAATTTTGAATGTTCTTCAACTGGAGCAGGTTGATTCAGATCAATAGAAAACCTGTGATTTTTGAATTTTAATCCATAGTTATGATCTTTTGAAGATGAACCACCGACAATATCTTCCGCTTCAACATTTTCTAATATCTTCATCTCCTGAATATCTTGCAACTCTTCTGTCTCTAGAAAATAATCGAATTCTGGTTTGATCTCAACATCCACTGGATTGTCTTCAAGATCTATCGAATGGCCCTTTTTCAGAGAGGACTTGGGTAAAGTTTTGGAGTTTAGAATTATCTTTTTGGCTGTTCTGGTCAAATGCCTCATTGGATTCTTTGATATTTGTTTACCCTTCTCATATTTTCTCCGTTTCTCCACAATATCATTGTCAAAATATTCATCTTTAGGTTCCAATTTAACCCTTTTCCACTTGTGTGAAGAAGTTACAAGTCATTGTCCCTTTTCCTCCTCTGTACTTTCCACTGTGTCATCATCAATGGAAATCATATTTTATTTCTTAATAGAAGGATTGAATAGGGCCTTTGAATTCAATATCAGCTTATTTTTTGTCGTGGTTTTAGATCTGCTAGGATAATTCACCACTGGTTTATTTTTCCTTGTCTTTCTCAATTCCTTACCTTTATCATCTACAACAAGGTCCTCTTGTTTCTGCATGGATTGTTTAATCTTATTATTTTTTGATCCTTTGACATGGATTCCTTTGTAGTCCTCAGGCTCATATTTTGGAACAAGTAACTCATCTAGAGTTTGAATATCCAATTCCTACTCTGTTTTTTGTTTCTTTTTCTGTGTTCTGGTGATCTTGGCTACAAGGAAAACTTTATTTAAATCCTTTGTCTCCTTCTATAAATACAACTTCCTTTTGCTGGATTAGGTTACTCTCACTACATGGGAATTCTCTTTCACTGTAACATCATGGGTTTTAGGAACCTTCTTTTCCTTTTTACATTTATGCTCTAGAGAAGTTTTATGCTTTGGTCTCTGTTCTTCAAGTTTAAGAGATTCAATTAACCAGTCCCAAGATCAAAATACTTCTCCCAAAGCATGCATAACAAGGGTTTTGATCAGTCTTTGGTGAAAGAGACTTTAACTAGCAGTTGCAGGGTGGGTCTGTATCCTTTTAGACATCTTTGATAAGCTTTTTAATAAAAAGAAAGACAAATACAAAGGAATATCACCGTTTAAATGCATCAACAACCTAATATGATAAATATGGACAAGGGGAAATAACCCTTCACATGTAATTTACTTGCGAATAGCCATTAAAGTAATCCACCATTCTTTCTTGATCCATCTCTGTGGGATACCCTAACTCCAGTTAGGGGTTTGGCATCCTGGAAGTAAAAACTGATTTACAATTTCCATAGGCATCTCCTCCTTCTTCCACTATCTTTATCCATGCACATATAACCTACATACAGTACCAATTGAGTGTTCTATCACATGTATTTGAAATTTACCCACCAATGTTACGATTGCTGGCATTATTGATTATGTGTTGTCATTGATGGCAACATGAGTCCAACATGTACAATAATCATAAGAAGAGGAAGATCACCTTGTGGAAGAAGTATTTCGTGATCACTTTTGATCACGATAGGATCAACATTGATCCTATGAATCTAAATATCGGGAGATGTAACATGCAGAGAATCCATGTACAAAAGAAGTAACGAAGCACGAGGAATTAAGATCTCAGGAGAGTTAACGACTGAAGATCAAAGTATAAAGGAATTCACAAAATGTTATTAAAATATCAAGATAAATAATGATGAACATATCATAAGAAATAACGTTAATCAAAGTTCAGAAGAGATGACACACATGAGCCGTTCATTCTTATTTCGGGACAATCGAATATCGTTAGATCGAGGTGAAGTCGAAGGTTGGGAAGGATTAAAATCTCAACCATCATATCTGAAGTAGGATCTTCAGATGGTTTCCCAACCGTTTGATCAAGATTTGATCTAGAGTTAAGTATTAGCCGTTGATTGAGAATAGAAAAGGGGAACCATTAGATCAACAACAATCAACTCTGGCGGTGACTACTCCAGAGAAAATAATCTCAGAATGGGTAAGATTACCTGAAGTCCGAAGTCCCGAAGTGGACATGAGTCGTCTGATCCAAGTAACGCTTCAGATAATATACCAACCATTGGATCAATTTTAGTGGAAAGACAGAGTAAGCCACAAAGTGTCACGGAGTAGACGCAAGCCATTTGATCTAAGGAACACTTCGAGTAATATCCTAACCATCAGATCAAGGAAAGTAGAAGGATAGGATAAGCAAGGAAAAATGCTTGAGATCTTGAATACCTGAATTCCCGATAGTTGTTGGATCGAGTTAATCCTTTTTGGGTTAAAGAAGGACCATTAGATCTAGAGAATACATGATTACTGTTGGATCATGATAGTGGTCAACTTCAACGCTGACCACTTCGATGAGATGGGTTGAGAACATGTAAATTCACTTGAAGGCCGAAGTTCTGAAGTCATGAAGAGAAGACACATAGCACACACATCAGGAGATTCATGTAAGTAGACCATGTTAGCAAGGACACGTGGCACAATAAAATAATGACAAGTGTCAAGATAAATTTGGAATTTCAGGTATGTGTAAGTTACGAATCTAAGTCACACGTGGAAACCACTTAGTTATTGCCATGTCAACAGTGAAATCAACAAGTTATGTCACTCCGAGAGTTTGTACTTTGGGATTTTCACCACCAACAAATGCCTGAAGTCCCGAATTACTGAAATGAATGAGAATTTTTCATCATGCAAGTAAAATCCAACCATTCGTTCTACTTCAGCGAATTGAACTTTGAAGGATTGAAGGGTTGTGAAGGAGAAATCACCCGAAGTGCCAAAGGCCGAAGTCAACATTGATCATTGATCTAAGATAAATTTGGGAGCATTCTCAGTCGTTAATCCGAGACACAGATCAACGAATAATCCTGGCCATCCATCTCAACCTTTTATTAATTCATAGCCGTTGATCAAAGTACAGTGGAAAGATAGAGTAAGCGTAAATCACGAAGTAATGCTAACCATTGATCTACTTTGAGAGCATTCTCAACCGATTATCAAGCATAGTGGAAGGATAGCGTAAGTGGAGGTGTTAACCGACAACAAGTAGTCACCACCGCTTTATGACTTATTCGGTAGGTAATCACTTCAGAGGAATTGCTACTCCAGAGTCCAAGAGACACGAATAACCGAAGTTCCAGAGTGAATGAGAATCGTTCATCTCAACTCTTGATTAAGTTGTAATCGTCGATTTTGATTGAAGCCTCTAGATAAGTAAGTATCATTCATTCATGAAAGATTAAATATGGAATGTCCGATCTACTAGTGAAATTTGTATACACACTTCGGTGAAATCTGCTTCGGGAGATTTGAAAGGTTGCAAAGGCCCGAAGTCCCGAATGACGAAGTACTAGAGAACACCGTCCCAACACTGTACACATGGGGGCTAAAAAGAAAAGGGGAAGAATTCCAAAGCATGAAACATTTTTCTCGTGATAGAGGAATAAGGGCAAAAGAAGAGGCAACACTTAAATTAATAAGCCCATGGTTCAACGCCTATGGTCATATGAAAATGGTTTGAAGGAAGTGCCTCATACAAATTTCATCTTTGTAATTCGACAAATAATTAACACCATAACAATACAAATAATAGGTGAAAGATATAATATGATATGTTGACGAATTGAGGACACAGTAGAAGCACGAGGACGATATAATGAGTCGATCCATATGTGATCAAATCACAAGGACAAACAAACTGATACAAAATAATGATTAAAAGAGAGTTAAATCATGAAAACATTATGAATAAAGAATAAAAAGGAAAAATGATATTAAATAAAGTTTAATATTATCATTTAAATGAAAATGTACAATGGTTCAAATATCAAAAGACACAATTCTTCAAATTCACACCACTTGGAAGACTATATAAACAAGAAAGAATGGTGAG
Organism: Picea glauca; assembly: GCA_000966675.3. Classification (NCBI taxonomy): domain Eukaryota; kingdom Viridiplantae; phylum Streptophyta; class Pinopsida; order Pinales; family Pinaceae; genus Picea; species Picea glauca. The sequence continues at coordinate 273,835 of JZKD02S0420650.1, read as the reverse complement.
AAGAAGAAGAGTAGTTGTTTTTGTTCCTGAGAAGAAGAAGAAGAAGAAGAATGGTGAGAAGAAGAAGGTTCATTCTATCAGGTTGGTTCCTGTTTACAAGATGGGTCTTGTATGAGGATTGGATTCCTCACATCTCAGTTGGATCCGAGATCAACAATCTGGGACTTGTTATGAGGATTGGATTCCTCATTTCTGAGTTGGATCTGAGAACTACAAGCTGGGTCTTGTAATAGAGAGCTGGGTCTCTCATAATTTCTTGAAGTTGAAGATATTCAAAGATTGATCTTATGTATTCATTCAAGTTAAATAAATAAATAAAATAGTTATTCTTTTATATATTGGTTGAGAAAATGAAATAAATATATGTTGTTCAGTTAATTTATGAAAAGTGGAAAATTGTCCAAAGTTTTGTGACACTGATTCACCCCCCCTCTCAGTGTCAAGTGTCCATTTCAAGAATTGGTATCAGAGTGGGTGCCTTCAGTACAATTTAAACACTAGAAGGTAGATTCTGAAGAAATGGGTGGACAAATTGCTATCACCACAAATAAAGATCCCTTATTTGATTGAACATATTATTCTTCATGGAGGGAAAATATGAAAAGATATATGAATTCAAGAGGATTTGGAGTTTGGGATTTGGTAGTAAGTAAGCCCTGGCACTTAACTACTTCAAAGAGTAAAACCAAAAATGCAAAGGAAGCAAAGAGAAACAATTCATTAGCCTTAAAAGAAAGCCAGGATGGATTGTCAGACCAAGTCCAAGAAAATATGAGACATTACGAATCTACTAAAGAATTATGGCTCCACCTAGAAAATATTTATCAAAATAAAGAACAAAACTCAAAAGAAGAGAATTCTTATCAAGATAAGGAATAATAAAAAGAAAAGGAGAATTCCAATCAGATTAAAGAACAAAATATAGAAAAAGAGATTTCTAATGAGAATGAAATGCATGATTTGATGCAAACCTTAGTCAACAATGAGGAAAACAACCCGATCAAGGAATTGAGGCATACCTCAGTAATCACTAAAGAAAAATTACATAAACTTAAGACTGATGTTACATTTGCAATATAAGATATTCATATGGAACCAAGAAATGGTATACATATTAAAGTTTATATTGAGACTATTGACAATCTCGAGTACACAACTATGTGCACTCTAGAAGAGTTGGAGAAACTTCAACAGAAAGATATGTTTCTACTTCAACAATTAGATCAATCTAACCATGAAGAGCATGAGAAAAATATTCAATTAGAAAACAAAGAAGAAGAGATCAAAAGATTGAAAACCGAAGTTACTAATCTAACAGAAGAGATGGAATAATTAAAGACAGATGACAATAAAAGAAAATAAGTACTAAAAGAAGCAAAATAATTGGTTAACAATATAAAAACTCAACTTGAGGAAACCAAATAAAGTGAAGAAGTCCCAAAGATCCACTTAACAAGGAAAGAAAATTCTTACCACATGTTGGAATTGGAAATCATCAATTTCAAAAAGATAAATGAAAGTACTAATGCATATTTAATGACTCAAATTGAAGAATCCAAGAAAAAGGAAGAAGCCCAAAATATCCAAATAACTAAAAAAGGAAGAATCATGCCAAATGTTTGAATTAGAATCCGTTAACCTCAAAAGGATTAAGCTAGAATATGAGGAAGAAATTAAAATATTGAAAACTAAAGTTTTGGATCTAACAAAATATATGGAAGAATTGAAGACATATGACAAAAATATTAAATCCAAAGAAGTCTTGAATGAGACAGAAGAAATAGTCATCAATCTAAAGACTCAACTTGAACATGCTAAGGAAGTGGAAAAAGCCTTGAAGATTCACTTGACTAAAAAGGAAGAGACACGTCACAAGTTGAAATCCGAAATGATCAACCTTAAGAAGATAAATGAAGACAGTAAAGAAAATATAATGATTCAACTCAAGGAGGCCAAGAAAAATGAAGAAGTCCATAGGATGAAATCATCCAAAATGAAAGAATTATGTCACATGTTGAAGTTAGAAATAGTCAATCTAAAAAAGATGAATGAAAAGACAAATAAGATTTTCAATTTCCAGAATAGCTCAGCTATCCTAGATAAGATTTGGAAGAGCCGAAGATCAGCTGATGAAAAAAATGGTCTTGGATACAATAAGAAATATAAGACAATGACAAGTGGGGCCTCATTTACAAACACGAGAAATGATCATCCTTCTCAAAAGGAAACGGTGCAATCACAAACCAATTACAAGCCATGACTTTTGTCAAGGAAGGAAGCTATAGAAGTAAAAATGAAGAAGAAAATAAAATGACAGATCTCTCAAGCTAAAAAAAAATCAAGAATGGAAACACCTTCAATGGATATTTCTTTTCTTGTCATAACTTTGGCCATAAAGCAATGGACTGCAAGAAACTAGAGAAAGGATATACAAGAAAATCCACAAACTCAATTAGATGTTGGAGATGCAATTTTGTTGGGCACACAACAAAATTTTTTCATACAATGAGATGTTACAACTGTGATAGGTTTGGGCACAAATCCCAAAGCTGTAGGAGTTCAAAAAGTCAATCCTTAAATAAGTAATTCAAGTAAGTGAGAAAACCTAATAAAAGTTGGAAGAAGAAAGGAGATGACAAATATCCAAAAACACAATTAGAAATAGAAGATCCAAAAG
>JZKD02S0420650.1:116772-143634 GCA_000966675.3 Picea glauca | reverse complement strand
CATGCTTTGCCAATCATGTCCATAATTGGGACCATTGTATTCTCATTGAAATGAATATTTCCTAGTAGCCAATATTTAATTGTGTCATTAATGAAATTGGTGATCTCATATGACAAATTGGTGGAGGTACCTTGAGGTTGTTGGAAGATTTAAACACATGTATGGGAGCATGTTTGAAGTAGGAAAAATATCATCCATGGGATATGTCGTGATTAATGAGGCATTCCCATTCCATCTTAGAGTAATAATAAAAAATTATGGAGACCCATATAATTGATTCATATACATGGAAAATGGACATTCATGAAGTTGGAATGGGTGAAATCACCTCCCTTTGTTCCATGCATAATTATGAGTATAACTAGGTGAAATTGAATTTATCTCGTGCCTCCTAATTTCATTTGTAGGGATTAATATGATTGATTGTATTGACAAGGCATGTTGTAGATTGACCTGGGTTCCTTGGGAAGTAAGAGGTCACAAACATAATTTAATCAATATTATTTCTCTTAGTAGAGTTGGTGAGTGAACAATAATATCGATGACTAATCACTAGTTAACTGAACTTCTATAGAGCCTACTTATATGTAGTAACTAGAAAAAGACATGATTGGATCCTTTTGTATTGATAGCTCTCTAATTGGTCCCATTATGTTGGTCTATTCATGCTTTGAAAGTGTTCTCATCTCTCCTCTAATTTCCATATCTCAAACTTGCTATCTCGTGACAACAATTAGATATTATAGGGAATTACTCTTAGTTGTATTTTTCTCATGGGTTGTATCCTCGTAAGAAAAAAACTCAGAGAATAAATTGGTCCAACAATCCTTTTATTAATCCTTTGATGTTTCTTTGTAAATTAGGATGATTAATAACTAATTTCTTAGATCATGTTGAAGATGTATATTTTAACCTTGTGCAATTAATTATTGCAGATGAATTCTTAATAAAACAAGAAAAGATACACAAACACACACACACACACACATTACACAAATATTTTACATTGGAAACCCAAACCGAGAAAACCAACAAATTGTTTAGAGTCACACTTCTAATTATTTATTCATCTTCTCTCTTCATTGTTTACAATACAATATATATAGGATCACGTGGCATGAAAAACCCCTAATCCATTGACCTGAATTAGTCAACAACCCTAATTCCTTAATTGGATTTAGAAAAAATCATTAGCGAAAACCTCGTGCTAAAAAAATACTAAAAACGAACACAAAAAACGATCAATTTTTTTTAAGGGGCTCTACCCCCCTGCGACCCCCAATCAAGGGGGGGAATAGCACCCACCCATGTGACCAATGCAATGAAACACATGGGGTTAGTCATGCAAATAATATAAAACATACCCAACAATCTCCCACTCATTGTTTTCTTTACATATAGGGGGTCACGATATTACATAGTCAACAATCCAGGGCAACAATTCCCATTGTTTCTCTACACCAGGAGAACTTCTCGGTGCTCATAGAATTTATCAATGAATTTGCAACATTATTCAAAGTGTCCACCTTCATCAATAACAACTTCTTGTCTTCAACATTGTCTCTCACAAAGTGACACTGAACATCAATATGTTTTTTCTTTGAATGATAAGTCAGGTTCTTCGCTAGGAATATTGCATGACTGTGAAAATATATCATTACAACTTGCCGAACCAACCCAATACTTTAAAAAAATCTCTATAACCATACTATGTCCTTTCTTGCATGAGTGGCTTCCATGTAGTCAACTTTTGCATTTGAGAGTGCCACTATAACCTATCTTTTGCTCGTCCAACCGATTTCTCCTCCAAATAGGTTAAACACACACCCACTTGTGGATATTCTACGATCTAGATCTCTAGACCAATTAACATAAACAAAACCATGTATTTCCAACACTCTATCCAATCCTGGTCTTCCTTACTAGCACATTCCATAACTATTAGTACCACACAAATACTTGAAAACCTTGTTTACAACTGTCCAAAGCTCCTTCTCTGGTTTTGACATATACCTGCTCAAAACTCCCACTACATGTGTAATGTCCAGTCTGGTACATACCATTTCATATGTCAAATAACCAACCACATTGGCATACAAAACATATGACATGTCCTCTTCCTCTTCTTGTGTCTTGGGACACTTATTTGCAGATAAGTTTACACCCACAAGAATAGGAACCCTGACATGTTTACATTGCTGCATATTAAACCTCTACAATATTGTCTTGACATATTTCCTTTGATTTAACCAAAGTTTCTTTTTTTATTGATCTCTTTAATTTCCATGCCCAAAGTGAAATTTACAACACCAATATCCTTCATGCCAAATTTAGAGGACAACTGAGTTTTCATATCTTGGATAATCTCTTTGTTGTTTCCTATCAACAACATATCATCCACATACAAGACCAAAGAAATAATATGATCACCAACTAATTTGAAATACACAGAGTGATTAGATTTTCTCCTTGTGAAGCCAAGTCCCAACATATAAGTATCAAATTTTTGAGACCACATCCTTGGTGATTTCTTTAACCCATACAGGGACTTTTTCAGCTTGCATACCAACTCTTTCTTTCCCTTCATAGCAAAGCCTTCTGTCTGCTTCATGTAGATTTATTCTTCTAGATCCTCATGTAGGAAATTTGTCTTCACATCCATATATTCTACTTCAAAATCAAAAGAAACAACAATAAATAAAATAAATTTGATAAAAGTTAGCTTGGAAACATGAGAAAAATTTCACTAAAGTCAATTCCCTCTACCTAGGAATAACCTTTTTCTACTAATCGAGCTTTGTATTTCTCCACTTTTCCTTTTGCATTCAATTTCTTCTTAAACATCCATTTTCTACCAATGGGATTTCTTCCAGTTGGTAACTCCACTAGATCCGAAGCCTCATTCTTGTCCAAGGCTACAATTTTTTCAACCATGGCCTTTTTCCATAGTTTTCCATCCTCTGAATCCACTGCCTCCCTAACAGTTCTAGGATCACCATCAATAATAAACAATTTCTTTTTTTGAATGGAAATATGGTGGAGTATACCTTTCCATTTACCTTCTTTCCTGAACTGATCTCCTCAATATTGGAGTATGAGGCTCTTCTTCTTCTGATTTCTGTTCTTCTGTAGAGTCTGATTCGTTATCCTTGAATTCAAACTCTATTTTCTTTGTTTCTTACCCCTTGGTTGGAGTTCATGTTTGACAACATAATTTCTCTAAATACCGCATCTCGACTATACACTACCTTGGTTTATGGGTTCCAAAGCTTATAACATTTCATACCATCTTTATAGTCAATAAATATGCACTTTTCAACGTTTTTATCCAACTTAATCTTGTTTTCCTTTGGAATGTGAATATAAGAATCATAGCCAATTACCCTGATATGTGTAAGAGTGGGTTTCTTTGAAGTCCATAAATCATGTGGAGTCTTTTCATCCAAAATTGATGAGGGTGATCGATTGACTAGGTAACATGCAATACCCATTGTCTCTATCCAAAATTATTTTCCTAACCCAACACCACTGAGCATGCTCCTTGATTTTTCCATTAACATCATGTTCATCCTTTCTACAACTCCATTATATTGAGGTGTTTATGGAGTAGTCTTCTGCCTTGCTATACCACACTTATTACGTAATTCCTCGAATTCATTTCTATATAATTATCCACCATTATTCATTGTCAACGCCTTAATTATCTTCTCAATTTGATTCTCCACAAGATCCTTAAACTCTTAAAATTTTTCAAAGACTTTAGATTTCTTATTGAGGAAATAAATCCATGTATTCCTTAAGAAGTCATGTATAAATGAGACATAGTATACATATTTACCTAGTGATAGAACTAGCACAGGTCCAAACAAATCACTATGCACCAATTGTAAAATCCCCTTCGCCCTCATAGCACCAGAGGAGAATATTATATGATTCTACTTCCCATATAAACAATGTTCACATAAATCAAAATACAAAGAGAAATTTTCCATACCTTCAACCATACCTTTACATTGTAGTACTTGAAGGCCCTTCTCTCTGATATGACCCAGTATTTGATGCCACAACATATTCTTTTCTCCAGATATTGTAGGAGTTTTTCCTTCTTCAGCTCCAATATTAGGAACAATAGAACCATTTCTCCTATCACTAATAGTGCTTCCCAACAACTTATAAAGAGTTTCAATCTGAACTCCTTTATCAAAATCATTTCCCCTTTAACCATCTTGCATGTTTTTTTCTCAAACAATGTTTTTACCTCTACATCGTCCATTTTTCTTACATAAATCAAATGATCCAGGTGGATATTGGTGGCCACCCACCTGTTCCAAATTCCAACTGGCTCATCTTAACAATTTTCAGTTCAACATGTTTCTATGCAATGGGTACATTTCTTTGTAATTGTGGGTTCTACACTTACAGGGTTGTTCTAAATCCCTACACAACATCCATATGGATATTGGTGGCCACCAACCTATTCCAACTAGATTATTTTGGAAGTTTTCATGTCAGTACATCTTTCTGTACTTCTAGGACCGTTTTGGGGATTTAAACAATGTTTTATTGGCTTTCCACAATAAATCAATAGACATAGTCAAATTTGATAACATGTTTCATATTTATTGAAAATACCTTTCCAACGGGCTATCACACGCCTAAAAAGGATATCGTATGCAAAAGTTACGACCCCAAGAAGTTAATGTACTAACTTACCCTAATGAGGACCACATGACTTTTGGCACTTCATATCCTAGGGTTAGATTTTTGGATGTCTGGGGTTTTGGAATTGATGTTTATTATAAAAAGGCGTTCATAGCCTCATTGTAATTATCTTCTTACGAATGAGAATAACCATCACATCTCTTCTCAGAGATAAAGCTTCCACCATTCTAGTGAGTCTTGCACTCTGTATTTTTACAGTCTTTGTACATTTATTTCATTAATAGAAATCATGTATTGTTGTATTTCTTTTTTTTTGGAAATGTTTATGTGTATTTGATTGTGATATTTCTTCTTTCATTTCGTTCCAAAAAATAATCCGGATCATCAAATCTTTGGCCAATCTTGGGATGTGAAGAACACTAGGGAGAGTTATAATCCTACCATCCATGAGCTTCAACTTGACTTTTCCTCATCCTAGAATTTTGTTTATTGAGTCATCACCTAGGAAAACATCACCTCCATCATACCTTTCATATTTTCAGAACCACTCCCTGAAGGGAGTCATATGAAACGATGCATCTGAGTCAACCAATGATTCTTCATGATATTCATGTGTGCTTGAAGAAGACAAGTACACATCACCTCCTTCGCCCACATACATTTTTGCTTCTATAGAAGGAGAATCATCATATCCCTTCCCTCTTTCTACAATTTTGGATCTACATTGTTTCTTGTAATGCCCTTCTTTTCCACACTCTAGCGTACCTTTCCAATTTTTTTGGGAGATTTAGATCTTCCCTTAGATTCAGATCTCCCACTAGAGGACTTAGATCAATTTCTTTGCTGGGAGCATCCTATTGAAAATAAGTCATATGTGCTCTAGCTTTCCATGTTTTTCTGCCTCATCTCCTTTGATGACAAGGAGGAGACGACATCATCTAAACTTAAAGTAGTTGAATTACTACCTATGTCCACAACTAGAGTATCCCACGAGTCTGGTAAAGAGCACAATAAACTGATACACTTATGTTCATCAAAAATATTAAAATCAACAGATAATAACTTACTTACCACAATATTGAAGGAGTTCAAATGTTCTATCTATTAGGAAATACACTTCCATGCTAAACCTAATAGAAGAGAAGAAGACATATTTAATCAAGAAAGTAAATAACAAAGCAATCACATAGTACACATAGATTTTACCCTAGAAACCCAAATGGGAAAACCAACATTCCTTGAATGTATTGCTCTCTTGTTGTCTTATTTATTCAGAATAAAGGGTTACATGACTAATATTGGTCTACACCTAAGAAAAAATCACCATCATACCCTCTTGCCTACAAGAACAATCCTGCAACCAATTTGGCTTACATCTACATGAACAACAACCTTATTGTAAAGATAAGCATGAATATCAACAACAAAATCACCTTAATACACTTAAGATGTGCCTTATTTATAGGATTTATAGTAGGAAAAACTCTAAATCATGGTGCCAAAAAATGGTTACAAATCCATGCAGATCATTGCCTACAAATCCTGTGAATCTTAGGATTTTGTTACAGTCAACTACCAGTCGAATTACCAGCTGCATAATGGTCGAATTCCATTCGATATTCAGTTGGTTTCCACATGATATCCTAACGAACTCTTTTCATTTGACCTCTCAACTTACAATCGATCACTTCGACTTTGAATTTTCCTAGTTGGTCACTTAGACCTTTGACTTTCACTACAAAGAATATAACAACCCAACAATCTCATACGTTTTGTCTTCTTTGCTGAAACATGGGAGCTTCAAGAAATGTTTTTCATAGACCCAAGGTAGCAATTCCCATTACCTCTATACACCAAGAGAACTTCACAACACTCATAGACTTGGTCAAATAATTTGATATGTTTCCCAATGTGTCTACTTTCTCCAATAACATTTTGTTTCTTTCCACCATGTCTCTCACTAAATGGTAGTGACACATCAATATGCTTAATCTGGGAATGGTATGTTGGGTTCTTTGCTATAAATATTTCTCTTTGACTATCATAATTTATTTTCCTATATCTCTTCTCAAACTTGATCCCTGAACACATCCTTTGCAACCATGTTGCTTCTTTGCTTCCATGTGTGGCTACCATGTATTCAACTTATATTGTTGACAAGGATATGACTGCCTGTCGCTTACTCATCTAGATAATTTCTCCACTGAACATATTGAACACATATCCATTGTTAAACGTTCATCGATCCATATCTCCAACCCATTTGATGTCGACAAATCCATGTACATCTATTTCAATGTCAACTCCAGGTTTCCCTTAGTAGCATATATCATAATCTTTTGTGCCACACACATTCCTAAACACTCTCTTGACAATAGTCCAATTCTATTTTCGAGGTGTCAACATGTATATTCTCAATACTCCCACTGCATTGGGTATTTTCTGGTCGAGTGCAGACCATCACATACATCATACTACCAACAAAAATTGCATAGGGAACACATGCCATGTCCTCTATTTCTTCCTGTGTCTTTGGAAATTGTTCAATAGTTAGTTTTGCTCCCAAAGGAATTGGCAACTTAGTAGGTTTGCAATCCTATATGTTGAAACATTTCAAAACTATTTCAATATACTTTTTTTGATTCAACCAGATCTTTCTAGATGCCCAATATCTGATGATCTCCATATCCAATATGAAGTTTGTTGCACCGATATCTTTCATGTTGAACTTGGAGGATAACTGCTCCTTCACCTCCTTTATTGCATCCATGTTGTTTCTGACTAGCGACATGTCGTCGACATACAATGCTACATATATGAAGCATCCACCTTCTTCCTTGGATTATACAAAGTGATTAGCCTTGCTTCTCACAAATCCCAAACTAAGGATGTGTAATATCCCTCGGCTAAACCCAAATGTAAATATAATTCAAGTATATTTAATCTAGTGAGCTGTTGTGACATCATTTTTGTAATACACCTTTCATGGCATGGTTCACGCATATACTGCACAGTAAAGGGATGTAATGTGCACATTTCTAAATACTGCGCGCAGTAACTAAGGTGCACGCAACCTTAAAGACAGAGGATACAACGCGTAGTAACTAAGTGCGTGCAATATTAAGGCCAATGAACCTTTGTGTATATAATATGCATTATAGGCTGGTGAGCCAGTATTATAAGCCAGAATGCTTATGTCTTGGAATTAGGCCAACGCACCTAGATATCAAGGGCCAATGTGCCTACTTTGTACATGAATCATGATTAATATAAAATACATCACTGCGCAGAGACCAACCACGATACAAGAGATGGGGGACTGAACTTCACTAGTTAGGGAAAGGGAGGGCCAAAAGTCAAGGGAATATTATATTAATATTTCCCAAAACATAAAGTATGGATAATTGTATCCTAAGTTCTAAAGTTGGGGACAAGTGGACAAAAGTAACTTCCAATATGACAAGTGTCAAGTTGGGGACATGCATTCATATCATGGGGAAACTTAGCTCAGTGGGGATTATTGGGGAGGAATACCTTACAAACGAAGAACAGGGGGGGAAACCATCAGGTGGACCATCATTTTTGACAGAGAGTTCACAGTGATTCCAAAAACACACTCAGTTATCCAGTCAATGACTCCATGACCATTTCACTCATACATTCTGTTATCCTTGAGACAACCATTCCACCTTTCTGAAACCAATTTACTCGTCCCTTTTTGTTGGTGTACCTGGTTAGCTTGGAGCGGGATTGAAGAAGTGGGTTGTCAGGCCTGTGAGAAGTTCTCTGGGTGAGAGAATTGTTGGGGATTGATTTCTGTAGGTGCTAAACTGCAGCTACAACACTCTGAGACTTCCAGTCTGGCCTGTTGTTGAAGCCCTGGAAGGGAAGTGGGGAAGTCGAGAGACTATTGAGTAGAGAAGGGGCACACTTCTTTGGGTGGGACATGCATGTGGGGAATGAGAGGTTGTAGGCTGTTAGTTGAGTGAGCACCTGAGATGGATTCTTTCCTGCTGTCCATGAGACTTAGCCTGAATAGGAATCCCTTTACCCTGGGTGGAGTTCAGTCCCAGCTCAGGGGTGATTCACTATTGAGAGTGATGAATAGTGTAATCTGTGGCCGGGACGTTCGTGGACGGTCTGTAAGCAGTTTGTGACAGTCATTTTTAAAGATAAGTATCAATTGTATGATATATGGATATGCTGTTTTTTTATTTACATGCCCCTGTTACGATTTTATCATATATGTGACTATGAATGCTTGTGTGCTTATGGGTAATTTCCTGTAAATGATGGATATCGGTAATTACTGTTATTTTAATATCAAATTCATGTGTTATAGAAAGTAATGGTTTGTTTATGTTTAGATGTAAATCTTCCGCGAGCATGCTATATGTATATTTTTTAGTTGCATGCAGTCTAAAGAGTAAATTTAGGTGGCATTGCTTAGTTGACTACTGGGTATGCTACTGTATGTTTCATAGTATGGGAATGAAAGTGTTCCCTAGAGTAGCATGGTTCAGCCTCATGGCTGGAAATGTTATCGAATGGCGTTAGAGCATGAGTGGTTTCTCTGGAGTGGCATATCCCGGCCTCAGGTTGGTCGAGGGGGTCGTTACAGTTTGGTATCAGAGCCTCAATTCAACACTGAGCTTGGATGGACAAGAAGGGTGCAATAGAAGTGAATATTCACAAAAAAGTAACTTCGAAGTAACCAGAATTAGAGTCGTAAAGTGTCATTGGAAAATGTTTGCATACTGGCATGCGTGGTAAATTTGGTACTGCGCGGGAAATTGTGGCGTGCCAGTGTGCACGGTAAATTGTGGCACCGCATGGAAGATTCTTATGTGTAGATACACATGCCGAAATTAGCCTTGCGTGGTAAGCACACACATAGTAAGGTGCACATGGGGTGTGCAAGTATTTCTTAACATAGAGGAGTTTTGTTGGTACACGCATAAGTACGCGTATAAGTTGTGCATGCATAGGATGAAAATGCATGTAGAATATCGGTGCGCAGTATCAAAACTGTGTGTAGTGGATATTGGCGCACAATGCCAGAATAGTGCGCGTAAGTAGTCAGTACGAAGAAGAAGAAATGCACAGTAGATTTAGGTGTGCGAAGAAGCGTTTACCTTGTAATATTGTTATGTGCGATAATATAAATGAACAGGTCAAGTTAATGCACACGAATTCGCTTGGAAGGGGAGGAGTTTGAATTTAAATTGCATAATAATAAAAGAAAAATAAACACATAACCGCATTGAAGCATTAATTTCGAATTTAATTTCTTCCGATTTAGACAGATGAAAATAAAATATAAGATTACTAGAAAAACTATTATAAAAATAAAACAAGAGTTATAACATCACCAGATAGAAATTGTAATAAAACAGTCTAAAATCCATTTCTGTATTTATATAATCATATTAATCACAAAATTACAAAAGGGTGATGACAACAATTAGCCTGTTGTAAAAAGGGTCGTTGAAGAACATGGCTATCATATTTTTTACTCTTTACCTCCGCTACTGACTGTTCAAAATTCGTTGAGACATGCTTATCTTAGTTGAATACTTACATCATCTTAGCGATATCTGCCTTTAAAGAAGAGTCTAACCAGACCGGTTTATTTTCTCCAACACTTTCGACCGCTTCAACCGTAGATTCCTCCTTCTTATGTCGCTTACTCCTTTTCTTCTTAGCAGCTGACCTGTTGATGATTAAATCATTTATAGTGGAAGTCAGCCTGACTTCCAATCGTGAGTCTATAACCGGCTCTGTGTGGAACTTAGTTGCTAGAAGGTGTGTGAGGACCCTTTCCTCCTTATTCACAGGAAAGCCTAGCATGTTGCTCGAATAACCAGTCTCACTCGACTTAGCTTTTTCCATGTATCTCAGGTTAAGGATACTGAAATGTGTCTCTACAGAGAGTAGGAAGTCGATCAACTTGAATATTACTACGGTTATGGATACAAAGATATCTTCATACTTGGGGAGTGGTAATTATAGAACTCCATTTATGAAGCACAAACAAATTACGTACAAAGAGTGTTGGGTTGCCATGCTCGACCAATCCATTTCGAATGATTATATTTTGAGTTCGCTGCATGGCGGCATTCAGATGACGTCACATGGATGCGAAGTACCAAATGAATGAAATAGGGTGATTTGACTAGCCGTCGCCCACTCCACGAGTGGTGGATTTGACATGTTGAGACACAAGATATGACCATCGATGAATATGATAGAAGGTTTATGGAATTGTTGAAGTATGTCTCTTTCATTAAGGATGAGACATTCAAGATTCAACGGTACTTAAGTGTATTGCCATCGTTCATCAGTGGAAAAATACAATATGATCACAAGGAGAGCTAAATGATTATATGACCAGCTGAAAGCAAGACCAACTTTCCAAAAGGCTTGGGAAGACAATAAGAAGTTCAAGATGGATCAGAGGAAGAAGGGAGCTAAGACACCATTCTTCAAAAATAATCCACAATGGAAACAAAAACATAAGGAAACCAAAGTGATTGGCACAGGGAGTCAAGGGCCAAGACAACCACCTATGCAATGTTTGGGTTGTAAAGGAGACCATAGGTTTAGAGATTTTCCTCACAGAGGAGAAAAAGGTAGGGTTTTTCACAATGTACAACGAGATGAGACAGTAGAGGACATGGGAAGAAATGTGCCAAGGATTTATGCAGTTGTGGACAACGAGCAATCGTAGTACCAATCCCACATGATTGAAGTGGAAGGTATGATCAACAACCAAACCCTTGCTATTTTAATTGATTCAGGAGCTAGTCATAGTTATATAGACCCAAAGATGGTGGAAAGTTTACATTTACCAAGAAGCAAGCATGAGAAATCCTGGTTGGTGAAAATGGCTATAGGAGCCAGAAGAAAAGTTAATGAGATGGTTAAGTCCTGCCTCATAGACATGAATGGACTAAATACCAGGGCATATTTGAACATATTACCCTTAGGTTCCTATGACTGTTTAATTGGGATGGATTGGTTGGAACCACATCATGATCTATTGGATTGTCATAACAAAGCATTCACTTGCTTGGATGAAGAAAGGAAAAAAAGGAAAGTGCAGGGAATTCCTAGGGCAGTAACCGTTAGATAAATTTCATCATTACAGCTGAAGAAATGTTATAGAAGAGGATGTCAAATATTTGCAGCTTATATGGAGGAGACACCTGAAGACAAGGTGCCAAATTTGGAGGATTATCCAGTCCTGAAAGAGTTTGAAGTTGTATTAAAGGAAGTACCGGGACTACCCCCAAGGAGAGACATTTATTTCTCTATAGATTTGATGCCTGGAGCAGTGCCAGTATCAAAGACTCCTTACATGATGAGTACACCAGAATTGAAGGAGTTTCAAATGAAGCTTGAAGAAATTTTGAAGAAGGGGTATATACACTCAAGTGTATCACCTTGGGGTGCCCCAGTATTGTTTGTGAAAAAGAAAGATGGAGCATTAAGATTGTGCATTGACTTCAGACAATTGAATAAAGTGACTGTTAAGAACAAATATCCTCTACCAAGGATTGATGATCTCTTTGATCAATTGAAGGATGTAAGGATATTTTCAAAGATAGATCTCAGATCAGGATACCATTAGGTAAGAATTAAAGAAGAAGATATTAGCAATACCGCCTTCAAGACAAGGTATGGTCATTATGAGTTCACGGTGGTACCATTTGGATTGTCAAATGCACCAGCTATTTTCATGTGCTTAATGAATGGTGTTTTCCAAGAGTATTTGGACAAGTTTGTCATTGTCTTTTTGGATGGAATTCTTATATATTCCATGTCAGAGGAAGAGCATGAACATCATTTGAGGATGGTGTTGCAAGTATTAAGGGAGCATCAGTTGTATGACAAATTGAGAAAGTGCTCATCATTTTATCAGAAACAAATTGAGAAAGTGCTCATTTTATCAGAAACAAATTCATTATTTGGGGCATATCATCTCAGAATATGGGATAGAAGTGGACCCCAATAAGGTAGAATCCATTAGAGAATGGTCAGCACCAAAGAATGTGATAGAGGTAAGATCTTTCATGGGCCTTTCAGGCTACTACAAGAGATTCATTGGAGGATTCTTGAAGATAGCACACCCAATCACTTTGTTGCAAAGGAAAGATATGAAGTTTCAATGGATGTCGGATTGTGAAAGGAGTTTCCAACATTTGAAACAATTATTGACAAGTTCTCCAATAATAAGGATCACAGACCCAAATGAAGATTTCATTGTATGCACAGATGCATGTAATGAAGGACTAGGTGGAGTCCTCAGTCAAAATGGATTTGTGATCTGTTATGAATCAAGGGAGTTGAAGGAGCATGAAAGAAACCATGCCACTCATGATTTGGAGTTGGAAGCCATAGTGCATGCCCTGAGGAAATGGAGACACTACCTCATGGGAAAGAGGTTTGAGCTAAGAACAAACCACAATGGTTTGAAATATTTATTTGATCAGCCAAATCTAAATGCTAGACAAAGAAGATGGTTAGAATTTCTAAGTGAATATGACTTTGATATAAAGCATATCAAAGGGAAAGAAAATAAAGTGGTTGATGCACTCAGTAGGAGGGTGCATGAGCTTCATGCTACAACCATCAACATGTATCAGACTGATGTTAAAAGCAAAATTCTGGAGGTTGCAAATACAGATCTGTAGTACAAAGAATTGGTAGCAATGCTACAGTAAGGTAAGACACCCCAGAAGATGTATATTTATAAGTTGGGAGTAGATGGAATACTGCTGCAAAAGAACATAATTTTTATATCAAATGTCCAGGACTTGAAACATATAATTTTGCGTGAGATGCATAATGCTCCTTATGCAAGGCACCCTGGATATTAGAAAACTGTAACAACAATCAAGAGCCAATACTTTTGGCCAGGTATGAAGAGAGAAACTGTAGAATACATCTCTAGGTGTATGGAATGCTAGAAAGTTAAAATAGAGCATAGGCACCTAGCAGGATTGCTGCAACCTTGCCCATTCCTGAATGGAAGTGGGAAGTGGTGACAATGTATTTTATTATGGGATTTCCCAGAATAGGCAAGTTGCATGATTCGATTATGGTAGTGGTGGAAAAGCTCACAAAATATGCCCATTTTATTCCACTAAAAACTACTCACAAAGCATCAGATGTTGTTGATATATTCATGAAGGAAGTGGGACGATTGCACGAAATTCCTAAAACGATTGTGTCTGACAGAGACCTGATATTCACCTCGAATTTTTGGAAAGGATTCAGAACGAATCTGAACTTTAGTACAACTTAGCATCCCAAGTCTGATGGACAGACATAAAGAGTGAATAGAGTAATAGAAGATATGTTGAGAATGTATGTGATGGACAAACCATCGAAATGGGAAGACTACCTACACTTGGTAGAATTCGCTTACAATAATGGGTATCGAGCATCATTGAAAATGAGCCCATTTGAAGCACTTTATGGTAGAAGGTGCAATACTCTAGTAAGCCGGGATAATCCAGCTGATAGAACAATAGTCGGGCCAGAGTTGCTCAAGGAGATGGAGGACCAAATGTTAAAAATTAAGAAAAATTTGAAAGCTACCCAAGACAAACATAAAAGTTATGCTGATAAAAACAGAATACACAGAGAATTCAAAGTGGGTGATCATGTTTTCCTGAAAGTGAAAGCTAACAGAAGCTCCTTGAAGTTGGGAAGCTACACCAAGTTAACAGCCAGATTTTGTGGACCATTTGAAATCCTAGAGAGGATTGGTCCAATTGCTTATATGATTGCATTACCTGCATCTATGTCTGTTCATAATGTCTTCCATGTATTGTTTCTAAAGAAATATATACCTGATGCTAATCATGTTATTGATTGGAATGTTATTCAGGTGGAGTAATAAGGCGCCTTCCAAGTGCATCCGATGCACATCCTGGATTGAAAAATCAAACAACTCCGGAATCGAGCCATAGGGCTTGTAAAGGTCCAATGGACCTGGTACAGACCTTAAGACGCTACTTGGGAGTATGAGGATGCAATGTGGGCAGAGTACCCACATCTTTTTGAAGAATTTTAAGAATTTTGTTGTATATGGGTACGTGATGCATTGAGTACAGTGCATAAATAAGGGGAGGGGATTTTAATATACCTCGGCCGAACCCAAATGTAAATATAATCCAAGTATATTTAAGCTAGTGAGTTGTTTAGACATCATTTTTGTAATACACCTTTCATGGCATGGTGCACACATATACTGCATAGTAAAGGGATGTAATGTGCACATTTCTGAATACCGCGTATAGCAATTAAGGTGTGTGCAATCTTAAAGACAAAGGATACAATGCGTAGTAACTAAGTGCGTTCAATATTAAGTTCAATGAACCTTTGTGTATATAATATGCATTATAGGCTGGTGAGCCAGTATTATAAGTCGAAATGCTTATGTCTTGGAATTATGCCAGTGCACCTAGATGTCAAGGGCCAATGTGCCTACTTTGTACATGACTCATGATTAATATAAAATACATCACTGCATGAAGACCGACCATGATAAAAGAGATGGGGGACTGAACTTCACTAGTTAGGGAAAGGGAGGGCCAAAATTCAAGGGAATATTATATTAATATTTCCCAAAACATAAAGTATGGATAATTTTATCTTAAGTTCTAAAGTTGGGGACAAGTGGAAAAAAGTAACTTCCGATATGACAAGTGTCAAGTTGGGGACATGCATTCATATAATGGGGAAACTTAGCTAAGTGGGGATTATTAGGGAGGAAGACCTTACGAACGGAGAACAGGGGGGGGAAACATCATGCGAACCATCATTTTTGATAGAGAGTTCACAGTGATTCCAAAAACACACTCAGTTATCCAATCAATGACTCCATGACCATTTCACTCATACATTTTGTTATCCTTGAGACAAACATTCCACCTTTCCGAAACTTGTTTCCCCATCCATTTTGGTTGGTGTACCTGGTTATCTTGGAGCAGGATTGATGAAGCGAGTTTTCAGGCCAGTGAGTAGTTCTCCGGGTGAGAGAATTACTGGGGATTGATTTCCGTAGGTGCTAAACTGCAGCTAAAACGCTCTGAGACTTTTGATCCGACCTGTTGTTGAAGCCCTGGAAGGGAAGTGGGGCAGCCAAGGGATTGTTGAGCAGAGAAGGGGCACACTTCCTTGGGTGGGACAAGCATGTGGGGAATGAGAGGTTGTAGGCTATTAGTTGAGTGAGCACTTGAGATAGAGTCTTTCCTGTTTTCCATGAGCCCTAGCCTGGATAGGAATCCCTTTACCCTGGGCGGAGTTCAGTCCCATCTCGAGGGTGATTCACTATTGAGAGTGATGAACAGTGTAATCTATGGCTGTGAGGTTTGTGGACGGTCTATAAGCAGTTGGTGACAATATTTTTTAAAGATAAGTATCAATTGTATGATATATGGATATGCTGTTTTGCTATTTACATGCCCATGTTACGATTTTATCATATATGTGACTATGAATGCTTGTGTGCTTATGGGTAATTTCTTGTAAATGATGCATATCGATAATTATTGTTATTTTAATATAAAATTCGTGTGTTACAGAAAGTAATGGTTTGTTTATGTTTAGATGTAAATCTTCCGTGAGCGTGTTGTATGTATATGTTTTAGTTGCATGCAATATAAAGAGTAAATTTAGGTGGCATTTCTTAGTTGACTACTGGGTATGCTACTGTATGTTCCGCAGTATGGGAACAAAAGTGTTCCCTAGAGTAGCATGGTCTGACCTCATGGCTGTAAATGTTACTGATCGACATCAGAGCATGAGTGGTTTCTTTGGAGTGGCGTACCCCAGCCTCAGGTTGGTTGAGGGGGTCGTTACAGGATGTACCTGTAAAAATTTTGATACCACATCCTTGGTGTTTTTTTTAGACCATAAAACGATCTTTTCAACTTGCACACTAACTCTTTCTTTCACTTTGTTGCAGATCCTTCAAGTTGTTTCATGTAGCTTTCTTCTTCTAGGTCCCCATGTAGGGATGTTGTCTTCACATCCACTTTCTCTATTTAAATATTGAATGCTACAGCCAAAGACATTAGTAATATAATGGAAGTTAATTTTTCAACAGGGGAAAAACCTCATCGAACTCGACTCCTTTGACTTGGGAGTATACTTTCACTACAACTCGAGATCTGAATTTCTCGATTTGACTTGCTGCGTTTATCTTTTTCTTGAACACCCACTTGCTACTGATATGATTTTTTCCACTAGGTAATTTGACCAAATCCCACACCTTATTCTTGTATAAGGATTCCATCTCTTCGACCATGGCATCCTTCTAGCATATAATCTCTTCATAGTCGACTGCCTCTTTGATCGACTTGGGTTCCTCGTCAGTGGTATTTAACAAAAATGAAAAATGAAAATCAAGTGGATTGTTCCTTTTGAATAGTTTTCTTACTCGTTCAAACCTCCTTACAATAGATATTGAGTGTTCCACCACTTCCTCCGATTCAGTCAACTCAACTGAATCATATTCTTCGTTCCTCAGTTCAAACCTCACCTTCTTTGGGTCTTTCATTGTTTGAACCACTTTAGAATTAGAATTAAATCTGACTTCTCTGAAAACCACATCTCGATTGTACACTAGTTTCCTTGATGCAAGATCCCAGGGCTTATGTTCTTTTATTCCTTCCTTGTACCCGATGAAAATAAACTTGATTTCCTTCTTGTCCAACTTGATCCTATTTTCCTTGGAAAATGCACAAATGCATCATGGCCAAATACTTTGAGATGTGAAAGAGAATGCTTCTTTCCAAACCATACCTCATGTGGAGTTGTGTCGACTAGCACCGAAGAAGGAGACATATTCACTAGATATTTTTCAGTGTCAACTGCTTCTGTTGATAATTATTTTGTAAGCATAGCACCACTAAGCATGCTCCTTGCCTTATCCATCAATGTTATGTTCATTCTCTTAGAAACTCCTTTTTTCCGTGGGGTATATGGTGTGGTATTTTGGCATGCTATGCCACACTTCTTGAAAACATTCTAAACAACCTTTCCATAGAAATCACCACTATTGATAGTTCTCAACATCTTGATATTCTTATCTGTCTATTTTTCTACAGAAGATTTAAACTCTTTGAATTTCACTAAAACCTATGATTTATTCCTTAAGAAGTATATCCATGTCTTCCTGGAAAAATAATCTATGAAGGAGACACAATACATGGATCCAACAAGTGAAGGGACTGTTATAGGCCTAAACAAATAACTATGAACCAATTCTAAAATCCCCTTTTCCCTTGTCTCTCCAAATGAGAACCTAACCTGATTTTGTTTTTCATATATGCAATGTTCACACAAATCGACTTCTAAATTACAATTAGGAAAACCTTTGACCATACCTTTTCTATGCATAGCTTGAAGTCCTTTTTCTCCAATGTGTCTCATCCTCTCATGTCGTAACATGGTTGGGTCAACTTGACGAAAAAATGTTGAGTTGGTTTGAATCAACTCACCTTGATATGATTTGAGTTGAGTTGAAGTCAATTTGACTTCAAGAACACCAATGCTATTGCATCCAGTCAAGTCAACATTCCATAAAAACTTGTATATGGTTCCAATCCAAATTCCTTTAATTAATACCGTCACACCCCTAACCATTTTTCACGGATCCTTATGAAATAGAGGGTATAATCATGCATCACTCATCTTGGTGATAGATATCAAGTTTCTTTCCAAATCCAAAATATGTATCACACCTAGGAGAGTTCTACTCCTCCCATCCTGCAACATCAGTTGAACTCTTCCTCGTCCAACAATTTTGGTTGTTGTTTCATTCCCCAAGAACACATCCCCCCCTTCATATCTCTCATATTCGCAGAACCATTCTCTGTGAGGGGTCATATGAAATGATTCTTCTAAGTCGATCAACCAAAAATCTTGATTTAATTGTGTACTGGTCAATGCCAGATTCACATAACCTCCTTTTTTTGGAGTAGTATTCCTCTCAATCGATTTCTTCTCATCAGATCCTGTATTGAATTCTATTTCCTTCAAATTACAGTCCCTTTTCTAATTACCATTTCCAACATCTTCTTGTTGACTGAATTGGGGATTTAGATGTACCCTTCAACCTAGAATTTCTATCATATAATTTTCCTCTTTCTCTGTCAATTGGTTGACCTCTCACCATTAAGGTGTCTTTCGTTGATCCTTATATGTTCTTGCATCACATTTATTTTGATAACAGATATGCAACCACATATTCTAGTGCTAATGTGGTTGAATTAATCCCTATAGCCACAACTAAGCTGTCCCAGGAGTATGGAAAATAACATAATAGGATAATACATTTATCATCCTCAATAATTTTAATATCTATAGACTGTTGGACAACTGAGAGGGGGGGTGAATCAATTGTTACTGTGATTAAACAATTATACCCATTTTAGACTCTTCACAAAACACTTAGTCATGATCAAAATGATACAGGGAAGTAAGCACTAGAATATTAAACATCAATCACACACATGAAATACACAAAAACATATATTTCTTGAGGAAACCCATAAAGGGAAAACCTCTTCTTCTTGATATGATAAGTAATCTTTATTTTCTTTACATTATCATTCTTATGAACACCAACTCATTGTGAGGCTACCAAATCTGTCTTGCAAGCTGAAACTTGCTGAGAGCACCAAATCTATGGTTTCTCTAGCACCCACTAGAAGGATGCACAAACTCCTTGAGGGTTCCAGCACCAACTTCTAGTCACATAGGAAACAACCTATATAACAGAGAACAATAGTTCTCCCTTGCATCACCCTGCCACCTTGATTTTTCTGGCTGCAACCAATGGAAGCTACAAATCCTTGTTCTTCAAGCACCCACGAGAAACTCCGAGGACACCAATACTCCCTAGAACCTCCCAACCACCCTGAAATATAAAAACTATGTTACTGAAACTTATTACAGTGATACAACGTTTATCTATAGCTTACCAGTCTCATCACTGTACTGTTGCACTGATTTGATCTACCTGCATCAATGTTTTCTTGCTCACATTATTATTTGAGATTTCTATTCTTTTTCTCTGTCTCTGGCACCCGCACCTCATCCTTCTCTTTCTTTCTCAAATATGCATTTTTATTCTATGCGCTATGCCTCTTCTCTCTCCTTCAGCTGCTGCACACAGTCTTCTTTTACCCACATGAATCACTCTCAACAACAACAACCTCCTCTTCTCTATTTTGCATATTTTTATGATCCCAAGTCCTCTGCCATATCATCCAACTAACTCTTCATCCCCTCTGGCGATTACACTGAGTCTGTTCTTCATTCATGGTTGTTGGTGCAATTATTTGCATAATATATTACCAAACATAAATTATCAACCAAGATTCGTAATCAAAAGAGTTGATGCACTATATGTGTCAGTAACAGATAGGTACCTATGTCTGTTTAGTATATCTTAGATAAGAAAACCAACAATAACAAAACACTCTGTTTTCAAAGATAACACTCTTCACACAATTAAAAAATTAGAAAGCAAAACTTGCAATCATGCACTCAAAAGATTTTTCTCAGATAATGCCTTGTCCATTTACAAGCTCATGAAGTGGAAAGATGGACTTTGAATCTGTTATCTGTAGCTAATATCCTTAACAAAAACTAACAAACAAATCTCGGCACACTTCAATAATACCACTCCAAACTTAGAAGAGAGAAATGATAACAAAACTTCTCAAGCAAACAGTGAATCGAAAGGCTCTTGCTTAGATAACAAGTATGTTCATTAGAGGCTCATGAAATGAAGAGATGAACTCAAATCTTGTTCCCTGTAGAAATTAAACTAATAAGTGGGATGCTCCATTAAAGCTCATGTATGGTGAAATATGGAGATCCAACTTTTCTTGCATTACCACACTTTGCAACAAATTCGAATAGTGAAATCAAACAAAATATCATGAAATCAAAATAACAAATACATGAAATGAAAATCTACACTAACAATTTACAATAAGTTTACCAAGATGGATCGGTGGCCCTTGATGATGATAACATGGAAGCTTTTACATCACCAGATGTTAACTTATAAGAGAGACAAAATCACTGAATTGAATTTTGCATTAATCTCCAACAAGTAGGTTTACAAAAAGAGTCTTTTCATGAATCCATTCTACACCATAACAATTCTCCTTTAAGAACCATTCTTACATCATGATAATTCCTCTCTAATCAGACCTATGAGGTATTACTTATACATAAAATACATGGAGGAATGGATGAAACCGAATCCCCAAACTAAGAAAACAATTTTTACAATTTTAGGATAAATCCCAAAAATCTGGGTTTTTTTTTTAACAATTTGGGCAAATTCGAGTTAGTCCCCCACCCATATCTCCCCCAAAAGTTATAATTTTGAAAAATGGCCCACAAGTTACTCAATTTGTTATATTATGAAAAAAACCCATGTTTTATAATTTCCAGATATGATACCATATGCATGGAAATCAAGGTGCACGTTGGTAGTTTGAGTTTTTTTGATAATTTTGGTAGAATCATTCCCCCTGAGCTGGAGGTCCACACATGAGATATGGGTGAATTATGAATTGTTTTTCCTCATGAAAACATCATTCTGAACAAAACCCATGTGCTCGATTTTCCTCTAGAAGCTTTCCAAAATTTTGAATTATTTCTAGTACCAGATTAGCACAAGCTGGTATCGGAATAGGTGGAGCCTTGGTACCAGATTATGCTTCTTAAGAGTCAAAGTTATTAGGATCATATATAATCAAGCATTTAATTGAATTAACTCAATAAAAATAAACAAATCATGCCTTAATCATAAGTTACCTCTCTATGCACATGATCAAGGTCATTAATTGCATTTATGGATGAAACAGTCAATTAGATACACATATCATAGGTAAAATTGACTCAGACATAGATAATATAGGGTAATAGAAGTTTCAATACTGAGAATCAACAATGATATTTATGCCAAGACTCTTTGGCTTCTCTAGAAGCTACAGTCTTTGACACCTTCCCATCTGTCAATTGTCTCTATGATGAATCTTTATACCACTGAAAAATACCTCGATACTCTTTAGCTTCTCTGGTAGTTCTGTTGCTTGTGAGATCATCATCAGTGCCCATTATGATAATATTCCTTAGCCTCTCTAGTAGTCGAGACTCTTCGTCTTCTCTGTCAACCACCTTGAAGCCTCTTCTAATTCTCTGCGTAGAAACAATCAGTGGTTTCTGGTAGTTCCCTAGAGATCCTTCGCGCGCTCATGCTCTTAGTGCCTTTTTCCCTTTCTGTGAAAAACTGTACAATGGGCGCTAGCTATTCTGGCTAAGCCCCTTCCTTTCACCTGATGCAGGAGCATCCCTCACTACAAGCAAAACCAACGTGGAAGCAGAAGACAGCTGGAAGACATCCAACGCAAGTTTTTGAATTTTTAAATTTTCCCCTTGAAGTTGATGCGCTGAACATAAATGAGATCATTTAATTTAGGAGCCTTGGTAAAAATGCAATCAGACCTCGATCCATACACTCTCGTCTGAGATAGACAAAGGCATTTATAGTAGTAGTTGCAGGTATATAGAATTGAATTCTTAGATTAGATAGTTCTAGAAGAAAAGAGGGAAACAGGATATAGACACCCTCATTGTGCATTGTAACATTAATAGGAGAAAGAAGAATCTAGAGCATAGGAGAATAGTAGAGAGTTGCAGAGAACACCCATGTACAGATCTTGAATTAATAGAAGAAGTTGATTCAAATTCATGGCTGTTGTGTTATTCTCTGTGTATGTGTGTTGAATGCTCTGCTTATGAATATTACTTCCTGTTATGCATTTGTCGTCATGTTGTGTGTATGATTTCATGTGTTAAGATCGAAATATGAGAGGAAGTGGAATGAGTTTCAATTTTTTCTCTACTTGAGCAAGGATTCCTGCAAGGAGTGCAGTTGAATTCGTCCGCAAGGTGTGCGTTGACAAAAGGCTCAGAGAGTTAACTCTTGTTCTCGTTCGCTCAAGAGTGAGATTGGGTTATACAAGCCGTGCAAGGAGTGTGCAGGCTAAGGAGAGTCTCAGTCGTGAAACTGAGCATAAGTATTGAAGGACTGCTGCTACGGGCATACGTAGAGTCAAGGAAGCTCGAACAGTTGAAGTGTTCGCAGGATTGCCGCAAGGAGTGCGTGCAAAGAACCTCGTTGAGGTTGAAGTAATTTAGAAAAGCTCAAGAAGAATAGGCCTCTGAGTCGCTGAAGATTAGCGTGGATAAGTGGGACTTGAAGTCAGGAAGAAACGTCGCAGGTTGGCGAAAAGACGAAGGAATCTCGTGGAGAGATACTCTTTTTCATTTCGTGGATTACACAAGGAAGAACGGATGGTCGAAATATTCTGAAGAGATTTCGCGAAGTTCCAAGGATCGTTAGATCTTGCAGAGGTGCAAGGAGGTTACAGAGAGAAGGTCCAAAGAGTTCGAAGCTCAAGAGGGGCAGGGCCGTCGATTCCAAGTCACAGAAGCCATAGGATATACACATGGTATCGTGTATCATAGACTCGCGAGTTGAAGCCTCAAAAGTTGTGTAGCAAGAACAGTGATATCACGAGATGCGATATCCATACAAGATAAAAGTCGTTCGTTGTAGAGGACACATGTAAGGATATTCTCTCATCTCGCAGACTCGGACATTGGAGGATCGAAAGGGAAGTCCTTCAGTTTCACGAGTGGCGAATTGGCAAGAAGGCTAAGAACCGTCCATCTGAGGAGGACAGGTGGCAGAGATCGAGAGATCTCATGAACTTGGGAGTTCGCAAGGTGAAAGCCCAAGTATTGGGTATTCAGAGTCGCGAGGCGCGAGGACGCAAAGTGGCGAAGGAGCGAGAGGATTGTAGCCATCCATCTGAGGAAGATAGGTGGCGAGAGATCGAGAGATCTCGCGAACTCGGGAGTTCGCAGGTTGAGAGTCCAAACATTGGTTACTCCAAGTCGCGAGGTCATGAGGCGCGAGAAGGAGGATAACCATTGGATCCAGATTGTAGGAGGACCATTGGATCTGCACGTGGGATTGTGTATCGGGACCTCGGGAGAAAAGACTCAAGAATTTAGGACGCGGGGATCGCGATATTGTGAGAAAGAGATATCCCGACAACTGGAGGATAGTGTGGGCCATATCAGAGTCGGCGAGGGGAATACAGATGGCACGAAGCCCTCAGGACCTTGCTGCGAGAAGTCTCGAAGTATTGGCGTTAGGATTCGTGAGTCACGAAGTGCCGAGGAGCCGAGATTCGTGTGGATGCGTGATAGAGCATAAGGTGGGACCGCGTGGCCGACGGGTGGACACACGTTGCTTGGAGATAGGATTCAACACTCCGTTGAATTCTCGCATCTCGGGGATTCACGAAATAGGAGGGTGAAAGTTCGACGGTTCAACCCGTGAGGTTGCGAGGTTGCGAGGTTGCGAGAGGCACTAACATTTAAGCCTAGCCTACGGTTGCATGTGGTGAGGGCACTAATAAAGGAAGGAGCTATACCCGTATCGCTAGGTCGGGTATCGCGAGATTTGAAAGGAAGAGTTGGAGGTTTTAAGTCCCGAACTCGTGAGATAGCGAGATTTAGTTGATCTCCCGGTGGTAAAGGGGAGACCTCGGAGAAATATTGTTGTGGGTGCATATTTCTAGATAGGGAAATAGAAGGACCTTGGAGTTCTTCGGGCCAAGAAGAAGAAGATCCTGTGAGAGAAGAGGTGCCTAGGTGGTGCGCCTCGACGTCAAAGTGGTATCAGAGCATAAAACAACTTCTTTTCTTTCTGTAGCAAAGGAAAAGGAGAATACACCATGCCGCCAAGGAGAAGAGGTAGAAAATCACCCGATCCAGAGGAGGAAAGGGAATTGTCCAGAGGAAGGGAATTGTCCAAAGACAGAGGTAGGTAAGTACAGAATCCAGACATGGAAAGAGGAATGCAAAATCTTCGTGCCAGAATGGAGGACATGGAGATAAGACAAAGGTGAAACGTTGATGCATGAGATATCAGTGAATCTGAGGATGAAGGTGATGCTGGACATGAAGAAGAATAAATACCAGTAGAAGATGCAGCCAATGAGCGTTTAATTAAGGCTATTGCTCGGATGAGTTTTAAAACAAAGATGGACATTCCAACCTATGAAGGGAATCTGGATGCAGAAGAGCTTCTAGATTGGATTAGAGCTCTTGACACTTACTTCGATTATGAAGATATCGAAGAGGATAAGAATGTCATACCTGCCGTCACAAGATTAAAAGGACATGAAACCTTGTGGTGGGATGAAATGAAAGCTGATAGGCATTGCCAAGGCAAGCAGAAAATTAAGAGCTGGGACAGGATGATTACAAAGATGAAGGAAAAATTCATTCCCAGGGATTATCAAATTTCTCTGTTCAGGAGGATGCAGAACCTGAGATAGAAGCTGATGATAGTGAAAGAGTATACTGAGGAATTTTACAGGTTGAATATCAGATCAGGTCATCGCGAAAGCAATGACGAAAAGGTGGCCAGGTACACAAATGGCCTGAGGTATGAAATTCAAGATGAAATAAGTATGGCAACCATACGAACGGTGGAGAATGCCTATCAAATGACTTTGAAAGCTGAGGAGAAGCTGAGCCATAAGAAAGGTCAGTGAGGCAGAGGCAGGATTCAACCCAAAGGTAAATTGGTTGCCCAAGATAAATACCAGAAGCCCAAGGATGACTGGAAGAAACCTCAGACTCAGACAGAGAGAGGTGGAAGTTCACAGCGAGGGAGAGATGCTAAGAAAAGAGGACAACATATTGAGCAGAGAGGAGGATATGCTGATAATAATAGGTTTCCTCGTACCAGAGGTAGAGGAAGGGGAAGAGATGGGGTAATTACATGCTTCACATGTGGAAAGAATGGGCACAGGTTGTTTGAGTGTCCAGAGAAAAAGAAGGAAACAGGAGAGAATCATATCACCGAGGCACAAAGGTGAGGTGTTGAGGCAGAGTACACTGAAGGCGGAAGATCGCTAGTGATGCGGAAGTTCCTTTTGATGCCAGAAAAGGAGATGGAGAATTCAGCGCAGAGGAACAATCTTTTTAGGACTGCTTGCAAGACCAAGGATAGAGTATGCAAGGTCATCGTGGACAGTGGAAGCACCGATAATCTCGTTTCAACCAAGATGGTAGAAACGCTGGAGCTGGAGACAAATGATCACCCGAGTCCATACAAAGTTTCATGGCTACAGAAGGGACATTAGGTAAATGTCACTAAACAGTGCTTAGCTGACATTAAGATAGGAGGATATAATGCTAAAATTTTATGTGATGTTATTCCTATGGATGTCTATCATTTATTGCTGGGTAGACCATGGAAATATGATAGAAACATAATTCATGATGGGAGGATGAACACCTATACCCTGAAGAAGAATGGGAGAACTCACATGTTGTGTCCAATTGAAGATAAAGAGGTGAAGCTGGAAGTAAACAAAATAGTACTTCTCATGAGTGGGAAGGAAATTCTTACAAAAGTTAAGAAGAAGGAGGATCCACAATTCTTTGTGTTCAGAAAGCCGAGAATTGTTCTGACTAGCACAAGAGTGGATGATTTGCCAGAAGAAGTTCACGAACTGCTGGAAGAGTTCGCTGATATTGTAGTAGACAAATTACCTCGTTCATTTCCACCAATGAGGAGTGTGAGTCATCATATAGACCTCATATGATCTGAAAATAGAAGGCTGACTTGTTATGCTATGCAAGAACCCCTACTTCATTAAAATAAACTTTACAGGACCTTGCTTCATGTGTTAAAATATGCAAAATAAACTTATGTGTTAAGTTCATGTATCTTCTTGTAAATGCTTATGTATGATGAAATGTTCTTGTAAATGGTTAAATATGTACTTCAAATAAATACACAGCAACAAAACTTGCAGCAAATAAACCATCAAACTCGCAACAAGAACAAGATGATAAAGGAGTTCACCCCCCTCTGGGCTACATCTCCTTGAGCCTCCATAATGGACTTGGCTCTCTGGGATTAATTAGTCAAAAGTTATTTTAAAAGCTGATTCTCAACTCCAATGGAAAAAAAAACTATACCATTGAGATCAGAACACATAAAAACCCCAAAAATGACTAATAGAACTCTGAAAACGGATCATGGCTCATCCGGGCATGACCTCT
>JZKD02S0420650.1:88772-110578 GCA_000966675.3 Picea glauca | reverse complement strand
CACATAAAAACCCCAAAAATGACTAATAGAACTCTAAAAACGGATCATGGCTCATTCGGGCATGACCTCTTCTACATGTGGCCATAAGCTTCCCTGAGCTTCTCTTTGGAAAAAAACACCTGTAAAAGTCCTCAACAGCCTCTAAAACCTATCCCAATGTGTTCAGAGCATATCAATTAGCCAAAAATGATTATTCAATCATGGAAAACAAACATAGGCTCACCAAACCATGTCCTCCATCAAAGAGGGCTTGAAGCTCCCTGGAGCTTCCTGAAACTTCAACAGTGAAACACTTGTAGAAGAAGTCTTCAAATGGCCTTGAAAACAGCACCAATGGTTCCAGCACGTCCAAAAACCCCTATCTGGGCTTTTACGGCACCTCAATCGGCCAATAACTGAGAAAGTTAGACCTCCTCCATTTTCCTCCTTCTACTTTGTTGGAATTGGTTCTACAGAACGCACCTCTGTGTGCATGAACCTGGAACACGCTCCAAAATGCACGTTTAAACCCAACACCAAGTGGTTCTGAATAATCGTGCAAACTGTAGGACGGTTAGGGCGCCTCTAGCCCCCAACTGCCTAGCACCTGGGCACATGGCTCACATGACCACGCTTAAAGGTAAAAGGGGCTAATGGTTTTAAAACTGTGCCAACCGTTCAAACCAAAATCAAAATGCACCCACACATAGGATAAACCATGGGTTTTTCTAACCGCGCGCATGACATAAACCATTAGTTATAGTTTTATAAACCCCGCGCGCAAATGTACCATTGTATAAACCGGGAGGTATGGTTAAAACCCCGCGTGAAAATGATTAATACAATGGTATATAAATATATGCAATGTATTATTGCAATAGATTGCAATCCAAAGTAATGAAATGCGCGTGTGTGCCAACAATCTGGGCCACAATTCATATACGTTCATATGTGTTGCAATGTGTCCACGGGTCGGGGCTAAGCCCCGGCCCGACCCCCCTTTGTATACCACATAAATCAATGTTAAATAATAACAAAACCATATTGTTAACAAGGCTCATGTGACGGTATTATGATTAGCGGAAACTTGCTAAGTCTTTAACAACGGGGGAGGTCCGGGGGTCGAACCCCGTGGACTCCCATAGAACTTTTGCATATAGCCAACCAATGAGGGGGACACGTGGCATCCACGTATTGGGCCACGTGTCTCCTTATTATTCTCCATAAACCGGACACGTGTCAAACTGTTATTTGCCAACATCAACCAATGAAAACGTGCCATGTCAACTTGCCATGTCATCACTGTACAATCCATTCACCTGCTGCGTCATCCTGCCATGTCAGCCACTGACGTCACACTCTGCCATGTGTCACCCTTCCAGTGGTGACACGTGTCACTTCAATATTGGTCAAACCGTATGCTGAAAAGCCCATAAATGCATGACACGTGTCATGCCCTGGAGCCACCACGTGTCCTATACGAACCTGCCACGTATGTTGTACGGTCCTGCCACGTGTCCTGTATGGACTATACGGACTTGACACGTGTCCTGTACGAACTGTACGGACAGGTACAGTCAACATCAAATTTTTGTCTGTTTGGCTCGGCGAACAGATCGCGATAACTTCTCCATACGGACTTCGTTTGAGAAAGTAAATATACTGTTGGAATCAGGAAGACGAGACAGACGCAATGGTACTGTTTTCATCACATTCTGAGCACTTTGAAAATTGAGCAAAATTTTGCCCCCTGGTCCAGATTTTGATCATCATACCAGGAGCTAGTTTGCCAAACAAAGACGCATATAGATTGACGTCGTAGGAGAATGAGGAGGTTAAAAGACAGGTCCAGGAGTTGTTCGACAAAGGATTGGTCAGGGAAAGCTTGAGTCCATGTGCTGTTCCAACAGTACTCAGTCTGAAGAAAGACGGAGGCCGGAGGATGTGCACTGATTCAAGAGCCATCAACAAGATAACTATCAGGTATAGATTCCCATTGCCAAGGATGGATGATTTGATGGATTGCTTAAGTGGAGCAAATTGTTTTTCAAAGATAGATTTGAAGAGTGGATATCATCAGATTCGTATGAGAGAAGGTGATGAATGGAAAACAACATTCAAGACAAACAAAGGTTTGTATGAATGGCTTGTCATGCCGTTTGGCTTGATGAATGCACCAAGTACCTTTATGAGGTTGATGAATGAAGTCCTGAAAGAGTTCATTGGGAAATTTGTCATTTTGTATCTGGATGACATATTGGTTTTCAGCAAGACAAAGGCTGAACATTTGAAGCATTTGGCTATTGTGATGAAGAGATTACAGCAAGAGAAGTTGTTGATAAACATGAAGAAGTCCTCATTCATGAAGAAAGAACTCATTTATTTGGGGTTCGTTATATCTGCAAATGAACTGAGGATGGATCCAGATAAGGTGGAGGTAATCAAGAATTGGCCATCATCGAGGAATGTATTTGAGGTGAGGAGTTTTCATGGACTGGCTAGTTTCTACCAAAAATTCATTAGAAATTTCAGTGGAATTAATGCAGCAATGATGGATACAGTGAAGAAAAGACATAAATCTTTTCACTGGACGGAAGAGGCTGAGAAGAGTTTCAATTTATTGGAACGAAAGATTACAGAGCAACCGGTTTTGGTGTTTCCAGATTTTCAAAAGACATTTCAGGTGAAATGTGATGCAAGTGGGTTTTCCATAGGAGAGGTCTTGAGTTAGGAAGACAGGCCAATTGCATATTTCAGTGAGAAGCTAAATGAGGCAAAAGAAAAGTACTCCACGTATGATAAAGAATTCTATGCCATCATACAAACATTGAAGAAATGGAGACACTATTTGATTCCAAAGGAATTTATTTTATATAGTGATAACCATGCATTACAGTTTGTGACTCAACAAGAAAAGTTGAATCATAGGCATGTTAAGTGGGTTGAATACATGCAAAATTTCACTTTTGTGATAAAACATATTTTTGGTACTTCTAACAAAGTTGCTGATGCTTCGAGCAGGAAGTGCTTGTTGTTGCAGGAGTTCAAAGTTTGGACGATAGGCTTTGATGATCTTAAGGACATGTATGCAGATGATTCAGACTTTAAGGAAGCTTATGAAGCAGCAGAGAATCCAGTTCTCAGAGACAGAAGCCAGTGGATAGAGTATGTGATCTAAGACAGATTGTTGTTCAAAGGAAATCAACTGTGTATTCCGAATAGCTCCATGAGGGAGAACTTGTTGAAAGAGAAGCACAGTGGTGGATTAGCAGGAAATTTTAGTCATGATAAGACATTTGCAAAGCTGAGTGAGTCATACTTTTGGCCAGGGATGCGGTCATAAGTTAAGAGGTTTGTAGATAAATGCAGGATTTTCCAGCATTCAAAAGGAAGGAAGCAGAATGCGGGTTTTTATCAACCATTGCCCATACCTGAGAAGCCGTGGGATGAGATTAGCATGGACTTCGTATTGGGATTGTCGAGGACACAAAGAGGTGTTGATTCCATCTTTTTGGTAGTTGACAGGTTTTCTAAGATGACGCATTTTATTCCGTTCCAGAAGACCAGCGATGCGAATCACATCACAAATCTGTTCTTCAAGGAGATTGTTCGACTTCATGGATTGCCGAAAAGCATAGTTTCGGATAGAGACACAAAATTCATAGGGCATTTCTAGAGAACATTATGGAAGAAGCTGGGAACTAATTTGATGTTTAGTTATGCTTATCATCCTCAGATGGATGGATAGACAGAGTTGGTCAATAGAAGTCTGGGAGACTTGTTGAGGAGCTTGGTGACAGAGCACCATAGCAGCTGGGATAGCATATTACCGCAAGCAGAGCTCGCATACAATGATTCAGTGAACAAGAGCACAGGGAAAAGTCCATTCCAGATTGTATATGGAATGCAGCCAAGAGGAGTTTCTAAACTGAGGGATTCAGAAAAGACTGCGATTAGCAGTGCTAGTGCAGGAGAATTCGCTGAAGCGATGAAGGAACTTCACAGCCAGGTGAAGGAGCGACTATTGAAGTCAAGTCAGGAGTACAAGTGCAGATCAGATCAACATCGGAGACAAATTCAGTTTGAAGTTGGGGATCTTGTTTTGGCACATTTGAGGAAGGAAAGGTTCCCGAGAGGAACATACAACAAGCTGAAAATGAAGAAAATTGGGCCATGCAAGGTCTTGAAGAAAATGAGACAGAATGCTTATGAAATTGAGTTGCCAGATGGGATCAGAATTTCTCTGATATTTAATGTTTCAGATTTATATCCATATAAAGAAGATGAATCAGGCGCAAAAGGTGATGATCAACCAAAGATCTAGTGGCAGAAGCAAATGCCAGTTGCAGAAAAGCCGCAGATGGAGAAGATACTGAATAAAAGAGTGGGTAAGAAAACCAGGAGGAAAGAATATTTTGAATATTTGGTCAAGTGGAAGGGACATCCAGTTGAAGATGCCAACTGGGAGACTGAAGCATAAATTTTGAAGCATGGACATACCGTGAAGGAGCTCATGGATAGGAGCCCATGCAAATTTTCAAGCGAGGGAGTATGATGCAGGAGCATCCCTCACGACAAGCAAAACCAACGTGGAAGCAGAAGACAGCAGGAAGACGTCCAACGCAAGTTTTTGAATTTTTAAATTTTCCCCTTGAAGTTGATGCGCTGAACATAAACGAGATCATTTAATTTAGGCACCTTGGTAAAAATGTAATCAGACCTCGAGCCATACGCTCTCGTCTGAGATAGACAGAGGCATTTATAGTAGTAGTTGCAGGTAGATAGAATTGAATTCTTAGATTAGATAGTTCTAGAGGAAAAGAGGGAAACGAGATATAGACACCCTCATTGTGCATTGTAACATTAACAGGAGAAAGAAGAATCTAGAGCATAGGAGAATAGAAGAGAGTTGTAGAGAACACCCATGTATAGATCTTGAATTAATATAAGAAGTTGATTCAAATTCATGGCTGTTGTGTTATTCTCTATGTATGTGTGTTGAATGCTCTGCTTATGAATATTACTTCCTGTTATGCATTTGTTGTCATGCTGTGTGTATGATTTCATGTGTTAAGATCAAAATATGAGATGAAGTGGAATGAATTTCAATTGTTTCTCTACTTGAGCAAGGATTCCTGCAAGGAGTGCAGTTGAAGTCATTCGCAAGGAGTGCGTTGACAGAAGGCTCAGAGAGTTAACTCTTGTTCTCATTCGCTCAGGAGTGATATTGGGTTATACAAGCTGTGCAAGGAGTGTGCAGGCTAAGGAGAGTCTCAGTCGTGAAACTGAGAAGAAGTATTGAAGGACTGCTGCTACGGGCATACGCAGAGTCAAGGAAGCTCGAACAGTTGAAGTGTTCGCAGGCTTGCCACAAGGAGTGCGTGCAAAGAACCTCGTTGAGGTTGAAGTAATTTAACAAAGCTCAGGAAGGATAGGCCTCTGAGTCGCTGAAGATCAACGTGGATAAGTGGGACTTGAAGTCAGGAAGAAACGTCGCAGGTTGGCGAAAAGGTGAAGGAATCTTGTGGAGAGATACTCTTTTTCATTTCGTGGATTACACAAGGAAGAACGGATGGTCGAAATCTTTTGAAGAGATTTCATGAAGTTCCGAGGATCATTAGATCTTGTAGAGGTGAAAGGAGGTTACAGAGAGAAGGTCCAAAGAGTTTGAAGCTCAGGAGGGGCAGGGCCATCAATTCCGAGTCACAGGAGCCGTAGGATCTACACGTGGTATCGTGTATCGGAGACTCGCGAGTTGAAGCCCCAAAATTTGTGTAGCAAGAACATCGATATCGCGAGACGTGATATCCCTACAAGATCAGAGCCATTCGTTGTAGAGGACGTGTGTAAGGAGATTCTCTCATCTCGCAGACTCAGACATTGGAGGACCGAAATGGAAGTCCTTCAGTTTCACGAGTGGCGAATTGGCGAGAAGGCTAAGAACCATCCATCTGAGGAGGACAGGTGGTAGAGATCGAGAGATCTCGCAAACTAGGGAGTTCGCAGGGTGAAATCCTAAGTATTGGGTATTCAGAGTCACGAGGCGCAAGGACGCGAAGCGGCGAAGGAGCGAGAGGATTGTAGCCATCCATCTGAGGAGGACAGGTGGTGAGAGATCGAGAGATATCGTGAACTCGGGAGTTCGCAAGTTGAGAGTCCAAACATTGGTTACTCCAAGTCGTGAGGTCGCGAGGCGCAAGAAGGAGGATAACCGTTGGATCCAGATTGTAGGAGGACCATTGGATTTGCACGTGGGATCGTGTATCGGGACCTCAGGAGAAAAGACTCAAGAATTTAGGACGCGGGGATCGCGAGATTGCGAGAAAGAGATATCCCGACAGATGGAGGATAGTGTGGGCCATAGAAGAGTCGACGAGTGGAATACAGGTGGCATGAAGCCCTCGGGACCTCGATGTGAGAAGTCCTGAAGTATTGGCGTTAGGATTCGCGAGTCGCGAAGTGCCGAGGAGTCGAGATTCATGTGGACGCGTGACAAAGCATAAGGTGGGACCATGCGGCCGATGGGCAGACACACGTTTCTTGGAGATAGGAGTCAACACTCCGTTGAATTCTCGCATCTCGGAGATTCGCGGAATAGGAGGGTGAAAGTTCGACGGTTCAACCCGCGAGGTTGCGAGGTCGTGAGGTCGCAAGGTTGCGAGGTTGCGAGGTTGCGAGAGGCACTAACATTTAAGCCTAGCCTACAGTTGCATGTGGTGAGGGCACTAATAAAGGAAGGAGCTATACCCGTATTGCCAGGTCGGGTATTGCAAGATTTGAAAGGAAGAGTTGGAGGTTTTAAGTCCTGAACTCGCGAGATAGCGAGATTTAGCTGATCTCTTGGTGGTAAAGGGGAGACCTTGGGGAAAGATTGTTGTGGGTGCAGATTTCTCGATAGGGAAATAGAAGGACCTTGGAGTTCTTCAGGCCGAGAAGAAGAAGATCCTGTGAGAGAAGAGGTTCCTGGGTGGCACGCCTCGACGTCATCACCCAATCACTGGCAGTGACCAAGCGCCTAACCAATAGTCATTTCGCGATTTCGCATTTTGGGTGATGAATTATGTGTCACCTTGGTTTTCCTAATTCACGAAACTCTAAAATGGAGCCTAGCACTGCTAGCGCCTTCCCTTATCTTTTGATGATGTGACCACTAGCTGTGACCACAGGACTACACCAACAGGTGCTTCATGATTTCACACTTCGGGACATTGCAAGCTTTGTGAATTCACTCACCTATCTTCTCCAAATTCTTGATCCCCGAATCGACGAATTTCTCGAGACCAGATTGACAATCCTTGATTCCCTTGCAATCAACAACTCAAATCAACTTTGTGACTTTGCATTTCGTGAATTTGTAAAGAAGATTCCTCTGTTCTCCAAATTCCTAAACTCCCTATATACATGGGTGCCAAATCGATGGCTCACGCTCCTCAGTGATCTAACGGTCTAGATCTCACTTTCACAAATTCTAAATTCATTCTCCGTCGTGCCATATCAATGGTCTAGAATGCTTCCTCGATCAATGGCTATGATCACCTTTTGAATTTCAGGATTTCACATTTCACG
The DNA here is from genome assembly GCA_000966675.3 of Picea glauca. Lineage (NCBI taxonomy): Eukaryota > Viridiplantae > Streptophyta > Pinopsida > Pinales > Pinaceae > Picea > Picea glauca. The sequence continues at coordinate 103,033 of JZKD02S0420650.1, read as the reverse complement.
ATATCTGCGAGTCGCTCGATGTAGTTCTCCCAATTCACAATTTTGTGAAACTTCTCATCTGCTTCCACTTGTCCTCTGGATCGAACGACTCCGGTCATTTTGCAAATTTGCATATCACGAGTTCGAGGGGTTAGAGAACCTCCTTCCTTTGACCTTTCAGTCAGTGAAATGATGATCTTTCATCATGTGTCCTCTGGATCCTACGACTCAAGTCATTTCACGACTTCACATATCACGAGTTTGAGGGGTTAGAGCACCTCTTTCCCTTGACCTTTCAGTCAACAAAATGATGATCTTTCACCACATGTCCTTTGGACGATGGATGATTTCGATGAATTCAAAACTTGTTTCATGCACTTTCCTTAGGATCCAACAGTTTTTGGTCTACACACTCAGATCAATGACTGAGATATGATCTCCTCCTATCCACTTCCTCTGGTCACTGGAATCTGATATAACGACCCACAATGCTCCATTATCCACGTTCGACGACCCACTTCGCTCCTCCTCTTGCGCTTCATTCCTCTCGACTTGGAAGAATTTCTAAGTGCCCAAGGCCTCTATCTTTGATCCTTCTGTGAGTCCTGATTATTTAGACCTCGTCTACACTTCTGTAAAGTGCAAAGCGCTATCTCATCTGAGCTTTCTCTTATGTGTCTCCACTGTTGTGTTTTCCATGCACACTCTGCCTGTAACACTATCAACATCATTATGCCAATATCGTTGTTGTTCTTGTGCCATCAATGTATACTATGATCTTTCCATCAATGACAAGCACACTCGACCTGTGAGGATGCTAACAATATCCCCTTTTGGCATTGATGGAAACCCTAAACAACAACACTGTTCTACTTAGATCCCAACTGTAGCATCCAGACCACCTTTTCTCCCCCTTTGACATCAATGTCAAAGAAAACATGCTCCCCCTGAGTTGTTGCATTATTATTTAGAGGTATCAAATATTCAACCAACATAAACTCCCCCTGACAGGATGGACTCTCTTAAATTGATAACAGGGTCACACCCAACTTCTGGCGTAGATACTCAAATTGAGCTTGTGCAAGCGGTTTAGTGAAAATATCAACAATCTGATCTTTAGATGGGATATAATGCAAAGAAACCACAGAGTTGGTTACATGTTCCCTCAAGAAGTGATACTTGATGGGTATATGCTTGGTCTTGGAGTGAAAGACAAGATTATTTGACACACTAATTGCACTGGTATTATCACAATGGATTGGGATCAGTGCAGTATAATTTACCTCCAAGTCTGCAAGTTTATGAATCATTCACAACACTTGGGTACAACAAGTGGCAGCTGCAATGTATTCAACTTCTGTAGTTGATAAGGAAATGGAACCTTGCTTCTTGCTCAACCATGATACAAGGAAATCTCCTAATAAGAATGCACCTCCACTCGTGCTTTTCCTTTCATCTAAACAGTTATCCCAATCAACATCTAAATAAACTGATAGTTGAAAATTCTAACTCCTAGGATACCATAGGCCATAGTCCATTGTTCCTTTTAAGTATCTGGATATTCTTTTGATAGCTAACAAATGACTATGTTTAGGTGCGGCCTGATACCTTCCTACTAGTCCAACAACATGCATTATGTCTGGATGGGATGTTGTGATGTACAATAGGTTTCCTATCATAGACCTATATGAACTCTGATCAACATCAGGTGAGTCATCATCCTTGCTTAACTTACATCCAATGACCATAGGTGTGCTTAAAGGTTTAGAATCTTCCATTTGAAACCTTTTCAACATTTCTCTTAGATATTTTTCTTGAGAAAGAAATATTCCTTCGGACTTCTAAGTAATTTGCAGGTCAAGAAAAAGTGATAGTTCCCCTATCATAGACATTTCAAATTCAGACTGCATGGCAGAAGAAAACCATTTTACTAGTGAAACATTATTACTACCGAAGATGATGTCATCTACATAGACCAACACAATGAGAAAATCATTACTCTCTGATTTGATATATATATATATATTTGTCAACTATTCCTCTCTTGAACCCTTTGTCCTAAAAAAATGTATCCAATCTATGATACCAGGCACGAGGAGCTTGTTTCAACCCATATAAGGCTTTCTTCAGCTTCCAGACAAAGTCAGGGTTATCTGACAGTTGGAACCCCTCTGGTTGCTCCATATAGACTTCTTCTTTTAGATTTCCATTTAGAAAATATGTCTTGACATCCATTTGATAGACTTTAAACTTCTTATGAAAAGCATAGGCAAGAAACATTCTAATAGCTTCTAATATTGCTACATGCACAAATGTTTCATCAAAGTCTAGCCCTTCTATTTGAGCATATCCTTTGCAGACCAATCTAGCTTTATTTCTTACAACATTTCCTTGCTCATTCATCTAATTTTTGTAGACCCATTTCAATCCTATTACATTTTTATCTATTGGCCTGGGAACGATTTTCCAAGTGTCATTCTTTTCAATCTGGTCTAGTTCCCCATTCATTGATTTTAATCAATTTATGTCTTTACTGGCCTCATTGAAATTCTTGGGTTCCACCATGGATATGAAGGCTATATGTGATTGCTTAGTGTTTTTGATTATCCTTCTCCTGGTTTGTACACATTTGTCTTTTTCACCAATTATCTGACTTGCAGGATGATTCTTTTGAGTAATTCTGGAGGAAGAATTTGATGTTGTTTGTTGATTTGAGTTTGCTTGAGTATTTGCATATTCATTTGAATTAGATTCTTCTTGTTCTGATTCTTGGACCTGTTCAGATTCAACTTCATCTATATCATCTGTTGTTGATTCAGTATTGTTCACCTCTCTTACTGGAATTCCTTCATCAACTTTTATGTCAATACATTCAACCAATTTATGCAGCCTCTTATTATAGCATTTGTATCCTTTACTATTTGTAGCATACCCTAAGAATATTCCTTCATCAGCCCTGTCATCATACTTTCCAAGGTTCTCACTATTATTTTTTATGTAGTACTTACTCCCAAAGACTTTGAAGTGTTTGATTGAAGCAGGTCTTCCATACCATAGTTCATAAGGTGTCTTGTCACTGTGTGGTTTGAGGAGGGCTTTGTTAAGAACATGGATTGTTGTGTGTATTGCTTCTACCCAGTAGGTTTGACCAATGTTCTTCTCATTCATCATTGACCTGGCCATTTGCTGAACTATTTTGTCTTGCCTCTCAACTACTCCATTTTGCTGTAGAGTTCTTGGGATTGTGTATTCTCTCTTGATACCATGTTTATCACATAATTCCTTGAAATCACTTGACATAAATTCTCCTCCTCTGTCTGATCTTACTGCCTTTAACCTCTTGCCTGTTTGATTCTCAGTTAAATCCTTAAATATTTTAAATTTCTCAAATGCTTCAACTTTTTCTTTGAGAAAAGAAACCCAAGTAAGTCTGGAGTAATAATTAATGATCATCATAAAATAGTTTTCCTTCCCTATGCCTTCCTGTCTTGATGGTCCACATAAATCCATATGAACTAATTGGAGTGGTTTCTCTATTGAAGTAGAGCTCTTGGATTTAAACTGTGTCCTGGTTAGCTTTCCTACCTAACAGGGTTTACACATAGAATCTTGTGGCTTTGATATTATTGGAAGATATTTTACTGCCTCAAGATTTTTGAGCTTGATTAAGTGGTCAAAGTTTATATGTCCAAGTCTCCTATTCCATAACCAAATTTCATCATGTTTTCTTAGATGACACTCTTTTCTATCTTCTTTCAGCACATATACATTGTTATCTGTCCTTATGCCTTTAGCTACAACTTGTCCTGAGTTTATAGACTTTATCTTGCAATCCTTGGAAGTGAACACCACTTCACATCCTCTATCACACATTTGACTTACACTGAGAAAATTATGTTTCAACCTAAATACAAGCAGAACATCTTGGGATTTTCCTTTTCCATTACTTAAACTTACCATCCCTTTACCCTTGATTTTACCTGGAGCATCATTTCCAAAGGTTACATTTCCTGATTTTCTTTCACTTAGAGATAGAAAATTACCTTTGTCTCCCACCATCTGTTTGGAGCATCCACTGTCAATATACCATGGCTTCTTTTGTCTTTGAGTTGACAGCACTAGTCCACACTTGTCATTTTCTTTATTCTTCCAAACCTTGACATTTTCTACAGAATGATTCAAATCTGGCTTGCAGTTACTTAAGAGACAGTCTGTAGCTTTATGTCCAAAATTATGGTAGGTGTAACATTCTGGTTCATTGAATAAAGGATCATAACACTTTTTATGCTTAACCTGTGCCGTTTTTCCAGACATCACATGATTCACAGTCTGTGATTGTTTGTTACTTGGATGTCTCATTCTTTGTTGTGACATATATCTATTCCTTGAGTGTTTTGATTGCTCATATCTAAATCTTAAAGAATAGTTTACAGCTTTGAGACCAAAGTTAGAACAGAAAAAACAATATCCATAGAAAAATCCTTTATACCTGGAAAATGGATGTCTTCTTTGAGTAGGTTGATTTCTTTGTTCTACAGTTTCAGTTCTGGTAATTTTTCTTTCTCTCTTCCTTGGCAGCTGATTATCTTCCTCTGTTTATCCATATTTGTTGTTGTCAATGAATGTAGATTTGACAAACTTGATGGAATCTTTGTTGCTTGGATAACTACAACTTGATCCTTCTTCATAACCAAAACCAGTTTTCAAATTTTGATTCCTTCGCTGATTCAGAATGGTGGTTAATCCTTCTGAGGCTTTAATGCTTGGAATATTTTGGAGATACAATGCTTTGAACTTCTCCATCTTTTTTCTGGTCTTTATTGCCTCTTCCTCCAAGGCTTCACATCTTGCCTTCTTCTATGATAATTGTTGTTTCAGAATGTCCTCTATTTTCTTTGCCTCTTATAACTCCACCTTTAGTGGGGAAAAGTCTTCATCATTCTTTTCATCCTGCATCAACAACTGTTTTTGTTTTCTTTTCTCGAGTCTGAGTCTGCCAATTTCTTCTAAGGAATTGACTAGTTCACCTTCCATATCAAACAAAAATTCTTCATCATTAACATCACTTCTTGTGCTTTTATTATCATAATCCTCTTTGGATATAAGAATGAATTAATTTACCTTATCTTCACATTAAGAGTCACTGTCTATGCCTTTTGAAGAGTCATCATTGTTTACGCATACAATTTTCTTTTTATCAAATCTTTTGGATTTGTACTTCTTTTCACCTTCAGAATTCTGATCCTGCTTCTTTTGTGGACACTTAGATTCAAAGTGACCTATATTTCCATAGTTAAAACACTTGAAGGAAAAATTGCCTAATCCTTTCTTTAGTCTTCTCACAAATTTTGATTCAATTTCATTAGGCTCAGAATCCTCATTCTTATCTTCTTTAAATGATTATTCTCTAGAGGTGGGTTTATATTTACCTATCCTCATTTCATATGAAGTCAACATACCTAGAAGTTGATCAAAAGACAAATATTTTAGATCATTAAGTTATTCTATAGTAGAGACCTTCGGGTTGAACCTATTTTGTAGAGATCTCAAAATTTTCTGAACTAAAGAGGGTTCCTCAATTTTTTCACCAAGTGCTTTCATTGCATTTACTAGTTCTTCAAATCTCATAAAGTACTTCCCAATAGTTTCATACTCTTTCATCTTTAGCTGTTCAAACTGTACTCTATAGGTTTGAAGCTTGGCGTCCTTTACCTTCTCATTACCTTAACTGCTAATGAGTTTGTCCCACATTTCTTTGGCAGTTTCTAAGTGCATAAATTTTACAAATTCTTCTTCTACAAGCCCACTCAGAATAGCATTCATTCCTTAGCGTTGAAGCTGAACTCTAGCTTGTCATCCTTATTAGCTAGTACAACTAGCTTTACATAACTAGTCTCTACCACATCCCAGACATCTACACCTAAAGCCATTATGTAAGTTCTCATCCTAACTTTCCATAAGGCAATGTTTGTTCCATTGAACATGGGGGCCTTATTGGTTGAAGTTCCTTCATCGATTGACATGTTTAAGCTTATTGATCTACCTTTATATAAAAGGAATCGACTCTGATACCAATTGTTGGAAAACTGAGAGGGGGGGTGAATCAATTGTTACCGTGCTTAAACAATTATACCCATTTTAGACTCTTCACAGAACACTCAATCACAATCACAATGATACAAGGAAGTAAGCACTAGAATATTAAACATCAATCACACACATGAAATACACAGAGACAGATATCTCCTAAGGAAACCCATAAAGGGAAAAGCCTCTTCTTCTCGATATGATAAGTAATCTTTATTTTCTTTACATTATCATTCTTATGAGCACCAACTCATTGTGAGGCTACCACCTCTGTCTTGCAAGTTGTAACTTGTTGAGAGCACGAACTCTCTGGTTTCTCTAGCACCCACTGGAAGGAAGCACCAACTCCCTAAGTGTTCTGACACCAAATGGATGGAAGCACCAACTTCCAGTAACATAGGAACCAACTTGTATAACAGAGAAAAATAGTTCTCCCTTGCACCACCCTGCGACCTTGGTTTTTCTGGATGCAACTAGATAGAAGCTAAAACTCCTTGTTCTTCAAGCACCCACTTGAAACTATGAGGACACCAATCCTCCCTAGCACCTCCCAACCACCCTGAAATATTCAAACTATGTTATTGAAACTTATTATAGTGATACAGTGTTTATTTATAGCTTACTAGTCTCATCATTGTACTGCAGCACTGATATGCTCTGCCTGCATCAGTGTCTTCCTGCTCGCATTCTTCTTTGAGCTTTCTATTCTTCTACTCTATCTCTAGCACCCGCACCTCGGCCTGCTCTTTCTTTATCAGATATGCATTTTTATTCTATGTGATATGCCTCTTCTCTCTCCTTCAACTACTACACATAGTCTGCTTTTACTCGCATGAGTCACTCTCAATATCAGAAACCTCCTCTTCTCCGTTCTGCATATTTTTATGATCCCAAGTCCTTTGCCAGATCATCCAACTAACTCTTCATCCTCTCTGGCGATTACACTGAGTTTTTTCTTCATTTATGGCCATTATGCTGAGACTCTTTGGCTTCTCTGGAAACTTCAGTATTCGATGCCTTTTCATCTGTCAATCGTCTCTATGATGAGTCTTTATACCAATGAAAGATACCTCAAGACTCTTCAGCTTATCTGGTAGTTATATTGCTCATGAGATCATCATCAGTGCATGTTATGATGAGATTCCTTAGCCTCTATGGCAGTCGAGACTCTTCGTCTTCTCTATCGATCACCCTGAAGCCTCTTTGAATTCTCTGTGTAGAAACAATCAGTGGTTTCTAGCAGTTCCCCAAAGATCCTCCATGCGCTCATGCTCTTAGTGCCCTTTTCCCTTTTTGCGAAAAACTGCACAGAGGGCGCTAGCTCATATGGCTAAGCCCCTTCCTTTCACGTGACCATCGGCGGTGACTAAGTGCCTAACCAATAGTCATTTCACGATTTTGCATTTCGAGTGATCAACTGTGAGTCACCTTGGTTTTCCCAATTCGCGAAACTCTGAAATGGAGCCTAGCACCGCTAGCTCCTTCCCTTCTCTTCCATTGATGTGACCACTAGCTGTGACCATAGGCCTATGCCAATAGGCGCTTCATGATTTCACACTTTGGCACATTGTGAGATTTGTGAATTCGCTCACCTATCGTCTCCAAATTCTTGATCCCCAAATCGACGAATTTCTCGAGACCAGATCAATGGTCCTCGATTCCCTTGCAATCAATGACTCATATCAACTTTGTGACTTCTCATTTTGCAACTTTTCAAAGGATCTCCCTCTGTGCTACAGATTCCCGAACTCCCAATATCCACGGGTGCCAAATCGACGGCTCACGCTCCTCAGTGATCCAACAGTCCAGATCTCACTTTTGTGAATTATGACTTCATTATTCATCGTGCCAGATCAATGGTCCAGACCGCTTCCTCGATTAATGGCTGTGATCACTTTCTGCATTTCAGGATTTTGCGTTTCACGATATCTGCGAGTTGCTTGATGTAGTTCTCCCGATTCACAATTCTGTGAAACTTCTCATCTGCTGCCACGTGTCCTCTCGATCGATCGACTTTGGTCATTTTGCGACTTCGCATATCACGAGTTCAAGGGATTAGAGAACCTCCTTCCTTTGAACTTTCAGTCAACGAAATGATGATCTTTCACCATGTGTCCTTTGGATCCTACGACTCAATTCATTTTATGACATTGCATATTGTGAGTTCGCGAGGTTAGAGCACCTCCTTCCTTTGACCTTTCAGTCAGCAAAATGATGATCTTTCACTATGTGTCCTCTGGACGATGGACGATTCTAATGACTTCATAACTTGTCTTGTGCACTTTTCTTAGGATCCAACAACTGTTGGTCTATGCACTCAAATCAATGACTGAGATCTAATCCCCTCATCTACGCTTCCTCTAGTCACTGGACTCTGATATAATGACCCACAATGCTCCTCGATCCACGATCAATGACCCACGTAGCTCCTCCTCCTGAGCTTCATTCCTCTTGACTTGGAATAATTTCTAAGTGCCAGAGGCCTTGACCTTTTATCCTTGTGCGAGTCCTAATGATTTGGACCTTGTCTACACTTCTGTAAAGTGCAAAGCACTATATCTTCTGAGCTTTCTCTTATGTGTCTTCACTGTTGTGTTTTCCATGCACACTCTTCCTATAACCCTGTCAACATCGCTTTGCTAATATCACTATTTTTCTTGTGCCATCGATGTATACTCTGATCTTGCCATCAATGACAAGCACACTCGACCTGTGAAGATGCCAACATAGACGATAACTAGCTTATTATAGTATTGCATACATTCAAATACTCAATTACCAAACTACTAGTATTACTTGACTAGTAGTTACATGACAAATACATTCATTCATAATAAAGGGTTACATGACTAACCTTGGTCTACAGCTAAGACACAATCACCATCGTACCCTCTTTCTTACACAAGAACAAGCTTGCAGCCAATTTGACTTACATCTACATGAAAAACAACCTTCTGCTAAAGATAAGCATGAATATCAACAACAACATCAACATCAAATTAATACAATTAAAACGTGCCTTATTTATAGGCTTTATAGTAGGAAAAACCCTAAATCACAGAGCCCAAAAATAGTTACAAGTCCACATAGATCATTGGCTATAGATCCCATGAATCTTAGGATTCTGTTATAGTTGAATACCATTCAGATTACCAATCAAATATCAATCAAACTCCATTCGATATTCATTTGGTTTCCACACAACCTCTTGATGACCTCTTGTCGAATAACCTCTTGATTTACTATCAGTCACTTCATCTTTGACTTTTCCCGGTCGGTCACTTCATCCTTCTACTTTCACTGCAAATAATATAACAACCCAGCATTGTCACCAAGTCTTCGTTTTTCATCCTCAGGTTGTACAACTTCTTTTGAAAGAATAATTTTTTAAATAGAGACTTAGATTGATACAAAGTACTGTTATAACCCTAAAATGCACCACACAGGTTTACCTGACATCAGGCCAACTCATGCCTCTTCCTAGCCTAAGCCATGCTGAACAAAACTCAAAAAACCACTTAAATCAAGTGACCTGCGCCCTAACCTCTCACTGGGCGCGGGGGACCGCTTGCTGTACTTCTACTGCATGTGGGTGACCGCGGGCTAGTCCACTACAGCCCGCGTTTACCTAAAAAAGAAAAAAATAAGGAAAGTTTCCGCTGGGACAAACAATTTTTTGTTAGTTAACTGGAACTCCCAGCCATGCATGGCCGAGATTTCACCTAAAACCCTAGATCCTTCTAGCCTATAAAAGGAGGGGTAGAGGTACTATTCAAAGGGAGGAAAAATCATAGCAAAGAAACTCTGCCAAATTGCCAAGTCCGTTATTGTCCCAACCCTTTATCCTTTCCTCAAGCTTTAGGAGAAATTCAAGCAAAGCAGTTGGAGGACAAAAGAAGAGGAGGAGCCCAGGATCAGGATCGAGGAACGGTGGCCGGTCTCATAATCATTGTAAGTTGGTTCATATTGAGATTAATGAAAAAGATGCTTTTCCCGTCCCGAATACATGAGTCTCATCTATGTTATTTGATTTTTGTTTTATCTATAACCCTCTAGTAGATCAGTAGCATGCATGCGTAGTTTTTACTTTATTGCAGGAAGCTTTGTGGAAGGAGCAATAGCAGCAAGGAGGTAAAGGCTCAACGAAGGATCTACTTCAACCGGTGATAAAAAGGTTGGTTGACTCTTCTCATGTTTGCCAGAGAAAAGGGGTTTTAGATTTGGGTAGAAGGTTAAAAGTAAGCTTATGAAGGGTCATGATCTGCGTACAAGTTTAAAGCCCTATCTTGTTAGTCCGTAGGGTAGAATACCCCACAACAGAACTGGAGACTCCACTGGGGATAGTCTTACTCTTAGGGTTTCCGGATTTGGTTAAAGATCTTTTGGGTAGATCAAAGAAGTAGAGCTTCGGTTTCTCTGCTTATTTTGTTTTTTGTTAGTCAAAAGCTAGCAGGGAACCTGGTCATCAATACCAGTTTTCCTTGACTGATGCTTGACATTTAGTCTCGGGACACACAGAGGTACCCGCGGCCTGCAAGATCCTGCAGGCGGGTAACCCGCGCTCTAACTGTCTACAACACACGTGTATCCGTGGGCTATAGTAGTTTCAGTAGCGTGTAGTTTTCAGGAATCTAGAGAGGCAGTCTCCTCTTCCCTGTCAAAAGTTTATCTTCTCAGGGGGATTTCTGGATCCTGTCTGGGTCTTGATTGGTTTATTGTCTTGTGTTTCAGTCTTTCTTGTTGTGTGTTTCTTTACATTGGTTTTTCTTTTTTGCAAATTTGCTTTTTCTGTTAAAGTGATAGCATCTCAGCCTGTCAGAGACTCTGGTTGTCAGTACCAGAAGCCTTTTTCAGGACTAGACTGTTTGTGTGTGATTTTATCTTAGTTTTTAAACATATCCACGGCCTGCTTAGGTTTAGAACGCGGGTACCCGCGTGCTGTAGTAGTGCAGCACGCGTTTACACGCGGGCTGTCTTGGTGACAGTCGCGGGTCTGTTAGGTAGCTTTTCAGCTTGGGTGGGGCAGTCATCCCCTCCTGTGGTGAGAAGAGCTCCTCTCAGGAGTTTAGAGTTTGGGGCTGCACAGTTAGCAGGTTAGGACATTTCTCCCTTAGCTTGTGCTTGTTATTTGATTTTTTGATAGAAAAGACAAAAGAGAAAAGATATTTATTTCATGGTTTTTAGGCAAGTGTTCGAATCGGTGTTGTCTTGATTGCTTTTCAACATTTTTGTGCTCTGATTCTGTTTGCGATCTACGCTTTAAGCCAGAGTTTTCTTTTCATTCTCTTGGTTTTCATCTTGTCACCATTTTTCCTAGTTGCGTTATTTTGCAATAAATAAATAAAAAAATTCCTCTTTTTTCATTGTCTTCTTGGGTTGAAGATTTTTTTGTTGCGTCAGTAGCTCAGACAAAAGTCTTTTTGCATAAGTTTTTTCAGTACAGTTCAAAGTATAAGTAGCTCACATATCTGAGCGAAAATTCTGTAGGATTGCTGCATGAAATCTTGTGAAAGTTGAAAAGAAAAGAAAAAGAATCTTTTTGAAAAGTTGTTGGTTTTGCATTGTTTGAAGAAGTTTTTGTTTCCAAGCATTTTTTGTGCATTTTGCTTTGAGTCTATTTTACACACCATCAGTTTCACCTCCGCACCTTGAGATTTAAAAATCCCATTAAAAGCAACGCAAAATAAAATCAAGTAGACTTTTCTGTTTGTAGGGTGCATTCACTAGCTTTGGACTAGGGCCTTGGAATAGGTTGGAGAGTAAATTCTCCAAGGCCACCCAAAACAAACATTGGAGTCTTTCAATAGGGAGTGTAGAAGTCCAGTTACGGAAATTTATTCAGGACCCCCCTCTAACACAGGGGCTAAACATGAGGTCGCGTAATGAAAGGCGGCGGAGATAACCCCTCCAAAGCTGGACCGAACGTTGTGGAGAACACATATAGAGGATCTGTTAAGGGATTCCGTCGTTAGCATTTGCCATGGAGCTTCATGGGTCTTGAATCTGTTCGAGGTCCTCAATCGTCTTTTGGAACACTTTCTCTCGATACCCTTGACAGGTTTCAGGCTTGATACCCTGCTCATTGTGGTCTACCCGACTGCCGATTGTACCCGCCTGATAGTTGTTCACGTGCTGGAAAACTAGTTGCCTATCTTTTCTAGGAACATACACAGGTGACTGCGGGGGTATACCGTGGTACCTAGGATGGACTTCGGACCAACGCTTTGCAGAGTAGACCCGGAGGGTGCTTTCGTATTCGAGTTTCACTTGCACTGGTAATGTACTCTAGTGTTGGTTGTTGTAACTTCTCTTCCTACTAATATAGTGCTTGCTTGATTTATCTTCTAGGGGCTTTCTTTTAGTGCGTGTTACTGTTTGTTCATGTAGAATACCTTAGTGTTTCATGAATCTTCTCACACAGTGGAGGATTCAGAGCTCCGCCGGTCACGAAGGCTACTGGGCCTGCCGCCGGTTCTCCTGGAGCCACCCCCGCCACCACTGAGGTGGAAGCTAGACCATCTTGGGTCTTTTGAAGCAACCGAGACTTTCGATCCCGAACAACCCCCCGAGGAATTGACCGCCAATCTTGGATTGGTTGAAACCTCAAACGTTGATTTTGGGCCGGACATTATTGTGCCAATTCACTTTTATGAACGCCTATCAGCGCCTAACCCAGTTATGGAACAAATCACTTCAACAGGGACTTCTTCCATTCCTATCACTATTGTTACCATAGGAGAAGCTTCTCCTAACTTACCGTCGGTGGTCAGGACCACCATGGCCCCAGCCGCAACTTCATCGCAAAGTGGACCGACCCCATCTATCGCGGCGGCCAAAAATCCCTTCATACCTAGTGCGACAGGCGCTCCGTTTTCATACGGTATGCCTAGTTCAGGAACGAGTCCTGCACTCACTCACTCCACTTTACAGACTTTGGGTCTGAGGGCAGGGAGCTCTAACGCTCCTCTGCAAGGTCAACTTGGGGGAATTGCTGTCCCTTTCAATGCTGGAGGTCATATTCCTCCTTCATCCCCGTCGCTCGGTGGTCCGCATCAGCAGACCGCCGGGTAGCCCGCACACACAAGTTCACTTGGAGTCGGGAGTCAAGGACAACCTGCGCAAACTTTGTCGGTAGGTTCGTCACCGTTCATTTGGAACAGAGGGTTTGGTAACAACACGCTCACACCCACTGCTTTCCCATCAGGGGGCACACCCATCTTTGGACAGTCTAATCCGGCACAGGGTACTATTCCTGCGCTGGGGGCACATATACCAAGACCTTGGAACTTAGGACAACGATCCAACCCCGCCACTGGGATGCCGTTCTGGGGTAATGCTTTCCACAATCAATGGAACCCCGAACAAACTACTATGCCTCTCCCAACAGGACTGGCATGGAGTAATCCTTCCCAAAGTCCATCAAACACAATGAATTCCCAACATCCTATGTCCTTCATGGGGAATCAGCCAATGATGTCCCTGCAAATGCAAAACCCTTACGCTGGTCAGGGCCATGGTTTCTACCAAAACCCGGGCCAACAACCAAACTTTTCCTGGCAACCTGGTGCCAGTCAAACCCTAGGACCCTTTTATCCCGGCTATCAGCAACAACCTAAACTACCTTTCTTGGCAACGCTACACTTGCCGGATTTAACACGGCTATTGAATGATCCCATCTGTCACGATCCACGTTGGCCTCCTATGCCAACGAAGTTGCCTTCAGACATCCCAAAGTTCGAAGCCAAGCCTAATGAAGATCCAGGTGATCACGTGACCACTTTCCACTTATGGTGTTCATCTAACTCACTTAAAGATGACTCCATCCAGTTGCGATTGTTTCAACGCACTCTTATTGGGAGTGCCGCGAAATGGTACATAGAGCTTGACCGCTCACAATATTCCTTTTTCGGTGAAGTGGCTATGGATTTCCTTAACCATTTCCAGTTACCTGTAAGATACGATGTCGGCATAGAGTTGCTAGCCAATTTTGAACAGACGTCAGCGGACCATATCTCGGATCATATTCGAGAGTGACGACACTGAAAGAGTCTTATCAAGGTACCCGTCCCACCAAAATTCTTGTTAGAGTGGTTCCTTAAGTCTTTAGTTCTGCAGTTATCCAAAGACGTCGCAACTTCAGGGGTTTTCTCAGAGGAAGAAGCCATCATGAGAGCTCAACAGTTTGAGCTTATCTA
>JZKD02S0420650.1:52251-63641 GCA_000966675.3 Picea glauca | reverse complement strand
TCTCACAGTCACAGATTTAAATGATCCCAATGAACCATTTACACCTTTTGCCGATTCACCCGAAATACAAGGGATGGATACCTTTTTCGGCAATTTCATGGCCAAGACTTCAGCTCTCACAAACCCAGAACAACAGTCCGATATTGTAGCATATGTGCATCCAACAGCTTCTACACCATGGTCTCATACACCCGATAAAAATCAAATTTGGTCTCTTTATTTTGACGGGTCAAATTCCAAAGAAGGAGCTAGTGCAGGCTACGTTATTATTGATCCGACATGTAACAAAACCCTGATTGCATGTAGGCTAGAATTTGAATGTACTAATAACACAACAGAATATGAGGCTTTATTGCAGGGCCTCAAAAAATCTTTAGATATGAACATTCAAAATTTGACTGTCTTTGGTGATTCAGAAATCGTGGTAACACAGGTAAGAGATTCTATCCACTGTCTGTCTCCGCATCTTAAAAGCTACCAATCTGAGGTATGGAATTTAATGAATAAGTTTTCTTCTTTCAATATAAATTCTATTCTTAGATTGAATAATTCTGAAGTTGATCTATTAGCTAACGTAGCTTCCAAACTCTTTCCTGCAGAAGGATTGTCCCCGAATGCATTCTCCATCGAACTGTTGTTCAGGCCATCCATTCTCGACAACATCACGAATTGGAGAGTCTTCGACGATGATCAACATATTATTAGCTTCCTGCATATGGAAGAAAATTTTCAAGGCGTGGTGATTGACAAATGCACTCATGACGACAATTTGCGCAATTTCACGGCAATGCCAGATCTGAGGCCTCCTGAATCTTCATCGGACATGGTAAATTCGATCCCTAAATCTGTAGTTAGATTAGAGAAATTTTACGATCTTCAAGATAAATTCAAAAAATAGGTCAACTG
Source organism: Picea glauca (assembly GCA_000966675.3). Taxonomy (NCBI): domain Eukaryota; kingdom Viridiplantae; phylum Streptophyta; class Pinopsida; order Pinales; family Pinaceae; genus Picea; species Picea glauca. Next base: position 62,735 of record JZKD02S0420650.1, on the reverse strand, counting down.
TAAAACCAATAGTTCCTCTTTATCATATGAAAAAGTAAACTTGGGAACTAATGACAATCCACAGTGCATTAATTTAGGGGTGGGGTGTTCTGAACAAGAGAAAGCCGCATTTATTAATTTTTTTAAGGAATTTAAAGATGTTTTTGCATGGACGTGTGATGACCTTAAAAATTTTTACCCTAACATCATACAACACGTCATTCCTATGAAACCCCAAACCTTTCCCTTTCAACAAAAATTAAGAAAAATGCACCCTAAGCTCGAACCGATTGTCAAAAAGAATTAAATAAACTCCTGAATGCTAAGATAATTTTCCTAGTTAGGCACACACAATGGGTTTCTAACCTTGTCCCTGTCCGGAAGAAAAGTGGGGAAATCTGTCTATGCGTCGATTTCTGAAACCTTAATAGAGCGTCTGATAAAGACAACTATCCTGTCCCACCTATGGAATAGATCCTTCAACATGTATCTGGTTCTGAAAGACTTTCCTTATTGGATGGTTTTTCAGGGTACAACCAAGTCCTAATGTCTCCTCCAGGCCAACTTAAAACTACCTTCCGCACTCCATGGGGCACCTACGCTTACAGGAAAATGCCCTTTGGATTGATTAATGCTGGTGCCACTTTCCAGAGAGCGATGGACATCGCTTTCCAAGGCTTAATCAATCAATCCGTCATAGTTTACTTAGATGATGTCACTATATTTTCGAAAAACAAAACTAATCATCTAGCTCATTTAAGAGCCATTCTACAACGATGTCGTAAATACGACATTTCCTTGAATCCTAAAAAATCTATCTTCGCAGTAGAGCAAGGTAAACTCTTAGGATTTATTGTGTCAAGCAAAGGGATGATTATCGACCCTGAAAGGACTCAATTCATCTCAAAACTCCCCCCTCCCTCATCCAAAATGTCTATGCAGTCTTTCTTAGGTCAGATAAACTTCATCAGGAGATTCATTCCCAGTTTCTCCGAGATGGTGAGACCTTTATAGAATTTAATTAAGAAAGACACACAATATCATTGGGGACCCTTAGAAAATCAAGTTTTTAATTCAATAAAAAGGGCCATAATAGACGCTCCTTCTCTCATGAGCCTCGAATTTTCGCAAGGCTTCATGCTCTACACATTTTCTTCTGACTGCTCCTACGCTACCGTCCTAACTCAAAAGAATGTTGAAAACAATGAAGTACCCATTGCCTTTATGAGCTCTTATTTCAAAGGCGCAGAACTTAATTACCCAACAATAGATCAACACGCCTATGCTGTCTTTAAAGAAGTCAAGCACTTCCGATCTTATCTTTTGAAATCTAGGATGAAAATTATTGTTCCTTACCCAGCCGTAAGGAATCTGTTAGTATAGAAAGAACTAGGTGAAAAGAGGGTGAATTGGGTTACCTCCTTGCAGGAGTATGACATAGAAATTACCCCAGCTCAAATAGTGAGAGGCCAAGGGTTATGCAAGTTAATTGTTGACTCAGTAGCAGGGAAACAAGAAGAAAACAATATGTTAAACCTAGGACATCACAATCAAAATGCAATCTGCTGTGCACAAAACTCTATCAGTCCCTGGTATGATGATATAAAATTCTGTCTTGAACATGGGTCAGCCCCTCATCACCTAGATCCCACTAAAAGAAGAGCGTTAAGATTAAAATATACCTCATTTCATTTGATTAATGGTATTCTGTTTCGTCAAAATTTTGATGGAGTACTAATGCGCTGTCTTGAGAAAGATGAAGCAGAAAAAGTCTTACTAGAATTGCACGCAGGAGAAGTTGGTGGGAATTTTGGTGGTGACACCACTGCCCATAAAGTTTTGAGGGCCGGTTATTACTGGACCACACTTTTTAGAGACACCCATGCCTTGTGTCGCAAGTGTATCATTTGTCAAAAAGCATCTGGGCGGATACAGAAACCAACCTTTCCTCTGCATCCTGTTTCAGTAGACTCCCCTTTTCAGCAGTGGGGCCTTGATATTATAGGTCCAATCAACCTGCCGTCCTCACAACAACATAATTTTATCATAAAAACCACAGATTATTTCACCAGGTGGTCTGAATCTGCCGCATTAAGAACTGCGAATACTAGTCAGGTAATTGCCTTTTTAAATTCAAATATTATTACTCATTTTGGTATCCCTGACTGCTTAGTATTCGATAATGCTTCTTATTTTTCGTCTCTTGAGAAGAGTGAATTCGCTTTAGAAAAGGGAATTAAATTGAAGTATTCTGCCAGCTACTACCCCCAAGGCAATGGATTGGCATAATCAACAAATAAGAATTTGATTAAAATCATCAAGAGAACAGTATATGAGAATCACAAAAACTGGCATAATGCACTCTTAAACACAATCTGGGCTGATAGGGTAACACCAAAGACTACTGTGGGTAACTCTCCCTTCTTTCTCATCTATGGCAGAGAAGCAATTCTACCACCGCATATTCTTCTTCCCTCGCTACAACTATCACAGAAAATACAAGAGGAAGATTGTTCCCCTTTGGAAAAATGAATTAACGCTTTAATTAAACTAGAAGAGGTAAGAGCTCAAGCTAAACGTAAGTTATATTAGCATCAACTAGTGGTCAAAAGATGGTTTGATGCCAACTCTGCCTCTGATAGGAACTTTGGAGTAGGTGACCTTGTCTTAAAATGGGACAAACCGCATGAGGGAAAGGGAGAGCATACCAAGTTTCAGAACTTATGGCTTGGACCATTTTTAATTGCTGAGAAATTGGGTCCCAGCTCTTTCTGGTTACAGAATCTAGAGGGACAGCTAGACACCTATCCGCTGAATGGCCAAGCTCTGAAAAGATATTTCGCTTGATGACAACCCTTTGTATACTATGTAAATATTTTTCTTTGGTTTTCTTTCCTTTTATTGTTTTGGTTTTGATTTTTCCTTTGAACTTATCAGTTTTTAGAAATACACATACCTGAATTTTGAAATTGTTCAGACAAAGAAAACACAAAATTCTTTCACTGAAATGACTGAAAAATTGTCTAAACATCAATTATATACTTCTGAAATTTACATATGTGTTGAGAAAATACTGTTGTTTGAAAGAAGTTAATTGATTTCGGTCTGTGAGTAAAGCCTGTCACGATCATCTATTATCTTTTTACGCTGTCCCTGTTCCTTAAGGGAATAATTCAGAAGATGTCTCCCTGCCTTAGAAGGTCGGTTTTATAAACAAACCATCTCTGAATCTTAATGAAGGACAGTTTAAAAAATTCTTTTGAGGTCTGTAAAAAAATATGTCAAAATATCATAATTTTCAGCGTCACCCCGCTCAATTATATATATTTAAAAAATTAAATCATTAAAGAGCTGTGGGAAGTGCTTGTAAACCCGCCAGGATGCTAAACAGGTCCGCTGGCAGTGGGTAAATGCATGCATGACGCCAAGACAACTTTGTCGGGGTACTGAACAGGCCCGCTGGCAGCGAAGCAATGTCGGGTATATGAAAATTCGTAAGTATGAAATCTCTTGACCTTAAAATGTCCTTTATTCTGATATGGAACTTCTTGGTAGGATACAGATATTAGAGTGGGTTAAATGGCAACCCTGTCGAGGCTATGAATGCTTGCTGGAAGCAGTGGCTCTGTCAACAATATTGGAGATTTTATCTTTAATATCATGGCTCCCTTGTCTTAAGACTATTATCAGTTTTCATCCTTTAAGAACTGCTGGAATATTTGATTACTGATGATGTTTAAATAATTTTCTGGTTGTTTTTGAGTTAGAATTATTCTCATTATCATAATCTGAATTTGTTCTTTTGGTAGAGATAACTGCTTCTACCAGTGTGTCGCCATTGTTGGCAACCATTTCACATTTTTATCCTTTCCTTATAAGCTGCCTACACAAGTGTTTTGGAACCCTTCATTCTCATCGCAATCTTTTGAATAAAACGACATGATCATTTTGCACATTTTCACACCTGCCTTTTGTTCTCGTTTTCATGAATGCAAGCATGAAAACTTTGAGTTCGAAGTCATTTCGATGGCATTAAAATCGTCACTGGATTATTATGGTTACTCTTGTTTATGTGTTCAGTTCACTGAATGACAGTCGCACAGTTGGCAAGACACCAAGTTTTTTACCCACTTTGCATTTTCTGTTAATATGACTTCATTTTATTAATGTGTGATGAAATGGTGCTCTAGTGATTGTGATTGAGTCCTTGATATAATGGTGGTTCGATGTTCTATTGTTTTTGATCGAATTCAATGGTTTCATAACAATGCATCAACATTGTGATTAGAACCTTAGTGCAATGGTTTTATACAATGCATAAGTTTTATGGTCAAATACTTGGTGCTATATTCAAAATATTGCTTTGTTTTCAACCATGCAAACACTATTGTTGTGCAAATATTTGGGTCGACTTATCATGGTTTTCAATAGTTGTTTGATTGGCATTGTTTTTAACACACACCAATAGTGAATCACCATAGCGTTGTTGATTGTACATTCGATATGAATGTTCTGCATGGATTGTTTCATTCCACCACCCTCGCACACTTAGACATTAATGCCCGCCTTCTATCCTAGGTTACCTCTGTTAGTTTTGGAGAAATCCCTGAGCTTGCGGTCCTGCGTATACCCTGTCCAAACCCTTGTCCGTTTACCCAGATCACTGTGTGCTCTCTCCTATGGCACCTGTGGTGCGCATAGAACCTAATGGCAGCCAAACACTCATGCTATTCGACAATGCTCATGAGGATTTGGAAAATAGTGGCTGGTTAGTTTTTATCCAGAGATTTGAGGGTTTCAACCTTACGGTCACCCAACAATTTTCCCTCACGGTCGCTGGATGCAGGGATAAGGTCGGAGATATCCAACTCGAGCTAAATGAGGAATTCCTCAGCTCGGCTACTTTCTTACCAGCTAAAGGGAAGAGGTGGATTAAGAACTCAAAAGTGGATGAGGTGCCATGGCTGCTCCTTTTCACATCGAGGAAGATTGTTAGTTGTGATAGAGGTATGCCTGTCACTGCCCTTAAGAGCAGGTGGCATGATCTATTAGCAATTGTTAAGCAATTTGTGACTTGCGAAGGTCGTTATGGTTTAGTATTTCTTTACCATCTTTGGTTGCTGATGAATTTTATAGAATACCTTCTAAACATGCCTCACTATCTCCTACACAGCCTGTATAAAATGTCCAAATGATTCAAGCGTGAGAAGGTTGATAGCAGCCTTTTCCATCACTGCCTGATCAAAATAATTATCGTCCACCATTTGAAGCTTAGTGGTGATTGTTGGCAAGCCTTCCTATCGAGGAATGGCTTTGCGACTCCCGATTTTGTTCAAATGGACAAGGTTGTGGTCACTGAAACCATGGTTGGGCCTGTCGTGCCACCTCCTACCCTTCTACCCCCTGTCAAACCCTTGAACTGCCCCAACATTGACGTACCCGATACCATGCCCGACCCGTGTGCTAAAGAAAATACTAAGAACGTCAAGAGGCCTGTAAGGAAGAAAGGAAAAGGTGATACTGGTGTCAATAGTAGGGGAAAGAATAATGCACGATGGATATCTAGATGTGCTCGGAACAAGCCCAAGCAAAACATAGACCAGAAGCCTATCATTTTGAGTGAGGATTCAGACTCTGAGATTGAACGTTTCTTGACTGAGGAATACCCTTACTCTCATGGCCTTTGTTCTGTAGAACCCTATGACTACGTTTCCAACCTACCCCCGTGCCTTAAGGATGACCCTAGCTTCCCAGGAATTAAGCTTCACAGTGGAACCCCTGGTGACTTGAAAGAACCCTCACCTATAATGCCAAGGCCCAATCAACCACCATGTACTCAATGCAATTCTTGGCTTGAACATTACTACACGGATGTTCGTTTGTTGCAATATAAAATTAAATCATTAGAGGAATGAGTTACTGTATTGTCAAAAGAAAGAGACAGGCTACAAGACAATGAGAAGAAGCAAAAGACTACGGGTTCAATTGTCTTCAGAAATGTTGAGGCAACAACTACCTTTGTCAACTCAAGGTTATCCTGACCAAACCGTTTTTCTACAGCCTAGGTATGACTATTTCAATATCAATTTTGAATGATTTGGTTTGAATTAACATAGCCGATTATGTTTTCTCTCAATTAGTTCTGTTTCATTTAAATAGATTCAAAAACGATCCTGTTAGTTTGATTTCGTTTTGAGTTTTTTTTGCATTGAAGATTTTTTTGCTAAAATCGAATATTGCTATGTTTGATTGAATCAATTTAATATGATTTTATTTGGTCTTGAATTAGTATAACGATTGTGTTGGCTCTAAGTTAGTTCGATTATGTTCTGTTTGGTTTGATTTTGAAACGATTCTGTATGTTTGAATTGGCATAGTCATTTCTGTATGCGTTGGATTGGTATCAAAGATTGATTTGATAAACAGAATGTAATACTTTGATTTAAAAAAAACGATTCTGTTAGTTTTGGATTGACATAAACGATTGTATTCATACCAAAGATTTGTTTGATAATCGATTATAGTCTGTTTCCATTGAAAGGGATTCAATTACGATTTCGTTTGTTCAGATTTTGCATAAAAGTTTTGGTTTGTTGTGGCGTGAACGATTTGCTTTGTTTTCAATTAGTAATTAAATATTTGTTTAATAGGTCGAATATATTTTTGTTATCATTTGGGTTGATTTAAAACGATTCTGTTTGCAAATAAGACCAGCTACAGAATCATGAGATTCTGTAGCTAGTCTTAAAATTTAGATTTTTGTTAATTTTACAAATAAAACATTATCTAAACTTGTTTATTCTTGTCCACCTACAGGTACCTACGAATTTCAATGGAAAATTGGACATGTTGTGGCATTTTAGAACATGCTTTTTGTGATATAGGTTTGTTTTTAGCTGTTAGTCATAGGCAGAAATAGAGACTTGGGAGATTGTTCCCAGATTTTTTGTAAATTGTTTTTGATAATTCCCACAGGGATGTTTTACCCTATGGATTTTATATACTCATTTATTTTTGTAATGAACCCATCCCTTTTGGGAGAACAAATACTATGGATTTATGATGATATAGACTCGAATGGAAGTGGATCTTTTGTAACAGCTTTAGCTTTCAATTTATCATGCTTTCGTTCAAGTTTGGTGCATTTTAATTTGTGATCAAGTCATTGACTACTTTAGATATCAAGACTTATTATAGGTTAATGCGTTTTGATTTAAATTCTGTCCATATATTATGTATCTCATTTTTAGTACAACAATCACTCTGTTTGAATTTAATTAATAGAAGCTTTGTCTTAATTAAATGAATTGTTTTGTACAGATCTTCGCACAGGGATTTATCTAACTGTGATGATTTGTAAATTATAAAATTGTTGTCGTTTTATGTCTTGTTTGTTCTATCATTTATATTCAAAGAGCACTGCTCCTTCTTGTTTACGAGAAGCTTGTGGAGAATCTGGTGTGGGTTTTCTCCCACCAAACAGCTAAAACAACTACTGCGCACAGGACAAATAGGAAGCGTTACTTCAGGTCAGTTTGTTATTTGTTATTTAATAGTTAATACATTCGAGAATTCTCAGTATTTTAGTTAGATATATAGTTTATATTTACAATAGGATTATCATTTTAATTGCTCAACTTTAGATAGTTTTCATTTCATTCCTTTCTCATAAAAATTATAAAAATAAAAAACATAGCTTCGTTGTTATTTTACAAATGATTTTGCAAGTTTTAATTAAAATTTGTATTCTGTAAATACTGTACATCTGTAATTAAGATTTAATTCCATTGATAGATGAACATTTAATTTCATAGAATTATTATTGTATAATATTAGTTAGTAAACTGCATATATGCTTTAGATTTGTATATAGTTTGTTGTAGTTTCTTTTTCTCATTTATATTAGTTCCTTTAGTTTTAGTTTTCTTTCATTTTCTTAGGACTTAGATCGGCCAACAGAGCCGCTAAACCCGTCAGGGTGGATCATCCCAAACGGCTTGGGTTATTTAGACAACCCCGGACTGGATCCACTCCTCCAGTTGATGAGCATTCATTTTCGCCCGTCAACAAATGGCGCTAGAAGGAGGGCCTGAAAATAATTAATGGCACGAGGTGGTCGTAAGACTCCTCCACCACCCAACCACTCACCTATAGTGACAAGAAGTCATTCAAACGATAACATGATCCCTCAGACAACAACCACATCAAACGATGATCTACGGATCACAATTGAACCAGTAACCCCAAATCCTGTAGGTGGTGACATACAAGAGATTGTCCGCCAATCTCTCTTAAGAACACATAGTTTATTTTCACATTTAAGGCAACCAAATCGGCCTTTGGACCAACCTTTAGATTTCTCTGATATCAGAGAACAACTTGGAGGCACTAACCTCACTTTAAACCCTATAGATCCAATCCTCACTCCTACTGCAGAAGGATCTGGAATACCACCCTCACCACCTCCATCACCTCCTTCTTCTTCTGGAGAAGACTCTTATGACGAAGGCAGTTCCCCTTCTTAGCCTTCCACACCGCCTACACCAATGGCCAACCAGAACAATCCTGCCAGACCCTGGTTTGACCAGGATGCAGTAGCCATACTTGGGCCTCAACATCCCTTACCAAAACACCTGGAGAAGTGGCTTCCCAAGTTTGACCCTGACTCTAAACAGATCCCCAAAGATCACATTAAAAAGTTTATGCTAGCCATTAGACTCCGTAATGTCAAGCATGAAGATGTAGTCTGTAGGTTGTTCCCCTATACTTTCGAGGGCAATGCCTCTACCTGGTACTTTTCCCAACAACCCCATACCATCGTGTCATGGGAGAAGTTCGAATTCTGCTTTCTTGAGAAGTTCGGTGACGATAAGTCCCCAAAAGTTCTAGTCATGAAGCTTTCTAGTTTAAGAATGAATCCCAAAGAGAAAATCAAAGACTTTAACCAAATATTCTTAAAGCTAAAGAACTGAATCCCTACGGACTCGATGCCTGCTGAGAATCTTATCATAGCATACTATACTAAAGCCTTGCATCAAAGTATAGCCATTTGGATAAAACAATCTACGAAAGCCACATTGTTAGAAGTCTTCGAAGAGGCCAGCCAAATTGAAAACTACATCCTTAGTTTAAAGGACACTACTAGCAACAAAACAGAGACTAGTTCATCTTCCAAAAAGAAGATCGAAATCCTCCCTAGACCTTCTCAAAATAAAACACAACCTGAAAGCTCGGATTTAGAAAACTTAACTAAAGTTGTTCAAAAAATGTCAAATCAAGTTATAGATTTGAAAAGGACGACTGAAGAAGCTTCTTTGAGCAAAGGGCCTTACAAACCCCCGTTCAGGAAGCCTTTTCCCACCAACCAACCTAATCCAAATACCGAGGGCCTAAATCTAGAAAGTTTGCAATTTTCCCTTCAAACAATTCTAGAAGCCCAGGATAACTTGATGCCTCCTGAGATTCCTAAGGAGGTAGTTGAACAAGAGACAGTTGAAGAAGAAGAATCTTCTCCAAACATTTTTGGACACTTCTCGGATATCATTTTTCAAGCTAACTTCGAGACAGTACATCCCTACAATACTAGGAGTAAGACAACAAACAAACCTTCTTCCGAAAACACTATGACTTTGCCCCCAACGAAATCTAAACCAGCTGAGACTAAACAGAGTCATCTAAACCCCAACTTAGATTATGATTTAGTTGAATATCTTAAAAATTTAAGGGCTAACATGTTTGTTTATGAATTATTAAAATTTCCATTTCTGCTACAAAAAATGTTACAGAATATCGCAGAGAATAGCAAAAATGGTAATTCAAGCAGTAACAAGGTTGTTCAGAACAAAGTTCCTCAGAAGATTTTCGCTAAGAATAATTATGATCCTCACGAGAAGGGAAGCCTTCCTGTAAATAATGTAACAAATGTAGATAAATTAGCTTTAGAGATTGTGAGTAAAAAGCCACAATATTCCACTCTTAGTACTCACAGAAATGTACCTCCATTTTTGTTAACTTTTGAAATCTTTAATAGAAACGTGCACAATTGTATGGTAGATTCAGGAGCGTCATCCAATGTAATGCCATGGTCTGTATGTCAGAAGATTAATGTTGAAGTTGAACCATCCACTTTAAAAATCATTCAACTTGATCAAACTAGTGTTAAAGTTGTAGGTGAATTGAGGAATGTACTTATAAGATTATCGTCTAACCCCAAAGTTCATCAAGTAATTGATATTATTGTTGTGGATATTCCAGAAGTGTATGGTCTATTTTTAAGCAGGGACTGGTCAGAGAAACTACATGGCTACTTCGCGATGGATTGGTCTCACATGTGGCTTCCCGAGAACGACAAACCCAACAAGATCAAAGTAAATCGTGAACACTACCTAAATCTCACAGTCACAGATTTAAATGATCCCAATGAACCATTTACACCTTTTGCCGATTCACCCGAAATACAAGGGATGGATACCTTTTTCGGCAATTTCATGGCCAAGACTTCAGCT
>JZKD02S0420650.1:24554-47748 GCA_000966675.3 Picea glauca | reverse complement strand
TGTATTCATACCAAAGATTTGTTTGATAATCGATTATAGTCTGTTTCCATTGAAAGGGATTCAATTACGATTTCGTTTGTTCAGATTTTGCATAAAAGTTTTGGTTTGTTGTGGCATGAATTATTTTCTTTGTTTTCAATTAGTAATTAAAGATTTCTTTAATAGGTCGACTATATTTCTATTATCGTTTGGATTGATTTAAAACGATTATGTTTGCAAATAAGACCAGCTACAGAATCGTGAGATTCTATAGCTCGTCTTAAAATTTAGATTTTTGTTAATTTTACAAATAAAACATTATCTAAACTTGTTTATTCTTGTCCACCTACAAGTACCTACGAATTTCAATGGAAAATTGGACTTGCTGTGGCAGTTTAGAACATGCTTTTTGTGATATAGTTTTGTTTTTAGTTGTTAGTCATAGGCAGAAATAGAGACTTGGGAGATTGTTCCCAGATTTTTTGTAAACTGTTTTTGATAATTCCCACAGGGATGTTTTACCCTGTGGATTATATATACTCATTTATTTTTGTAATGAACCCATCACTGTTGGGAGAACAAAGAATATGGATTTATGATGATACAGACTCAAATGGAAGTGGATCTTTTGTAACAGCTTTAGCTTTCAATTTATCATGCTTTCGTTCAAGTTTGGTGCATTTTAATTTGTTATCAAGTCATTGACTACTTTAGATATCAAGACTTGTTACAGGTTATTGTGTTGTGATTTAAATTCTGTCCATATCTTATGTATCTCATTTTTAGTACAACAATCACTCTGTTTGAATTTAATTAACAAAAGGTTTGTCTTCTTAATTAAATGAACTATTTTGTATAGATCTTCGCACAGGGATTTATCTAACTGTGATGATTTGTAAATTATAAAATTGTTGTCGTTTTATGTCTTGTTTGTTCTGTCATTTATGTTCAAAGAGCACTGCTGCTTCTTGTTTATGAGAAGCTTGTGAAGAATCTGGTGTGGGTTTTCTTCCACCAAACAACTAAAACAACTACTGTGCACAAGACAAATAGGAAGCATTACTTCAGGTCAGTTTTTTATTTGTTATTTAATAGTTAATAAATTCGAGAATTCTCAATATTTTAGTTAGATATATAGTTTAGATTTACAGTAGGATTATTATTTTGATTGTTCATCTTTAGATAGTTTTCATTTCATTCCTTTCTCATAAAAATTATAAAAATAAAAAACAATAGCTTCGTTGTTATTTTACAAATGATTTTGCAAGTTTTAATTAAAATTTGTATTCTGTAAATACTGTACATTTGTAATTAAGATTTAATTCCATTTATAGCTGAACATTTAATTTCATAGAATTATTATTGTATAATATTAGTTAGTAAATTGTATATATGCTTTATATTTGTATATAGTTTGTTGTAGTTTCTTTTTCTCATTTAGATTAGTTCCTTTAGTTTTAGTTTTCTTTCATTTTCTTAGGACTTAGATCAGCCAACGGAGTCGCTAAACCCATCGAGGTGGATCATCCCAAATGGATTGATTTATTTAGACAACCCCGGACGGGATCCACTCCTCCAGTTGACGAGCATTCATTTTCACCCGTCAACACTCCCCAACTCGATGGTAAATGCATTGGTAATTTTTGAGTAAAACCCTCCAAAGGTATTCTCATCATTTCACTTCTCATTTATATATTCTTGAGAGCTTCATTGCATAATTAGAATATGTGAGATTCAATTACAAATCCAATATAGTTATGGGCACCCCCCTTGGTCTAGAAAAATAATCCTAAAGTGATAAAGACCCTGTCGAGGTGACAATGTCATTGTGACTACCGATTGGAGGCATCCTTGGAATTCTATCATTTAAGGATTATATCCGGAGTGGGAGTTCATGAGACAACAATTAAATAACACTCTTACTGAGGAAAAAATCAAGTTCCTTGGATTAGTATCTCTACTTGTAGGATATATTGGTGATTATAAGTTTTATGGATACTCTAGATCTCACCTTGTGACTCGACTTGGAAACAGATCTGTATTCCTTTTGAATAGAATGTCGTGTTGTTTGTATATATGGGGAGAGAAATTAGTGATGTTAAAGGAAAATAAATATCTCACCCGATGACTCTATATTGTAGTATTTGATTATTGAAGATGTCATGTGATGTTGATCCCCTTTCTAAGTGGCTTGGAAAGGTGGATGGAAAGTGTGATAAATTGATGGATCACATACAACTTCTCATGGAGGAAGCTCTAGATATCATATGAGGTCAAACATAGCCAAAGGATAAAATTTTTATGGCATTGAGCTTCTCAGACCAAGGAAACAATATCAACAATTCCCTCCACTTCTCTTCAAATCTCATAGTGCTGTATCACTTTCATCTTCATGTTTATGGTGTAGAGATTGTATAGCTCCTCATTTAGAGAATGGTTGTGCAATATTTGAGAAAATGGTATTCATTCTTGAAAATATATCTAATTTTGTGAGTAAAGGAGAGGATGGTTTTTCTACAAATTATTCTTTCGTGGATGGTCCAAGAGTTGAATCATGCCATAGCCTTGTAGGTAGTGTTGATAATGAAGTGTATGATTGCATTCTCTATTTTATTCCCATTTCCTTGGAGTGGTAGAGTAGGATGAATTTCATGGAGAAAACCCATATGAAGATGAGGATTTCCACAATGGTCATTCAAGAGATGTATTAACCTTTTTTTTTGTACAAAATATGGTGACTAATATCTATTTTGATTTCAAAGATAGTGATGATGGAATTCTCTCTTTTCTTCCATTTTTTGTTTTGTCTTGTTTCTGAATGTAGTGGTAAGACAAATGCAAAGGGGTTCACAAGCTTAGAAATAGGAGATCCTATTTCTTTGATTCCTCATTCATTTATGAATGTGCATATTATGAAAGAGATTATAAATCCATTGATAATTATGATCATTGGCATGCTAAATGAAGAGAGTAATTTGAAGAAGGAGGAGGAGATTCAATATCATATTTTGAGGAAATGAATGTTACTAGTAGTTATTTCAACCTCGATAGTGATCATGAAAAAGTAGTAGAGAGTGGCCATAGCTCTAACCATGATGAAGAATATTTGTAAAAAGGTGAGCCTCATTTCTTTGATGACTTATCTAATAGTGAAGAGGAGGCTTATGAACAATAAAAAGGAATAATCTTCACGCTTTGAATCACTAATTTTCCCTAGATATTATTCTAAATATGCATGTAATAATGAAGACTTTAAGGGATATCTCCATGAGTCATGTCATGTAAATGAATATATGTACTTTTTGTCTCTAATAGTGTTCTTGGATGTAAACAATAACATTACAAGGAAGAATATGAAATAATGATTACTCTAGTTGAATTCTCTATAGAGTGTAATGACAAATAGTTGGTTTGGTAAGGATCATCTCCATTGTATGAATATGTAAGTGGATATGATATATTGCATAATAGATTTGAGGAAGAAGTCCATTTGAATATAAGTAATAAATTAATTATTTTTCAAATCAATAAGGATACTAGCATGCAATTATGGTTGGAACAATAATTTTGTGTTTTATGACAATGACTCCATATAGACACATGCATAGAGGAATGGTAATAAGAGGATGCAAGCCAAAATAATTTTTTATCGACCTTTATAACATCCTAGTCTCCAAGAAAATAAGAATCAAGACCTTGGTCATGAAATCCATATCCTACAATCACATCCACTAGTGAATGAATACGAGGTTTTGATCCATGAAGAATACACATGTATAAAAAAATGGAGGACTTCAGACACATCCACTAATCTAAAGACGCAACACACACATGATGGCCCGATAACATTTTTACATTCTCTGTTGACTCTTGCATTTAATTATGTTAGTCATAGATTTTTAGATGTAATGAGTAGCGTTGATACATACACTTGTGGATGTAATCCATATTTGAGAAAGTGGCCTTGTGTAATTGGAGATTCTTTGTTCTTTCATTTTTTGACATGTCGTGTGTTCAATCTTCCCTTTTTAAGCTATAACCAGAATCACCTATATTTTGTCAAGCAGATGTAGGCCAAAGCAGTTAGAAGCCTAAAAATCATATTTGGATACAATGTAAGTATGATTTCACTTGATCAATGGTATCTTATATAGGTTAGGGAAGGTGGGTATATAATTAAATAAGTTCAATGCAATCAACAATAACTTATACCTTTAAACCATTTATATTAATGAGTTTCAGAGTTGGGTTTCTTTTTTCTTGATAACATTATTAGAGTTGTTGTTTGTTACTACATAGTAAAAGGAAACGTTAGAAGTAGCCATCACGAGTTATAATATAGTCCAAATATTCCCATGGGAAAATTTTACCGACATTCCTTTTCTTTTAAGAATGATGTAGACCAATAATGATGAGGTATTTGTGAGAGCATTTATGTCATGTGGATTACCTACCCTCTCCCTCCCATATTTGTTACTAGTTGAAGTTGATGTGTATTCATTTTGAGCTCTACCCTACTATCATGTACAGAAGTATTGTAATTCATATTATGAATGCAAGTGAAAATATGAGAGATATTGGGCTTCTCAACACTCCAMARGGGAAAGTTRTCCCAAGATGGAGCCACTATTAAATCCTTGGGTTTTTCTTCTGACTCTAASCCTGATAGTAGTTGAATTTCATGGATTTTTATTCAAGAATGTTGCATTATATTGAGGATTCCAYTAAACCTTGATTTCATTAAGGTTTATTGTTCATTTAAACTAGAATTTCTCTTACATGCCTTGTGGTGTGTTGTTGGATACTGAAACTTTGATTGCATAATTTTTCTATTGAAAGTGAGATGATATTAGGGTGTGCATAATTGAAGTTTATAGGTTCTTGTTGGAAGGGAAATAATGTAGAATAACTTCATGTACCTTATCTCTTTACATGAATACATGTGTTATTGGGGACTTGTTGGCTAACTAAATGATGATAGAGATTTGGAATTCAAATAATTTCAACATTTGAGCCCCAGGGGAATCCTTTCCAAACTTCAAATACTCAAAGTATAGTGAGATAAATATTTTGAGTTATGTGAGCCAATATGATTTTAGAATTTAGGCTCCTGAGTTACACAAGTTCTCTTGTAGACTTGCCAACAAATTATGTTAGACTTTAGCATTTTAAGTTCCATGGAGTTTGGGAATATAATACTTTTACTTCAAAAAATTCAAGAGTTTCTCTATGTTATCAATGAAATCAACAGCCATGATAGTAATATTTATATCTTCCACATTTGCAATTAGTTCTATCTCAACACTAGATGGTAAGGACCAAGTGCCACACGACATCTCCTAGGATTCCATGCTAACATGATGATGCTAGTATTACTAGGTGGAAGGACACATATAATAAGATTCAACCATGTGACATTGATATGATATAACATTAGGATAAAAATGATTGGTAGTGTTTCCTTGGAGTGCTACATGATAGTGCCTCATGGGCTTTGAGAATTTAGGATCCATATGGCTAGACATATTTCACATCTTAGTTTTTGGGGAGTGAAAATATTTTTAAAAAGGATACGACACTAGATTTAATTATGATGTATAATACTTAAGTTCCATTGGGCCACATGTATTTGATGCCTCATATTTCTTGTTGGGTCTATGATGACTTGGGTTCCACAAAAGGTGTCCAATGTAGACCTAATGTAGTCTAGGGTTCCAACATATACAACCTTCTTGAGGAAAGGAGGTCTCACTCAAGGCATATATTATAGTTTCCATGTTATGGAGGTGCAAAGTATTAAATATCTAGTGAGGGTGCACATTCCATTACTTATCCTTTAATCATATTCATTCAATCTATCTAAAATAACAACATACATATAAAGTATAACAACATACAGATCATCAAGATATATCATGAATACAAACACTTGAGTAGAATAAGACTCCATTATATAGTATAATGATACATACAACATAAATCATGATAGAGAAACTAAATAAAAAATCTCATCTATTTTAATCATCTCTCTCACAATAACAACTACTACTCTCATACATGTAGGTGACTAGAACAATTATAGAAAATTGTCAGATATACTGGAGAATCTTCACGTTGTAACCCACTCATACAAAAGGATTGCACCTTTAGAGACGTGTGCAGAGGGTCAAAGGTATTGGGTGTAGAGGATGAATAAGGCATTTCCTTAGCTTTTGTGTACTTAAGATTCAATGGAACCACATAGTCAAGCTTCTGTGATCTCATGGATTCCATGGATTCACCTTTTACTAAACTTTTCTATGTGCCAACACTTAGTCAAATTTAGGCCACAACATTTTTTGAATGCATAAATTCCCTAGAGGAACAGATGATTTCTAAAATGAACTTCATAATATTTTAGGTTTATCAAGGTGGGTGAAATTGAAGTCCTATGCAAAAAAGTGTGTAAATTTTAGAATCCAATAGAGGTGTTAAAAAACTCCACATGTCATCCTCTTGTGTGCCAAAGGGATGAAATTGATCCAATGCCCAAGGGTCATTGGTTCATAATGGAGGGGATGCATGAAGGGAAAGTGGGAGTTTGGGGGTGAGATCATGATAGAGGATGCATGAATCCTACCTACCATCATATTTAATCAAATCAATAGTTAGTCAGAAATGGTGTTAGTGTAAACACGATGAACATGTAAGCACCCAATTATTTCTGATAATGACAATATCAAGGGATATAATATCATTTCAATGTCAACTAATGGGAGAAAAAACAAAGGACATACAAAAAAATAATAATTGTCATATAATGGTTAATCAACATATAAGATCAATTTGGGTTTACCTAATGGAAAAAGGAAATGAACCTTTGTTGGAACCTAGGGATCATTCGATGTAAATAGGAGATTAAAAAATGAAGTAGAAGGAAAGAAATGAACAAATATAATTAACCATCGTGCCAAGTAATCATCAAATGCCACATAGTTATGGGACCAACCATTTACACACTACACAATGAATCCTTATTATTGAATAGTGAATTAAGTAGGAGAAAGGAGAATTTTGACTTTGAAATATTTGTGAGGAGAAAGGATGATTGCAACCACCATGATATGAATAAATATGTTATGAAATATCATGCTCTAATAGTTTCTATCATAACTATGGCCCTTGTGCTCTCATTGAAATTAATATTTCTTAATGCCCAATATTTAATTGTTCCATTATAGAAATAAGTGAGCTTATGAGTTAAATTGATGGAGCCACCCTAGGTCATTGGAAGAGTTAAATATGAGTATGGTAGGATGTTTGATGCAATTGAAAGTATGTCCAGGGGATAAGCCACAATTAATGAGTTACTCCCATTTTTTCTTATAGGAGAAATAAAAAATAATGGAGCCCCTTGAATTCAAATGATATACAAAAGAATTAGGTATTTATGAAGTCATGATGGATGAAACCACCTCCATTTTCCACAGGGAATTCAATATAGACACATGTGGCAATGAGTATCTCCCATGCTTCCTAAATTCATTTTGAGGGATTGAAATGATTGACTCCATTGACAAGGGATGTTGAAAAACATTCTTGGCTTATAGGGAATCATGAAGGTCATGTGGAGAATTCAATGAAGACTATTTCTCTCATTATAATTGGTGATTGAATACTAATGTAGATGAATATATTAACTATTAAATTGAACCACTTTATAGCCTATTTATATGCAAGAAATGGATGAACAAAGAGTTGAATCCTTTTGTGTTGGTGGATTTCTTGTTGTTTGTATTATGTTGGTTTATTCATTCTTTGAAAGTGTCTTTATCCCTCCCCTCCTTTATGTATCTCAAACTTGATATTTTTTCCTTCTAAAATACATCCCTAGGAAACCCCCAAGAAATTCCCCTTATGTCGAGGATGGTACTTAGTGTAAAGTGGGCCTCAAGAATATTGTATGTTGACTCGACAAGGGACATTGAGTGAGGCTCACATATGCAAAGGTATCTAAACTAGGGATTTTACCATGATATCTCTTGCTTGATATTTAAATGTCTCAACCACTTGAGCTAACCTACTAGGCCATATCAAACTTGCTATCTCAAGATTATAATAAGATATTCCAAGGAATCACTCTTAGTTACATATTTCTTGTGGATTCATCCCCAAAAGATATAACTAAGGGAATTTAATGCAATAATCCTTTTGTTTATCCCCTATCACTTGGACTAAGTTCAAGCTAAGTAACTATGTTCAATGTAATAATTGTTTATTTCATTTACTTGCTTGTATTGTAATATCATGGTTGTTGATGGACTTTCATTTAATTTTTAGTTCCTTCATTTTTGTTTTGAGATAGTAATACGAGATATTTGATTTAGCGGGATTCATTGAAAGTTCATTACCTTGTTAGATTTCTTCATTTCCATTTTCGAACACTTTATCATGAATATTTTTCCTGTAAATCCCAATGGAATATGCACCAACTAATCTGTGTAAATCCCTCCAAATTTCTTCTTTAGTGCTCATCATTCATTTCCCATTTATATATCCTTGAGAGATTCAATGCAAAACCCATAGCATGTGAGTTTCATGTGGAAATCCTAGTTAGGAATGTCTTTGTTGGTATGGAAAAGAACTAGTCCTGAAGTGAGAGAGACTCCAATAAGGTGACAAAGGAATTATCTATGTCACTACCTCTTGGAGGCCTCCTTGGATTTCCATATTTTAAGGTTGATATTTTTAATACTTTGATTTTGACCCTTGGGATATAACTAATCATGTAAATAAATAATTTTGTGGTTGTTTATATTTATAATGTTTTAAACCATATGGGATACATTTGAATAACTCATGATGTAAATATATTGTAAACACTACTATCATGGAGTTGAAGGTCAAATCCCAACCAGAGAATAATGAGTCTTAGACTTGGTGGTGTGTTTTTAACTTCTTTTTTTAATTAAATTTTTTTATTCTTGTTTGACACATTAATCCAACATGTCGAGTTATCATGTTGAAAAATTAGAAACAAATATATAATACAACAAAATCTTTTGGTAAATACTACTTGGAACACAAGGCGGTCATTAACTAACAAAAGGGGAAGATAATGGGTAGAAAAATGAGACACAATATCTCATATCAAAGTTACCTATAAAGTTTTCCCCATAGTTGTTGAACTAGTCAATCACTCCTAATATTCCTCTACTTATATTCAAGTGAGCACATGCGAAAAAAAGAATTCATGAAATATGCCCATGGTTGTTGAATTACTGGAGAACTACCAATATTCCCCCACTTGTCTTCAAGTGAGCACATGTAACAAAAAAGATTCCATGGTCTACTTTTTAGGTTTAGTGGAGCACTCCAATTATTCCTCCATTTTTTTCTAAGTGTGGATGATACCTCTTTGACTATTGGGACATGATTCCTTCATCTCTTGGATTTTTCCCAAATTGAATAGTTCTCCATCCTTACCCTTTTTTCCTATAAAAAGAGAAGCCCTTCCATCATTTCAACATCTAAGTTCCTCAATTATGCATATGTTTCCCTTATGTTATAGCCATGTTTTCCTCTTCTATGATGCCAAATTTATGCTCATATACCTTGTGTTATCTTGGTTGATTGATCTAGGTGGATATTGGTGGCCACCCACCTATTCCAATTGGCTCCTCTTGACAGTTTTTAGTTCAACACATTCTTCTGTACTTATTTGTAATTGTGGGTTCTACACTTTCGGGGCTGTTTGAATCCCTACACATCTTCCAGGAGAAGACTGGTGGCCTCCCACCTAATTCACTTGGATTATTTTGGTTTTTTTCATGTCAGCACATCTTTCTGTATTTCTAGGGCCATTTTGGGGCCCTAAACAATGTTTTTTTGGCTTTCCATAGTCAAACTGTAGATGGAGTCAAAGTTTGATGGCGTAATGTGTAGTTCTCAAAAAGAGATTTCCAAAGGGCTATCACATGCCTAAAACATAGGTCATATGAAAAAGTTACGACCCTGCGAAGTTGAAGTACCAACTTGCCCATAGGGGCCCACATGAATTTTTGTGTTTCACCTCCTAGGGTTAGGTTTTTGGATGTCTATGGTTTTGGAATTCATGAGTAATATTAAAAAGGCCTCTAGAGCCTCATTGTAATCGTTATTCTCAGATGAATGCACGTAGTAGCCACATCTCTTCTCAGAGATAACTACCACCATTCGAGCAAGTTATTTCAGTTCTGCAGTTTTACAGTTTCATCCTATTTCATTTATTCAATAGAAGATATTGTTCAATGGATATCTATGTTGTTCTCCATATATCTTTGTTTATTGCATTCATTCTGTTAATCAATTAGTTATGATTCTAAATACGGATTAGTGGTATCAGAGTGGTCTACTCTTAATTTATTTTTCTTTGTGCATGTCCACACAAAGATCTGGGTACAAGAAGTTGGGACTCGAACCAATTGAGCCTTTGCAATATAGGCCACATCGAGCCCGACAAAAACCCATGGGTGATGAAAATAAAGATTATGGAGCAGGAGATCCTTTTAAAATATTTCTCGAGGAAGCCCTTGCATGACAAATGAACGAAATGATGGACAAATTTGCACAGATCCTTCAGCAGCTGCCCATAGGAGAAGCATCTTCATCAAGCGGCAATGAAACCCCCTTCAAGGTACATGTATATATTCCATTATTTGAAGGACTGATAGATGTGGATGTTGTAGATAAATGGTTGAATATGCTCAAAGGGTATTTTTCGGTCCACAATTTTTCTGATAGGGAAAAGATTACTTTTTCACTCCCCAAGGCCGCCCCCCATGTTAGGGACTAGTGGGATACTTACTCTGAGCTAAGAGCCATAGAGGAATATGCAATATTTGCAGTTTCCCCTACATGGGATTCCTTCCAGGATTCCATTAAAAAAAAATACTACCCTATTGGAAGCTATGAGGACTAGTACACCAGATGGATCACCCTGTGTCAGGAAAGGGACCAAACAGTACCATATTTCACCAATATTTTCCATATCTTGTGCACCAAGTTGGGTATCAAAGACTCTGAGAAACATCTACAGCTCAAATATCGTGGTTGTTTGCATATATACATTCCAACAAAAATGGAGTTTCTAGAAATCACCTCATTAGGTATGGTTTATAGATATGTTATCAAGATCGAGCATACATTTAATCATAAGAGGTGAGAGTTTGGATTTGAAAACTCCTCATAGTTGAATCAGGGAAAAGGTAGATCCAACCCATACAATAAGGGACAAATCAAAGATGGCCACTCTCAGGACAACCAGTCCAAGACACAACAAAAGAAGGGAAATGAGAAGACGAAGAAGGACACATGAAAATGGTGTGAATACCATAAAATCCCTTGGAACAACACCAAAGAATGCCACTCCAAGAAGTCATTCATGGCCAATATTAAGGCTTCCGAGTCAGAGGCCGATTCTAAATCCAAATCAAATCCAAAAGGAGGGAAGATGATTATTGATGATAAACCCAATGCCACTATTTCTACCACCAAATTCCAGCCAAGTGAACTAGAAGAATGAGAGGAAGGGGAACACCTCTTTCACTCACATATGTGGGTAAAGGGGGTTCTTCTTCATTTCATTGTCGATATTAGCAGTCAGAAGAAATTGATCTCAACAGAGGTCATCAAGCGACTGGACCTATCGACGATACCACACTCGCATCCCTACACCATCGACTGGCTTCACCAAGGAAGAGATCTTCGTGTCAGCCAACAATGCCATTTGTCATATGACATCAAGCCTTTCAAAGATGAGGTATTGTGTGATAATTATCCCTTTGAAGTTTGTGATGTTATTTTAGGACAACCATATTTGTGAAAGCGTAATGTTGTGTATGAGTCTAGACCTTGCAATGCTATTATTACTTTGGGTAGACAATTATACAGGATACCATAGGTAGAACCGCTTACTATTATTTCTTTAATCTCTACTAAGCAATGCAGTAAGGTCATTTCACAGACTGGGAAGTTCGTCTTCTTTGTGATCCATGCTCACAGTAAGAGGAAGGTTTCTGCCACATCCATGGCCTCTACACAGAGTCTCTCTTTGCAACAAAAGTTTCCTCACTTGATGGAGGAACTCAACATAATGGAGACCATTTCTTCCTAAGGTGGGAGGAATGATCCAAGTGAGTATTGGTGGCCACCCACCTATTCCAACTAGCTCCTCTTGAAATTTTTTAGTTCAACACGTTCTTTTGTACTTCTTTGTAATTGTGGGTTCTATACTTCCAGGGTTGTATGAATCCCTCCACATATTCCAGGAGGATACTGGTGACCTCCCACCTAATCCACTTGGATTATTTTAGATGTTTTCATGTCAACACATCTTTCTGTATTTCCAGGGATGTTTTGGGGCCCTAAACACTGTTTTTTTGTCTTGCCACAGTCTAAATGTAGACAAAGTTAGAGTTTGATGGCGTAGTGTGTATTTATCAAAAATACATTTCCAATGAGCTATCATGTGCCTAAAACAGAGGTCTTATGAAAAATTTATGACCCCGTGAAGTTGAGGTACCAACTTACCCATAGGGGGCCACATGACTTTTGGCATTTCACCTTCTAGGGTTAGGTTTTTGGATGTCTAGTGTTTTGGCATTCGTGAGTAATATTAAAAAGGTGTCTAGAGCCTCATTTTAATCGTTCTGCTCAAACGAATCTGTGTATCAACCACATCTCTTCTTAGAGATAAATACCACCATTCAAGCAAGTTGTTTCAGTTATGCAGTTTTACAGTTTCAACATATTTCATTAATTCAATAGAAGATATTGTTCACTGGATATCTGTGTTTTTCTCCATATCTCTATGTTTATTGTATTCAATCTGTTAATCAATTTGTTCCGCTCCTAAATCTGGATCATTGAATACCACAGAGTGGAAAAATACCATAAACTATCCTATAGTCTAACTTTGTTGAACTATGAGAGATCCCAAATCACCAAATTGGGCAATGGTTTTCCTTAGCTATTAAAAATTGAGGAATTGCACCACTATTTGATAGCCTTTCTAACCCCTACATTGTGTCCTATAACCTTCATTACTATTCCATTAGGTAAAGGAAGTAATTTCCTAAGCCATAAAAGATGTAACATACCCAACTCCGAGGATGGGCCACATTACTACCAAAATGACTAACATATCGATTCAAATGCAAAAAATACGTGCACCATGACATACTAGCATACTATTATCATTAATTCTTAAAAACTCATGAATGAAAATGTTTAAACATGCACAACAACAATTAAAAACATATGACATTCATACATATAAATTACAAAGTAAATTCAACATTCTATCACAACATTAAACAATAAATAACATAGCGATAAAAAACTTATCTTTTAAACATGTTTTACACAACCAGTTGCAGATGAAGTATGTTTCTCCCAACCATAGGCTCTGTTGCATCAATTCTCTCTACAACAAGCCACCCCCAATATGAGGCTATGATTTCACAAGGACTAACATGTTCCTATGGGTGTCTACAATCCACTGTAACAACTCAAAACTCACTAAAACACAATGACACAACTCCTACAACAATTCCAAACCACTCGTCTCTCTTCCCCATCAGTCTACACAAACCAAGTGATGCGATTTTAATCTCTGCACCACAATCCCTTAGACAATATCCACCCTCTCCAGGGCTCCAACATAGACCAACCAAGAATCTCTCTACTGGGGGATCTAGGAAATCTAGATATGAAAAGAGTGCTCACACAACATATATAATTTCTCTTTGGATGATTTCTCACCATAAATCACTCAAAAGCATACCGAACTCCTTCTTAGCACAATTACCAGCTTCAACAAGCTGTCTTCAGTACCCATAATGGCTGACCCCTCTTTCCCAACACTCATCTATGTTTTTTCCTACTTGTTGCTAAATGTAAAAACCACCCTTCTTTCCTACTGAGTTTTCCTCTTCTCCCATTCTTGCTTAAATATTAATCTTCCACCTAGGATGATTACAATCAACCTATGTTGTCATAACTAAGTGGGATGATTTCCTCACCCAACTTCTTACATGAATTCTATGATTGAGTGTTTAATAAGTCAAAGGGATAAATGGATAAATGAAAAATTGATTAATGAAGATGGCTTAAGAATCAAGGCATAGTGAAACCCCTCAAAACCCCCATTAATTCCTCTCTCTTGTGGAATCATATCCCCCCAATACTCTAGTACTTACTCGTCTACAACCAAAGGTGTATTACATTTTATTATTATTATTTTCAATGTACAATGTTTACATATTACACCATTTGGCCTGCGACAATTCATAATATTTAAAATTATACAATTCTATATCAGGGATCAAAACTAGGGTGTTACAATCCCCTTCCCCTACAATTTTCATTGTCCTCAGTGCAGATCACCATAAAGGTGTACATGTATACATACAAAATATTACATCACAATAATTGATACTTTTTGAATTTAATGACTCCTGCTTCAATTCCAACCGACAATCTCTCGTTCCCCTTAGCCTTCACAACACAAGGAAGTGTACCCCCTTCTTTTCACCACATTCCCTTATGCTATCCCACTTCCCTTATAGGGCTCCAACAAAGATTGGAAAATAAGTCTTATAGTTGTGTCTCTAGGAACTCCAACTACACCAAAATGGAGTCTTTATACACATATGTAAAAATGTATGTTCATGTTCCCTCAAAATATGCAAAACGTTACGAGTACTTTTCCCACATGGCCTCTTCATGATCTTACATGGAATATTCAATATTGTAGAAGGTCCATTGGACCTTTTTCAGGCCGATGGATTAGTTCATGATCACTTTGAATTTCTGGTCTAGGATGTGCACCGACTCCACTTGAAATTCCCCTTCATGCTCCACCTAGATGACATTCCAATCAATCACATGGTTAGGATCATACACATACTTCTTTAATAAATACACATGAAAAACATTATGAACTCTCATTGATGCAGCCAATGCAATCATGCATGCAACTGGGCCTATCATCTCTAGAATTTCAAATGGACCAAAATATATTGCTACCAACTTTGGGAAAATTACCAATTTCAATGAGCTCCTTTTTGCCTTTACTTTTAAAAACACATGCTCGCTCACTTTGAATTCCTTGTGTTCTATTCCTTTGTCATCATAGCTCTTTTGTATATCCTATGAAATCTTTAAATTCCATTTTATTTTTGTCACCTTCTCTTCCATTTCTCTTAGCAATTATGGTCCAATAATGGCTCTTTCCTCTAGGTTATCCTAGCTCACTGGTGTGTTGCATTTTCTACCATACAAGGTTTCAAATGGGGTCATCTTCAATGATTCTTGATACCCATTTTTGTAATAAAACTCAACCAAATGAAGATAGTCTTCCCACTTGGAAGGCTGATCCATTACATACATTCTTAACATATCTTCAATTATTTGGTTGACCCTCTCTGTCTATCCATGCGATTCTAGATCATATGGTGTGCTGAAATTTAGATTTGTCCCAAATACTTTAAACAACCCTTTTCAATAATTGTAATTGAACTTGGTTTCTCTATAAGATATCATTTCCTTAGGTATACTATGTAGCCTATCAATTTATTTCATATAAATTTCTGCAATGTTGGTTGTCTTCTGTGTCATCTTGATGGGTATAAAATGTGCAACCTTGGTAATCTTGTGCACCACTACCATGATGGAATCATGTTGCCTTGTTGTTATGGGAAACTTGGTAATGAAATCTATGGTAACAATCTCCCATTTCCACTTCATAATGGGAAATGGATGTAGAAATCCCACTGGATGTCTATGCTCAACCTTTACCTTTTGGCATTCCATGCATCTAACAATAAAATCAGCCACATCTTTCTTCATTCTAGGCCAATAATATTTCTCTCTTACAACTGTTATAGTTTTTTGGTACCCTAGATGTCCAGGGTATGACACATTGTGAATCTCTTTTAAAACTGAATTTCTCAACTCTTGAGAAATAGGAACATAAACTTTGTTCCTGTACAAGAGAATTTCGTCCTCTTCTATTTTGTAATCTTTACATTTATGCTATACATTAATCTACTGTAAAGTTTCTTTAATGTGTACATAGTGTTGGTATGTTGTTACAACTTCTAAAATTATATCTTTTAAATATCAACCTTCTGTTGAGTGCATCAACCACTTTTTTCTCTTTGCCTTTAATGTGCTTGATGCCAAAGTCATATTCGTTGAAGAATTACAACCATCTAGTTTGTCTGGCATTTAGTGTTGGCTGTCCAAACAGATATTTTAGACCACTATGGTTCATCCTTAGCTCAAATTTTCTACCCATGAAATAATTCCTGTACATTTTTAAGGCATGAACTATTACTACTAATTCCAAGTCATGTATGGCATAGTTCCTCTCACGCTCCTTCAAATTTCTTGAATCATAACAAATTGCATACCCATTTTGGGTAAGGACTCCACCAAGCCATTATTTACATGGATCTATGCACACAACAAAATCCTCATTTGGATCTACAACCTTCAAAATAGGTTCACTAGTTAATATATATTTCAAGTGTTTGATACTCTCTTCACATTTGGTAGTCCATTCAAATTTTATGCCTTTATTTTTTAATGAAGTAACTATATGTGCGATTTTGCAGAAACCTTCAATGAATCTCCTATAGTAACCAACCAGATCCATAAATGATATAACTTCTAAAATATTCTTTGGTGTCAACCAACTTTTGATTTCTTCAATCTTTTCTGAATCCACTGCTATGCGATCCTATGAGACAATGTGGCCCAAATAGTGGACCTTCTTTTGATAAAAAAGTGCACTTTATCAACTTGGAATACAATTGGTGTTCTCTTAACACTTGTAGCACCATCCTCAAATGTTTCTCATGCTCCTCCTCTATCTTGGATTAGATAAGAATATCATTCAATAAGGTAATAAATTTTTTTTCCAGGTAATCTTTAAACACTCCATTCAAGAACATAAAAGTAGTGGGTGCATTTGTCAACCCCAATGGCACCACTACAAACTCATAATGAGCATACCTTGTACAAACTTTTGTCTTGTTAGTATCCTCTTATCAGGTTCTTACTTGATGATAACTTGATCTCAAGTCAATCTTGAAAATATCTTTCCTCCCTTCAACTGATCAAAAATATCATCAATCATTGGAAAATGATACTTGTTCTTTACTATAACCTTATTCATCTTTTTGAAGTCAATGCATAACCTTGGAGTTACATCCTTTTTCTTTAACAAAATCACTAAGGCGCCACAAGGTGAAACACTTGGGAATATGTACCCCTTCTTCAACAACTCTCAACTATTTCAATTATGGTGTACTCATTCTGTAAGGATTTTTGGACATTGGGGCAGCTCTAAGCATCAAGTCAATAGAGAAATCAATGTATCTCCTTGGTGGTAATTATGGAAATTCCCCAAACACATCTTCATATTCATCAAAGACTAGATAGTCTTCAAGATTTGACACTTCATCCTTGGCTGGCTCTTCCATATGGGTTGCGTATATTTGGCACCCTTTTCTAAAACGTCTTTTCAAATATAATGTTGAAAACTCTCAGATAGATATAGGCCTTGGAATACCTTGAACTATCCTCAAATTTCCTTCCTCATATAGACATATGAAAGCCTTTTTGTAGAAATCTAAGACAACATGATGCTTTTCTAGTCAATCCATACCAATCAAGCAATCATATGACCCAAGTGGTATGATAAACTATACGTTAGTACTGACTCCATTCATGTTCACTACACAATATTTAACAAGCTCATTGATTCTTCTCTTGGTTTTAGTGTCTAGCTGAACCATCCAAGACTTTTCATTATTACACCTCTTCAATTTAAACATGTCAACCATATTAGGATCCATATATCTATGATTAGATCCATAATCAATCAAAATAACTATGGGCTGATTATAAATCTTACCTTCCACCTCAATCATGTAGGATTGATAGTTTGTTTGTCTATTTTCTAAGGTTGCATAAATCCTTGGCATGCTCCTACCCATGTCTTCCATTGTATCAATTTCTTGAATGTTATGCACAATCCTCATCCTATATCCTTTAGGAGGACAATATTAATAAATGTGGTCCCCCTTGCATCTGCAACACTTTATAGGTTGTTGCATTAGATTTTTCCCCAAGGAATCTATCATATTGGGATCATTTTCTTCTTGCTTCCATTGCCTATATGACTGCAAACTATTCCTAAAGAAAGGTGGTTTGAATCCTTTCTTTCTTTGATCCTATTCTACTCATACAAGTACTTATATTTTCTCACGGCTTCTTCCAAATTCTTGGGTTCATCAAATTGAATTTTTTTCCTTGTAGAACAATGGCAACCCACTCAAGAAATTTTGAATTTTAACCTTCTCATCCTTGATGAAATCCACATATCTTAGAAGTTCCAAGAATTTATTCACATACTCCTCCATGGTCATGTTCCCAATCTTAAGCTCAAATAAATTTTCATCTTCTTGTCATAATAACGTTCTGACATGTACTAGTTTTGATAATAGTTTCAGGGGATTCCATTTTCATCATTATACTTGACTTTCTTCAACTTGTCCTACCACGTGGAAGATTTTTTCTGGGGATAATATATAACAATATTTTCTTCCATATTTGATGAATAATCATGTAGTTGAAAATATTTTCTCATTCCAAACAACCAGGCTTCTGCTTCTTCACCCTTCTTGTGCTCTCCATCAAATTTTTGTGGCTTGAGCCTCCTAATATCTCCTCGCAAACTATCCAACTCAGGCATTCTCCTTTGTTGTTTGACATGGGATCTACTTGGGAACTTGCTCTTTGATTATGAACATGCAGGTTCTCTTCTAGATGCATGTTTAGGTGAATGGTGATGCCTACTAACACCTTCTTGAGTGCATTGACCCTCTGTAGTAATCCCTCCTATCATGAGATATGTTCTCTAACACATGCCCTGCACTGGATGCATGTTTTATGCTAGACTCATTGATTTGTCTTTGTAGGTTATTCATACTCTGTAGCAACTAATAATTAATTTGGTTATGCTTCTTTTCAACTCTTGTCAACCTTTCATTATATTCTCTATAGATTTTCACTTCCCTCTGCAAGCTCTTCATCAACTCTAGAGGATCTACTCTCCTTTTATGTCCATTGGTCTCTATTTTTTTATGTCCTGCGCTAATATTTGATCCTCTGATTTCTTCTCCATGGTTGTAGGAAAATTGTGTGTAACATCCCCACCATAATCCTCTGTTTAATTAAGCATAATGTAGATATAAATGTGGCCATGACCAAGCAATGTAAATGAAAAATGTATTTCCTGAATTGTAAATAAATATATTTTAATACTAGTTGATGGGATATGGACAGAGATGGGGGATGATTAATACACAAAAGGGGGAGAATTCCTATAGAGTGTCTACGGGGAAATAATTTATCAGTATTAGTTCAAACCCACTTTTCTGAATTTTATTATCATTTGGGGAAAACTTCTATTTTCTGGATGAGTGTATGAGATCCCAATCATTGAATATCTGTCATAGGGTGGGTGTGAGAGTCACATCCCATAGTTATTGGAGAGCATGGGGTTGAAGTACAATCAACTTTGGGCAGAGTGAGTAGTCAACTGTCTTGGGAAAGGACATGAAATTCATATGGGAAGTAACAAACAATTTTTAACATTGAGTTTTACATGAACAAAGAGAAGAGGGAAGGAGAGCTTGGGAGATGCAACAATAAGGCTGGGCGAATTATGGAGCATATTAGAGCATTTTTGGAACATTTTGGAGCTAGAAATTGAAGATCCAGGCTGTTAGCACCAAAGAGTGAACTCCTGGGTTATTTGCATTCTATCAACAAGTATTTTTTGTCATTTTTGCTGGTGGGTTTCTTGGCAGTGAGTTTCCTTGAGTTCCCAGTAGAGAGATTCCTAGCTACCCAAGTGAGAGAGATCCTGATAAACGAATGGGATGCCTAATGGAATGAGAGTAGTGAAGGGGTACATTCTTTGGGTTGGACATGTCAAGAGGAAGAGAGCTGGAGGAAATTCAGGATAGCTGTAGGAAAAAACCAACAGGTTGTGTGATATTGAGTTGTGAGGGGATTGTGAGAGGCACTCATCTTTTATGGATTCCTATCCCCAGCTCGGGGGTGACTTTTTGTTGATATTTGGAACAACAAGTCTATGGTTGGGTGGAGTGTCCTTCCCAGGAAACTAGTTGCACAAAATCTCTTTTAAAGATAAGTGTTTATCTATTTTGCTGAGTTATTTATGAGTTCATGGCTATGCATTTACTTTGTGAATGAGAATGGTTTTATATGGTGATATGTATGTTTTATCAGTTTCATTCATGCTTGTTTAGAATGATGTAGTTGCATTTAACTATGGGTTTTAGAATCTCATTGTAAATGTGAATAAGTCGTAGCTACTAAGCTACATGAATCTAGTTAATGGAAGAAAATTTTGTTTTATGTGTATTTCTACATAGTAATGTTCCCTGGTTAAGCTGGGGGATGTTACAAAATGGTACCAGAGCTCATGTTTAAACACTGATCTTGTATGGGGCAGGAGCCAACACAAATTGAGCATATTTGTGGTTGTATATTTCATCTTGGCGAATTTGGGGGAAAATGGTGAACAAAATTGAAATCCCCAAATTATGAGCAGATTTCGAGTTTCAGTGCTTCATAGTAGATAAAGAAGAAAACTTAAGGTGTCAATCTATAGGTTGTAGAGTTGAATTTGACCATGGAAGTAAAATTCATGTGTGCTTTAGGGAAGTTGTGTAGTTTTGTGAATTGACGGCCCAGATTAATTCGACCTGGAGAATCGTCAGTTGAGATTCAATTGCAGAAGATTGGAGCAAAGTATTCCTGAAAGGCCTTTGGGAACAAGGTTTTGGAAAGACTCGGAGTCACACATGAGGTTTAGTTTGAAGGGAGGAGTCCAATGGTGCAATCCGAATGAACAAGAACCGTTCATAATATCAAGGTTCAATCCCAGTTGTTCGATGGAAGTTGTGTTTCAGAAAGGTATTGAAGTAGGGTGTGAGTTGAAGTTCGATGAAGAGAATATTGATGGCAGAATCTTACAAGAACAAGAGTTTTCAGATCAACCGAGGTCATTCTCAACAGTCAGATCTCCCAGAGATGTTCTTTCAGAAAAGTGTTTTTAGGGGGGGGTTTCTCTTTCATAAGGAAGGTTTCTGATGGGAGAATCCGACAAAGAGTGCATGATAGGATATCAAATCTTAGAGTTTGGAAGGGTCAAGGAACATGGAAAGCTGTGTTTTTGAAAAAGGATTTTCGATGGGAGGAGTCCAACAATGATTCTGACTACGCATTTCGGGAGGATCCATGTACCCAATGAATTAAATTTTCCAATAGGAAATATTCCATTGAATAACTTATGATAGGCCTACGAGGGACTAGCCACAACTTGGAAAGGCCAATAATATCAATGTTTGGGATTAACCCTGATTTTGAGATCAATAGTTTGGATCTAAAGACTGTTACAACAATTAATTAGTGAATTTTTCCTTAAAAAAATTCTAGTTTTAAAATATCTTCATCTTGTAGGGAATTTTTGAGGGCCTAAACAATTTTTTTTAGAAAATCAATTTTTTAGAGAGATTTCCAGAAAGATAAATTGTTCACCAAGCGAATCTTGTATGAGGGAGTTATAGCCAAAACAATCCAGGGTAAAATTTTGTACCAGATTTATTTTAGAGGGCATAACTCCTAGATTAGGTGTCAGTTTGGGGTCCAGGAGCAGTCTATGGGAATATCATGGAATGCAGAAATCAATTATGGAGTTCTATTTGATTTATGGGTATGTAAAAATGTGTTAGGAGAAAAAGAGGACACCTATAGGATGTAGGGTTGAAAAAGGGAAAATGGTCAAAACTTATGAAGATCATAACGTTCTGCTCGGAACTCAGAATTGAGAAAATAAATAGTCGATGGAAAGGTATTGAGAAGAAGAATCTGTATATTAAGCCAAAAAATTAATTTAAGTAACAAGTTTTGTTGTCAAATCAAAATAATAGGACTGGTGGCACTAAAAGGAAGAAGAAAATTTATGAATTCTTTTCCAAATTGTGTATGTATTTATTTTCACCTAACAAAAATTGTTTGCATGCAAATTTTCTGTAGAATTAGAGGTTCATATAAGTATTTGGTTTATATATGGTAACCACAACAATGGAATATTCCCAAGGGTCCTACAATCAGAAGGAATAATTTAGAGGTCAGCAGGCCAACATGGGGAATGTTGAGACTGAGTCCAATGGAAGAAGAGACAGGAAAGAGTCTGTAACTATGAGAATATTACATAGAGAGGTATATATTTATATAGATGATATTGAAAGAATCATGAAGGCTCATGAAGATATACTTCAGAGCTTGAACATGTTGCAAAATCAAGCCAAAAATGACTCTGACACAAAGCCAGAAGCTAGTGCTAGAAAAGTGACAATATCCAAATCCCATAACATAAGGGATGGGCATGGGAATGATAGGAAATCAAGGAGTAGGAGAAGATTCCATCCTTCCCTAGAGAAATCCACTAGGAGATCTCAGGCTAGTTCAATTCCAGGGAGAAGCACAAGTGTGTCCCCTTTCAAGAGGCAAAGGAGAAGGCCTAAAGGAAACATATTGCAAGGTGAATTCAGGAAGATCAAGCCACCAACATTCAATGGTGAGCATAGGAAGGGAGAATAGGTCGAGACTTGGATGTTGGAAATGGATAAATATTTCCAGCTGCATGATTACCCCTACAGTGTAGAAACACAAATTGCAACCTACCAATTGCAGGGTAAGGAATCCATTTGGTGGGATCAACTTAAGCAAGCCAAGAATCTTGATGAGAATGGGGTCTCATGGAGGAAGTTCAAAGGATATTTCCAAGAGAAATATTTTTCTGAGCATTACTATGAGAGGAGTATGAAACAATTCTTTGAACTCAAGTTGGGAAGCATGACAATGGATGGGTATGAGAAGAGGTTCTTTGAATTTCTAAAGTATGTTGAATTCATAAAAGATGAAAAAGTCAAAATACAAGGTTTCTTAGTGGGTTACCCTCCTTTTATAGCGACAATATACAATATGATAACCCCAAGACTTTGGAGGAAGCCATAAGGAGAGAAAAGCATCTCTATGAGAAAAGTTGAGGGAGGCCAGTTTTTCAAAAGACTTGGAATGACAATAT